>JABWTJ010000651.1:855099-912757 GCA_016801875.1 Solanum sitiens | reverse complement strand
GGGATCGGAGTGTCACGTACCGACACATAGTATTAGGGGATCGGGTGTCACGAACGACACGTAGAATTAGGGGATCGGAGTGTCACATACCGACACCGACACATAGTATTAGGGGATCGGGTGTCACGAACCGACACGTAGAATTAGGGGATCGGAGTGTCACGTTCCGACATATATTAGGGGATCGGGTGTCACGAACCGACACGTAGAATTAGGGGATCGGAGTGTCACGTTCCGACACATAGTAGTAGGGGATCGGAGTGTCACGTACCGACACAAGAGGAAGAAAGATAATGAATCTTGAGAGATGTTTATATACTCAATGTAATGAACCTAATTTCCCAAATGAGTGTGGTATTGAGGCTTGAGTCCTCATGGATGAACTTGGTAGTACTTATTGATGATTATAGTACTTGTTGCTACATGTTGAGTATTGTAGTTGATTTATGATATGAACTGATATATACTGTTTTCTATTTTGAGTTGGCCGATGATACCTACTCAGTACTTGTGTTTTGTACTGACCCCCTACTTGTTGTTTCTTTCTTTGTTATTTGGGGAATGCAGCAAACGTACCGTCGTCTTCAACTCAACAGCAATTCTAGCCAGTCTTCACTACACCGGATTTCAGGGTGAGCTAATGCTTCTAGCTTGGACTGGATCTTCTCTTCAATGTCTTGATGCCTTGAACTTCCGGCATGGACTAGCCTTTTATTTATTTTAGCTTCTTAGATACTTTTAGATTAGTAACTTGAGGATAGATGTTCTTGTGATGATGACTTCCAGATTTTGGGGATAATGAGTTATAAATTTTAGAAGTTATTTAATTGATTTCGTTAATGAGTTTTAAGTCTTTCGCTTTGTATTTTGTTCAATATGTTGGGGTTTTAGATTGGTTGGTTCGCTCACATAGTAGGATAAGTGTGGGTGCCACTCGCGGCTCGATTTTGGGTCGTGACAGATTAAGGCTGACAATTGGACAGGACCGGATAAACAGGACTGGTTTTACCCAGACCGATACCGGAATCAAATTTTCTTACCGGTATCGGGTCTTATCGGAACCGGGGTTACCGGAAAAACCCACAGGTTCCACCCGGTCCCTTAGTAACCGGATAGGAACCGGGTGTTACCAGTTCAACCGGTACCGGTAATTTTATTATATTTTTAAAATTTTAATTATTATAATTATTAAATAATATTATTTATTTATATTATTAATTAATAATATTATACTATTAAGAAACTTCAATTTAAAACTTTAAATTTGAAAGTAAATTTTAAATTTTAAAGTTTATATTGAATTTAAAGTTTGAAATTGAATTTAAGGTTTAAAGTTTATATTGAATTTAAAGTTTGAAATTGAATTTAATGTTTAAAGTTTATATTGAATTTAAAGTTTAAATTTATATTGAATTTAATGTTAGAAACTGAATTTAATGTTTAAACTTTATATTGAATTTAAAGTTTGAAATTAAATTTAAAGTTTAAACTTTAAAGTTTG
Source organism: Solanum sitiens (assembly GCA_016801875.1). Lineage (NCBI taxonomy): Eukaryota > Viridiplantae > Streptophyta > Magnoliopsida > Solanales > Solanaceae > Solanum > Solanum sitiens. The sequence continues at coordinate 911,256 of JABWTJ010000651.1, read as the reverse complement.
AAATTGAATTTAAAGTTTAAAGTTTATATTGAATTTAAAGTTTAAACCTTAAAGTTTATATTGAACTTAAAGTTTAAACTTTAAATTTTATATCGAATTTAAAGTTTGAAATTGAATTTAATGTTTAAACTTTATATTTAATTTAAAGTTTGAAATTGAATTTAAAGTTTAAACTTTAAAGTTTATATGGAATTTAAAATTTAAAGTTTATATTGAATTTAAAGTTTAAAGTTTAAATTGAATTTAATGTTTGAAATTGAATTTATAGTTTAAACTTTAAAGTTTATATTGAATTTAAAGTTATTGAATTTAAAGTTTGAAATTAAATTTAAAGTTTAAACTTTATACTTAATTTAAAGTTTGAAATTGAATTTAATGTTTCAACTTTTAAAGTTTAAACTTTAAAGTTTATATTGTATTTAAAGTTTGAAATTGAATTGAAAGTTTAAACTTTAAAATTTATATTGAATTTAAAGTTTGAAATTGAATTTAAAGTTTAAACTTTAAAGCTTATTTTGAATTTAAAGTTTAAACTTTAAACATTAAAATTCAATTTTATATTAATGTTTAAACTTTAAGGTAATATTAAAATAATTAAAAATTACATTTGTAAAATGACATGAATAAATAGAAGAGACTATTTTAAAAGAAAATCAAGGCGAATAGTCGTATATTTATTCAAATAAATAAATTGTACAATACAAATATTAGAAAGAAATAAAGAGTACATAATCTAGGTATTGAATATTAAGTATTGTACTAACAATTGCATTTTTTTTAAATTCTTTTTGTAAATTTAGTATCAATTGAAAAGAATGTTTTTTGGGAACTTGCATTTGTTGATCTTCTTCCTTTTCATCTATTTGGTCTTCTATTTGGCTACTCAATAGTGGTAGTCCGGTGTTTCTTCTTTCGGCATTGGCCCAATCTCGAAACAACACCGATATTTCCAAACTATCCTTTGCTAATGAATATCCATGATCTCCAATAATAAATCTCGCCGCACTAAAGGCTTGCTCCGAAGCGACCAATGATGCTTGATTCTCTAGCACATCTCGAACAATCCTAGAAAGGGTCGGCAATTGATTTTCACGATTCTTCAACCATACTAATATTGGAGGTTTGAAGTGTGCTTCTTCATGCCTAATTTTTTCCCGTGCCTGATTGAAATATAAGTCAAAATCATTATTAGTAGAGGATTCAAGCTCAAGATATTCATCCATCCAATCATTTGTATCATCACTTTTAGGCTTAGAAGATGGAGGTTCAACTATTGGAATATTTATTTCCATAACTTTATATGCATTGTATAAATCTCTTACTTTTGTATAAATGTTACTTTTACATTCTTCAACAGTAGGAGTTTCATCATCTTTAATTTCTAAATTTACATAAATCTTTTCAAACATTCTTTCAACACCTCTTAATTTATAATTTTGGTTAAAAGTTGTTTTAGTCAAATAGATTTGAAGAATAGGGAAAAAATATTTTTTGAATTTTTCAATAATAAAATCAAGTGAATCTTTAAATTGATCTTTTCCTTTATATTTTGAAAATTCAGATGAAATAGCACAAATATTTACTAAAATAGAAGAAATAGTAGGATAATATTGACCAGCGCATGCATTTGTTGCTTTATAAAAACACTTAAAAATTCAACAAGTTCTTTTGTATTTTCCCAATCTTCAAAGCCAATTCTTAAATTCGGGTCCGCATTATGAGCATTAAAAACTAATTGTATCGGCTCTTGATAAATATAAGCAACTTCAAGCATTTCAAATAAAGAATTCCATCTAGTGCATACTTCTTTTGGAACTTTTGTATATGCAAGTCCACATTCTTTACAACGATTTTTAAATTCTGTAACTCTAGCTTTAAAAATCCAATTATAAGAAAGTCTAATTTTTTCACAAGAAACTCCAAATTGAGAAATACCATCTTTTACTATTTAATTATAAACATGTGCGGCACACTTAATATGAAAAGAATCATTATTAATTGGAGAAAGTCTACATTTGAAATAATTAACTGCTTTTAAATTATTAGAAGCATTATTTAAAGTGACACTCATTAGTTTATCACATATTTCATAATATTGTAAAATAGAGCCTACATTTGATGCTATATAAGAACCGGTTTTAGTTTCTTCAACATATTTATACGCTAATATTCGGTTTTGCATGTTCCATTCATGGTCAATCCAATGGACAGTAAGTGTAAAATAATCGTTACCGTTAGGACTACGTCCCATATCAGAAGGAATAGATAATCTACCATCATAATAAGCAAATAAATAACAAAGAAAATGACAATATTCTTTTTGATATTTACAAAGATCACTTGTAATTGTATTTCTTGGAATACCTTCATAATCTGGGTTATATAATTCTCGAATATAATGAATAAAACAAGGATGTGAAGGGAATGAAAAAGGTAAACCACAAACAACAACCACTTTACCTAATTCTCTACGATCTTTTTCATTACTATACGTGCGTTGTGTGCTTCGACTAGCCGGGTTAGACATATTTAATACACCTAGAACCATATTATAACCTCCAACTCCCATGGAACTTTTGGGTATGGGTGTTCAATTTCTATTATCTCTTTCTATATCATATAGGTGAGCAAATTTTTTATTACATTTTCGTAAATGTGTTCTTAGTCGTCCCATTCCCCCTTGTGTACCTGTAGTTATATGTTTCATGACCAATTTACATTTAGTGCAAGTAACAGTAGTTTTACCTCATTTTGAATCAAAAAATTTCGTACTAAAGATTTTTTAACACGTACGGCAGTGACATTTGAAAAAGTAGGTAAAGGGGGGACTTCATTTTGTTCCGGTAATTTTGTAACTGAACTAGTAGGGGTAGGGGTCTCTTCATCTTCCTTATCTAATTCTTCCTCAAAATTAGTAAAACGTCTATTTAAAGTCTCATTATCTACTTCATTTTTGGAATTAAATTCAAATAGGTCCTGGTAACATAAAAAAACTTTCATGAACACGAGTATAATCATTAGTATTAACTACAAATCTAGGTGGCACATTTTTAGAACTATAACTACTTACTCCTCCCCTATTATTTTTTCTTTCCGACATTGGTCTTTTACCATTATTTCTTTCTAAATTTATGTTCAAATTTAATATAAATAAATATTATGAAAAACAGGCAAGATAAGATAATAAAAGAAATAAAACAACTTAATTAATAAACAAATAAAAAATTAAAGTTGGAAGTTTGAACGGATGTACCAAACATCTATGTAAAAGTGGACGTATAACCAAAGCCGGAATTGATAGATGCCTATTGTAGCTTCCAAATTCCAATTTACTTCAAATAAATTTCCGAAATCCAAACTCCAAGTCAATATCACAAAATAATAATTATCAATTTATGAGAGATTTAAAATTTAGAGATAGTATAAGATGTTAATGAAGTAGTTTGTGAATTTGTGATTTAAAATGAAAAACTGGTATATTTATAGTGTAAAGGGGTTATGAAGGGGTGGGGCTATTTTTTTAGCCATTTTGGGCCCCAGCCAAAAGGGTACAAGGGCCCAACGGTCGAATAACGACCATTTTTTAAAAAAATTAAAAAACCTGGGTGAACTGGTTCTTACCGGATCGGACCAAACCGGAACCGGTTCAACCAGATTAAAAAACCAGGACCTGATTCAGTACCTGGTCCGGTATCATAGGAGACCGGTTCCTTACCGGTTCAACCGATACAAGACGGACCGGTACGAGAACCGGACCGGACCGAATAAAAACTGGTCCAATTGCCTTCCTTAGTAAGGACTAGGGTTAGGGTGTAAGTTTTTTTTAGGTTTTATATTCCAGGGTTTAGTATTTGAGGTTTAAAATCTATGGTTTTGTATTTAATGTTTGAGTTTTGGTATTTTTTTTAATTTTTTTTGGGGGTTTGGTATTTTGGCCTTAGGGTTTCGGATTTATGGTATAGGGTTAGGGTTAGGGTTAGGGTTAAGTTTAGGGATAGGGTTTTGTGTTTTTTTAGGTTTATGGTTTTAGATTTTAGGATTTGAGGTTTAATATCAATGGATTAGTGTGGGTTTTTGTATGTTGGGCTTGGGGTTTAGGGTTTATGGTAGGGTTAGGGTTAGCGATAATGTTAGGGTCAGTTTTAGGGTTTAGGTTATTTTTCATGTTTTAGGGTTTGGGGTTAAGGATTCATGTTTTGGGGTTTGGGGTTTAGGATTTGAGTTGTAATATCTATGGTGTAGTGTTGAATGTTAGGGTTTTATTATTTTGGGCTTTAGGTTTAGGGTTGGGTTTAAGGATGGGTTTAATGATAAGGTTCATGTTAGGGATAGGGTTAGGGTTAGATTTTAGGTTTTAGGTTTTGGTGCTTAGGATTTTTGGTTTTAAATCAATGGTTTATTGTTTAATGTTTGTGTTTTGTTATTTTTGGCTTGCGGTTTCGGGTTAATGGTTTAGGGTTAGGGTTTAGGTTAGGGTTAGGTTAGGGTTGGGGTTTAGTTTTTTTTTAGGTTTTAGGGTTTGTGGTTTAGGATTCGAGGTTTAAAATCTATGGTGTAGTGTTTAATGTTTGGATTTTTATATTTTGTACTAGGGTTTACGGTCTAGTGTTAGGGTTAGGGTTAGGATTAGGGTTAGGGTGTATGTTTTTTTAGGTTTTATGGTTTAGGGTTTAGCATTTGAGGTTTAAAATCTATTCTTTAATATTTAATGTTTGAGTTTTGGTATTTTGGGCTTAGGGTTTTAGGTTTATGGTTTATGGTTAAGGTTAGGGTTTTGGGTTTTTTATGTTTTTGGGTTTAGTGTTTAGGATTTGAGATTTAATAATAATGGTTTAGTGTTTATGTTTGGGTTTTGGTATTTTGGGCTTGGGGTTTAGGGTTTATAATAGTATTAGGGTTATGGTTAATAGTACGGTTAGGGTTAGGGTTTAGGTTGTTTTTTAGGTTTTAGGATTTGGGATTAAGGATTTGAGTTGTAATATCTATGGTTTAGTGTTTAATATTAGGGTTTTGGCATTTTAGGCTTTCTGTTTAGGGTTTAAGGTTTAAGGTTAGGGTTAAGGGTTGGATTAGGGTTAGAGTTCGTTTTAGGGATAGGGTTAGGGTTAGGGTTTAATTATTTTTTTTAGGTTTTAGGTTTTCGGGTTAAGGATTTTGGTTAAAAATCTATGGTTTAGTGTTTGATGTTTGAGTTTTTGGGCGTGGTGTTTTGGTTTGATGGTTTAGGGTTAGGGTTAGGGTTAAGGTTAGAGTTAGGGTTTGGATTAGTGTTCGGGTTAGGGTTCAGGTTTCTTTTAGGTTTTAGGGTTTGTGGTTTCGAATTTGAAGTTTAAAATATATGGTTTAGTTTTTAATGTTTGGGTTTTCGTATTTAAGACTTAGGGTTTTCTCTTCTTTTTTTTTGGACTTAGGGTTTAGGGTAAGGGTGTAGTTTTTTTTTAGGTTTTATGGTTCATGGTTTAGCATTTGAGGTTTAAAATCTATGGTTTAGTATTTAATGTTTGGGTTTCGTATTTTGGGGTTAGGGTTTCGGGTTTATGGTTTAGGGTTAGGGTTTTGTCTCTTTTAGGTTTTTTAATTTAGGGTTTAGGATTAATGTTTTATATCAATGGTTTAGTGTTTCATGTTTGGGTTTTTGTATTTTGGGCTTGAGGTTTAGGGTTTATGGTAGGCTTAGGGTTAGGGTTATTATTAGGGTTAGGGTTTAGGTTTTTCTTAGATTTTACGGTTCGGGATTAAGGATTTGAGTTGTAATTTCTATGGTTTAGTGTTTAATGTTAGGGTTTTGGTATTTGGGGCTTTGAGTTTAGGGTTTAGGGTTTAGGGTTAGGATTAAGGATAGGGTTAGGGTTAGGGTTCATTTTAGGGATAGGGTTAACGTTAGGGTTTAGTTTTTTTTTAGGTTTTAGATTTGGGGTTTAGGATATTTGGTTGAAAATTTATTGTTTAGTGTTTTATGTTTGGGTTTAGGTATTTTGAACTTGGGATTTCGGGTTAATGGTTTAGTGTTAGGGTTAGGGTTAAGGTTAAGGTTTGGGTTAGGGTTAGGGTTAGGGTTTAGTTTTTGTTAGGTTTTAAGGTTTGTGGTTTAGGATTTGAGGTTTAAAATCTATGATTTAGTGTTTAGTGTTTGGGTTTTCGTATTTTGGGCTATGAGTTTAGGGTTTATGGTAGGGTTAGGGTTAGGGTTAATGTTAGAGTTAGGGTTAGGGTTTAGTTTTTTTTTAGTTTTTAGGGTTTAAGGTAAAGGATTTGAGTTCTAATATCTCTGGTTTAGTTTTTACTTTTAGGGTTTTGTTATTTTAGGCTTTGGGTTTAGGGTTAGGGTTAAAAATTGTGTTAGGGTTAGGGTTCGTGTTAGGTATAGGTTTAGGGTTAGCGTTTAGGTTGTTTTTAGGTAATAGGTTTTAGGGTTTAGGATTTTTGATTTAAAATCTATGGTTTAGTGTTTAATGTTTGATTTTTGGTATTTTGGACTTGGGGTATCGGGTTCATGGTTAAGGGTTAGGGTTAGGGTTAAGGTTAGGGTTAGGGTTTTGATTAGGGTTAGGGTTTAGGTTTTTCTAGGTTTTAGGGTTTGTGGGTTAGGATTTGAGGTTTAATATCTATGGTTAGTGCTTAATGTTTGGGTTTTCATTTTTGGACTTTGCGTTTTTTTGGACTTAGGGTTTGGGGTTTAGGGTTTTGGGTTAGGGTTAGGGTTAGGGTTAGGGTGTAGGTTCTTTTTAGGTTTAATGGTTCAGGTTTTAACATTTGATGTTTAAAATCTATGGTTTATTATTTAATGTTTTGATTTTGGTATTTTGGTCTTAGGGTTTTGGGGTTAGGTTTTAGGGTTAGGGTTAGGGTTAAGGTTTGGGTAAGGGTTAGGGTTAGGGTTTTGCTTTTTTAGGTTTTTGGGTTTAGGGTTTAGGATTTGAGGTTTTATATTAATGATTTAGTGTTTAATGTTTGGGTTTTGGTATTTCGGGCTTGGAGTTTAGGGTTTAGGGTAGGGTTAGGGTTAAGGTTAGGGTTTAGTTTTTTTTTTTAGCTTTTAGGGTTTGGAGTTAATAATTTAAGTTGTTATTTCTATGGTTTAGTGTTTAAAGTTATGGTTTTGGTATTTTGGGCTTTGGGTTTAGGGTTTAGGGTTAGGGTTAGAGGTAGGTTAGTGTTTGGGGTTTTTAAGGTTTTAGGTTTTGGGGTTTAGGACTTTTGGTTTAAAATCTATGGTTTAGTGTTTAATGTTTGGGTTTTTGTATTTTGGGCTTGGGATTTCGGATTAATGGCTTAGTGTTAGGGTTATCGTTAAAGTTAAGGTCAGGTTTAGGGTTTGGGTAAGGGTTAGGGTTAGGGTTTAGGTTTTTTTTAGGTTTTAGGGTTAGTGGTTTAGGATTTGAGGTTTAAAATCAATGGTTTAGTGTTTAATGTTTTGGTTTTCGTATTTTTGACTTAAGGCTTTTTTTGTACTAAGGGTTTAGGAGTTAGGGTTTGGATTAGGGTTAGGGTGTAGGTTTTTTTAGGTTTTATTGTTCAGGGTTTGGCATTTGAGGTTTAAAATCTATGTTTTTGTAATTAATGTTTGGGTTTTGGTATTTTGGGCTTATGGTTTCACGTTTATGCTTTAGTGTTAGGGTTAGGGTTAAGGTTAGGGTTAGGGTTTTGGGTTTGTTTAAGTTTTAGGTTTTAGGGTTTAGGATATGAGGTTTAATATAATGGTTTACTGTTTAATATTTGTATTTGGTATTTTGGGCTTGGGGTTTAGGGTTTATGGTAGGGTAAGGGTTAGGGTTAATGTTAGGTTTAGGTTTAGGGTTTAAGGGTTTGGGGTTAAGGATTTGAGTTGTAATATCTATGTTTAGTGTTTGATGTTAGAGTATTTGTATTTTTATCTATGGTTTAAGGTTTAGTGTTAAGGGTTAGGGTTAAGGATAGGGTTAGGGTTAGGTTTCATTTTAGGGATAGGGTTAAGGTTAGGGTTTAGGGTTTCTTTAAGGTATTAGTTTTGGGGTTTATTATTTTTTGTTTTAAATCTATAGTTTAGTGTTTAATGTTTGGGTTTTGGTATTTTAGGCTTTTCACTTTCTTTTTTTAATAAATTTAGTTACCTTTGGAGGGGTAGGGGCTGAGCGACACCCCTAGGCCTTAACATTAATAAAAGCAAAAAGTACAAGGAGTGGGGCGTAAACCTAACCTCCGAACTTAAAGTGGTTCAAAGTGAACTTTCCTTAAAGGAATTCAACTCAACCCCTTACAAAAAAGATGAAACCAAACACTAAGTACATAGAAGAGAAGACTCCTCTCAATACAAAGTATCTAGTAAGCATAAACAAGGGAGACTCTCCCTTTACATTTTCAAAAATTAAACTATCCTAATCTAACCTATTCAAAGAAGCTATAATATTAAATTATAGCTAAGTTGAAAAGATGTAGAACACTTTCTAAGGTGGTTCTTTGATCTTTTTGATTTTCTTTCTTCTAAATCTTGGCATCTCCTGAGTGTCAAGATAATAGTATGCCTTAGTTTCTGTTTGTAGCAGTTGGCTTTCGAAAAATAGTTGGGCAGTAGTGAGTGTGTGGCAAATTTTGTATAAAGAATCAACCACAAAATTAGCTTCCCTGTATATGTGTTGACACTTGAATTCTTGAGTTTGATTGATGAGAGCTTGTAACTTTTCCACATGTGTTATTATGGTCCATTGGGGGTTATTTTTGTGGGCAAGCCAATCTACAAGAAGCTGTGAATCCACCTCTAGTAGAATTTTCCTATAGCCCATTTCCAGCCCCCAAGTCAGGCCAAAAATAGCAGCCTCAAGTTCTGCTTGGTTGTTTGTACCAAAACCAAGTGGAATAGAAAATGCCATCACCATTTTGTCATTTTGGTCCCTTATGATTCCGCCAGCTCCAATCTTACCACGATTGTCCATCGCACTGCCATCTGTGTTGACTTTTATCCACTGATCTGATGTTTTTTCCATGACACCATAGTCACTTTTGTATCATCAATGCATGCTTCCCCTAATTGAAGTAAACTTTTCCACATTGAGGGCCATGTAATTTGAGGAAATGTTACTGTCAATAGCTTGTAAGTATCCTTGTAAATAGAATATTTGATTCTACTAATGTTAGATGATTTTCCTCCATATCTGCTAGTACACCTGTTTTGCCAAAGATACCAACAAATGAATATAGGGGTGGCCTGTAAAAGCAGTTTATGTGCTTCATTTTTGTGTTTCATAGTCCACCACAGTGTGATGAGGTTTTGCAATGATCTGTGGTTTAGTTTCATTCCAGCTACTGCTGCAAGACTCTTCCATACATAAGCTGCAAATTGCCCCTTATTGAGAATGTGCTCTATTGTGTCCTTTACTTGCCTGTTAGAACAACAAAAACATTTAGATGGTTCCTTACCAAAAGTAATAAGTTTTTAATTTGTTAGTTTTCCTTTCAAAGCTCTCCAGACTAGAAAGGATGATTTGAAAGGAATACTCTTATGCCAAAGAAAAGAATTGAACAATGTTTTTGTTTTTTTCTCCCCGATCTCATTCCATGCAGAGGAAAAAGAAAATTTTCCATCACTGTTGAGTTTCCACACTGCTTGGTCTTGAATGTGTTGTTGAGTAGGTAGTTCTACAGCCAGGATATTTGCAAGTTGACAAGTAGGAGCTTGCTGTATTAGCTTGTTCCAGTTACATCTGCCTTCACACCAAAACTCAGCAACTGTACTATTGTTGAACCTGTTACTATTATTGGAAAATTGAGCTAGTTCACCAGTGCCTAGCCAAGTGTGCCACCAAAAGGAACAAGATCCTGAGTTCAGCTTCCATTGTATGTGTTGATCCATTTGGTTTCTAATTTGTAACATGTGCTTCCAGGTAATTGACTCTCATGTGTCCCCTTTTTGGCAAATTGGATTAGATCTCTGGCAGTTTTTTGCTTTCAAGAATTCCCCAAAGTGTGTGTTTAGTCCTAAAGATCCACCAATGTTTAAGTGAAAGGCCATGCACACATCTTGAAGATTCCTCATACCAACCCCCCTTCATCATATGGAAAACTCATATTTTTCGAGGAAGCCCAATGATATTTTCTATTGTCATTTTTCCTCCCCCAGAAAAAGTCAGACATAAGCATTTGAATCTGTTTAAGCACAGTAGATGGTGGGTTGTTGCTGAGAGAATGTGTATGGGTAGCGATGGCAATACATGTTTAATTAGAAGTGTCTTGCCACCATAACTTAGTTGTTTAGTATGCCACCCTATGAACCTGAAAATAACTTTGTTAACCAAATCAGAAATATAAATAATTCTAGGTCTACCCACAAAAATTGGGCATCCTAGGTAAGTTATGGGACCCTGTTTCTGCTTGAAACTTGTAATTCTTTTAACTCTATCCTTTGTGGTGTGAAAAGAATTTGAATGAATCATAAAATGGCTTTTGTCTCCATTAATCAGCTGACCAGAAGTATCTTCATAAGCTTTCAGATTTTGCATGATTAGCTTTAAAGTCATGGTTCTTCCAGAGGAGAACAAAATAATATCATCTGCAAAGCTTAAGTGATGCACCATTGGACCCCTTTATTCCATAAAGAAACCATGGAAATCAGGATTGTTGTTGAGTCTATTGAGAGATCTTGATAGTACCTCTGCACCTAAAATAAATAGGGCAGGTGAAAGTGGGTCTCTTTGTTTGAGACCTCTTGTGGAGTGGAAGAAACCATACATCTTACCATTAATAATGATTGATTACCAGCTGTTAGCCATAATTCTCCACACCATATCAATGAACTGTTCATCAAATCCCATTTTTCTTAATACCAAACAAATGTAGGCCCAGGAGATTCTATCGTAAACTTTAGCCATATCCAATTTAATAATGACATTACTCCCAATATTAGGCTTCTTAATTTGGTGTATAATCTCTTGTGCCAGCATAATGTTCTCTGAAATATTCCTTCCTTTCACAAAACCTGACTGATTGAGAGATATCAAGCTAGTTAGAATTGGACTAAGTCTGTTGCTCACCAATTTAGAAATGACTTTACTGGTGAAATGGCTCAGACTTATAGGTCAAAATTCTGTCAATTTGTTGGGGTTACTTATCTTAGGTAAAAACACAATGCAAGAATGAGAGAAATATTTGGGGATCATCTGACCACTGAAGAATGCTAGAATGACGCCAAGGAGGTCTTGTTTGATGATATGCCAGCACTTTTGGAAAAAGTAGTCATTCATTCCATCTGGACCAGTATAAGAAGAGGGGTTCATAGAGAAGACCACTTCTTCAACTCCTCCATAGATGGAATGGTAATGAGCCTGTAATTCTGTTCCTGACTCACCATCCTTGGAATGCAATCTAGGTTGTTCTTATTAATAACTTTGTCATCTTCAGTGAAGATTTGTTGAAAATGATCACATGTAGCTTTATCTGCCTATAACCACTCCCTATCTTCATTGATGATTTTGTGATTAAAGAGCCTTCTTCTTCTTCCCCTTACCAGAGAGTGAAAATATTTGGAGTTTCTGTCACCTTCTTTGAACCATTGAAGTTGAGTCTTTTATTTCATCATAGAATCCTCCAATTTCAGAAATTTAATGTATTTAGCATTGATCTCATGAAGGAGGGTTATGTTAGCATAATTTTGAGCCAGAATAAGGTTCTCCTCACCTTCCTTACCCTTTCTTCATACTCTTTAACCTATGAGAAAATATCTCTAAATTCTTGCTTTGACCAAGAACTCAAAGTGTTAGACAATCTTTTGAGTTTTTGATGGAATTTCCACATTACATTACCTTCCATGCCCCTCTCCCAACAGGCCTTCACAGTTTTCAGAAAGTTTGGATTATAAACCAAGCTATTGAGAAATTTAAAATATTTAGTATAGTCATTGTCATTAGAGCTCATTTCCATCAGGAGAGGACAATGACCCGAGCAAGTAGAAGATAAGTGAGTAATGGTAGTTTGAGGCATGGATTCGAGCCAATTATCATTAACCATAGACCTATCCAATCTTTTCCAAATTTTGTGAGAAATGCCACTTTTGTTAGATCATGTGAATTTCTGTCTACTAAAGCCTGAGTCAATAAGACCACAAGCTTCACTAACAGATAAAATTCGAAGCTCTTCTTCATATTGTAAGGCACCCCTCCAAATTTTTCCTCTTTTGTAGTGATAACATTAAAATCACCTACAGTGCACCATGGTTTATATTGCTACTATCATGTTGTAGCATTTTATCCCATAGGGGCCTTTTGAGGTGATATTTACATTTGGCATACACAAAAGTGATAGTGAACTTACTATGTACCTCATTATGGTTAATATCACTGGTGATTTGCTGTTCATCTTCATCCTTGATGATATAATCAACATCCCCATTTCAAAATATCCAGATTTTGCGATTGCAGTTACTAGTAACATGCTCCATTGCTAGTTGAATTATGAAGTTCTGAACATTAAAACTATCAGAGAAGGGTTCCAATATTGTAATGATAGATAGATGATGCATTTTCCTAGCATTTTGAGCCTTTCCACCACACCCTGTGTGTTGATCCCTCTCACATTCCATATAATTCTACTAATCATTGGGATGATCTTGAGGAGAATAACCTGGTATTTGGTCTGCCAGCAATGACAGTGTTGATATCTTGGTTTTTGAAGTGGAATTTGTTATGTTGAAACCCTCTTGGAGATAATCCTTGACTCTGAGTTACATGTTGAATCTCATCATCAACAGTCTGATCATTCTGTGGACTAAAGCTCTAATAAAGGCTTCACTAGTTTCATCATCATCCTCTTGATCATGTATTGATTGATTGTCTCCATCAAACTCATCCTCAGAATTGTTTACCTCCTATTCATCAATAAGAGGGACTTTATTGACCTGGCATTCCTGCTCTCTTTTGTCTGGAGGTTCTGTAGGGTGAGGAGTCATGTACTGAGCTTGTAATGGTGAAATATCCAGGCTGTGTTGTTCATTTACCATTATAAACTTTTTACATGGCCCCTCATATCTTTCATGTTCCTCCTTTTCCTCCTTTTCCTGCATTTTACTCATCCTTCTTTTTGCAGCATCTCTTTTTTGCTTACTTGGCTTATTTTTACTCTTGGGAGTATTTTCTTGTATACTTGTACTAGGATTATTGCTCATTTCCTGTACCTTTGAAGTATTACTTTGTTGACCTGTTTGACCTATTTCCTTTTGTTGCTTTTTTTGGTTTCCTGCAGCCTTGTCCTGTTGCTGTTTGGGTTGTTGTTACTAAACCTGTTTTTCTTTAGATTGTTTTTTATTGGTTTTTAGATTGTTTGGGGCTCTAAGGTCTCTACTGAGTTCAGTGTGTATCCCCTCATGCAAAACATGAGACAAATTCCCCCGTTTGGTCACCCCTTCCTGCAAGTTATTAGGGCTCTCCTGTGAACCCCCATCCATCCATCCTTTAACTTCATCATTCACATTCAACACATTAACTAATTGTATAAAAGAGTTAGGTTGCAAAGCTATGATACCTGCATCCCTGAAATTGGGAGTTTTATCAGATTGTTTTTCTGCATTGATATTTCTATTTGTATTTTCCTGAGAACCTGTCTTGTCCCTGCCTGTAGGCTCCTCCTTGTCTTCTTCATTGCTTTCCTGCATGTTCAAATTAGTGAAAGAGTTATATTGTAAATTGTTAGGACTACCTGTTTGATGAGTTGGACTAGGAGGTTGTTCACTTGCTAGCTTGGTTTGTGCTTGAGTTGGTTTCGAGGCTGTTTTGGGAGCTCTTTCTTCCTGTGATTTGCTATTTTTCCTTCTTTGAGTATGCCATTCCTCTTCCCTTTGGGGTTCTGCATGTTTCTATTTGCCTCTTTAAGTGATGTTTTGTTGTTGTTTCTACTTATTCTTTTTGGTTTTTGCTTGATGGTTCTCTTTCCCTTTGTGATTTTGTTGATCCTTGTTTTTTTCTTTTTTCTCATTTTCTTTTTCCTTCCTTTGTCTGTATTCCTCATCCCTCATTTTAAATTTACACTCTTCAATATCATGACCTTGGTGTCTGCAATACTCACAATAGGGTGGAGTGTTCTCATACTCCACAGGCTGCCACATACCTATAGTATCATCATCATTTTGCAAACCTACCCACACATGTCTAGGCCTAGGTTTGGTCAAGTCAATTTGCATTTTGACTATGGCCATTCCTGCTCTAGATCTTTTAATTGAAGCTGTGTCCAAGTATAACACTTTGCCTACAGATTCCAATAGAGGGATGAGAAATGGTTTTTTGACACAATGCCAAGACAGTTCTGGTAGAAGAATCCACAATAGGACTATTGGTGTTTCCTCTTCTGGAGTAAAGAATGGATTCCAAGGCTATATTCTCATGAGTTTACCCTCAATAGTCATTCTTTGTTGAGACCATACTGTGTTGTAGTCTAGCTCATTCTGTAAGTTAATAAATGCATGTCTCGAATTAAAGGAGTCTGTAGAATGATGCTTTTCCTGATGAGCTCAACCTTAGGCATAGTTGTACTAAATTTTCCCACCAAAGTATACTTACAATCGATAGTCATGGTATGTATATAGTCATGCATGTCAAAGATTACTACTGGTTGTCCCTGTTTGGTAGTTTGGGAGTTGTTTTCAGTAAAACAGTAGGATTTTCAGCAGCATCTATGTTCCTTAGCCTTGCTGCTAAGGTCTGGACCATGGTATAGGGAGGAGGTTCAGGGACTTTGTCTCAATTACTGTTTAGGGGACCTTTAGAATTGCTAGGACACACATTTTATGGTTAGTAACATGCTGGGGATTGCTTTGAATTAGAGGAGTTTGCTTATCAAAATTGCTAGAATTTTTTGGGAAATCTCTATGGTACTTGTTTTGATCACTATTTCTCCCATAATATTTTGTTGAGCTTGTTCCATTTTATAATCCCCATTCCTATGATTTTGATCCTTTTGGTTTTCAACCTTGTTGGTTAAACCCCTCTTTACCAATTCACTAGACTAATCAGCTAAATTTCCCATGGCGTTTTCATGCACATGACAAACAATGTCACAGTTATAGTTTGGCTTGTGCATAGAAGTCGAAGGAATATACTTACCTGAGTGTTGCTCCTTTTCGTTCTGCTCATTGAAGTTTTGTTGTTGTACCTGCATATTTTCACAAGCATGTTCATCCTGATAGTGAGTATCCATACCTGACTTTGAGTGTCCATCCTTGTATGCTGTATTTTCAATAGGCTGCACTCCAAATGAGAAGTGTGAAGAACTCTACACATCAATTACCTCTCTAGTTGTAGTTCTTGCAGTGGTTTGTTAACGCTTAGCACCCAGCCCAGCATTCATGGCTTCGACTTTCTCTATATCACCAGTGTGTTGCATTTCTAGATCCTTTTGCCCCAAATCTTCTATTTAATTGTATTATAGAGCTAATTGATTGGATATATTCGTGAGGTGTACTTCTTCTACATTAGAATCTACATCATTATCCCCCCACTAGAAGTTTTTGTTCGAACAACATTTTGGTGACCAGAATTCGTGGTGTCGGTGACCTGGCCATCCTTAGAAGTTGAAATTGCTGTGAGATGTACATTTTCCCCAGGGGAGTAAACCCCAGTAGGTAATCTACCTCGAAAAAACTAGGAAGATATTCGATTTTGCGATCGATTTTCTTGCGACTTAGTTGCGACTTCCCCAGTAGGCTTGGGGATTTTGGTTAATGGTTTAGGGTTAGGTTTAGGGTTAAGGTTAGGGTCAGGGTTTAGGTTTATCTAGGTTTTAGGGTTTGTTAAGGATAGGGTTGGGGTTAGGGTTAGGGTTTAGGTTTCTTAATAGGTTTTAGGTTTGGGGGTTTAGGATTTTTCATTTAAAATCTATGGTTTAGTGTTCTATATTTGAGTTTTTGTATTTTGGGCTTGGGGTTTCGAGTTAATGGTTTAGGGTTAGGGTTAGGGATAAAGTTATGGTTAGGGTTAGGGTTTAAGTTGTTTTTTAGGTTTTAGGGTTTTCGTTAAAAATTTGAGTTGTAATATCTATTGTTTAATGTTCAATGTTAGGGTTTTGGTAGTTTGGTCATTGGGTTAAGGGTTTAGAGTTTAGGGTTAGGGTTATGGATAGGGTTAGGGTTAGGGTTCGTGTTAGGGATATGGTTAGGGTTAGGGTTTTGTGTTTTTGTAGGTTTTTGGTTTTGGGGTTTAGGATTTTCGGTTTAAAATCTATGGTTTAGTGTTTAATGTTAGGGTTTTGGTAATTTGGGCTTGGGGTTTTGGGTTAATGGTTTAGGGTTAGGGTTAGGGTTAGGGTTTAGTTTTTTTTTTAGGTTTTAGGATTTTTGGTTTAGGATTTATGGTTTAAAATCTATGGTGTAGTGTTTAATATCTTCGTTTTCGTATTTTGGACTTAGCTTTTTTTGGACTTAGGGTTTAGGGTTAGGGTGTAGGTTTTTAAAATAAATGGTTCAGGGTTTAGCATTTTAGTTTTAAAATCTATTGTTTAGTATTTAATGTTTGGATTTTGGTATTTTGGGTCTAGGGTTTTGGGTTATGGTTTAGAGTTAGGGTTAGGATTATGGTTAGGGTTAGGAATAGGGTTGGGGTTTTGCATTCTTTTAGATTTTTGGGTTTAGGGTGCAAAATTTGAATTTTAATATCAATGGTTTAGTGTTTTTGTTTATGTTTTGGTATTTTGGGCTTGGTGTTTAGGGTTTATGGTAGGGTTACGATAATGGTTAATGTTAGGGTTGGGGTTAGGATTAGGGTTAGGGTGTAAATTTCTTTTAGGTTTTATGGTTCAGGGTTTAGCATTAGAAGTTTAAATCTATGGTTTAGTATTTATTGTTTGGGTTTTGATATTTTGGGCTTAGGGTTTTGGGTTTATGGTTTAAAGTTAGGGTTAGGGTTAAGTTTTTTTTTTTATGTTTTTGGGTTTAGGTTTTAGGATTTGAGGTTTAATATCAATGGTTTAGTGTTTAATGGTTTAGGGTTTTGGTATTTTGGGCTTGGGGTTTAGGATTTATGGTAGGGTTAGGGTTAGGGTTAGGGATAGGGTTAGGGTTTAGGTTGTTTTTAGATTTTAGGGTTTGGGGTTAAGGATTTGAGTTGTAATATCTATGGTTTAGTGTTAAAAGTTAGGGTTTTGGTATTTTGTCCTTTTTTTTTAATTACCCTTGGGGGGTAAGGGGCTAAGCAACCCTCCCAGGCCTTAGCATTAATAACGGAAAATATACACGGAGGGGGGCATCAACCTTACCTCCATCCTATTTGATGGTTCCGTAATCCGCATTCCCAAAGGAATGCTGATTCTTCACTTACAACCAAAAGATGAAACCAAATACTATGCATCTAAAAGAAAGGACTCCTCTCTGTACATCATATCTAATAAACATAAATGAGGGAGACTCTCCCTTTACAGATTGAAAGCAACAGAAATCTATCCTATTCGAAGAGACTATATCAAATGACATAGTCTAATTGAATAGGATCCTAATAAAAAAATATAGATACTATACTTATAAAAATCAAGATAAAATTTAAGGAGGCTCCTTAATCCTCTTAAGTCTCTTACGTCTAAAAGGGGACATACCATGTTTTTCCAGAATGTAACTTTCTTTTGCTAATATCGGCAGTTGATCCTTGACATTGAAATGTTGAATTATTTCCATGCTATGGCTATGATTTTCTTTAGCGTTTAATGTTTGGGTATCGTATTTTGGACTTAGTTTTTTTTTGGACTTTTGTTTTGACTTAGGGTTTAGGGTTTAGGGTTTAGGGATTAGGGATAGGGTTAGGATTAGGGTTAGGGTGTAGGTTTTTTTGAGGTTTATTGTTCAGGGTTTAGCATTTTAGGTTTAAAATAAATGGTTTAGTATTTAATGTTTGGGTTTCGGCATTTTGGGCTTAGGTTTTCTGGTTTCTGGTTTATGGTTTATGGTTAGGGTTAGTTTTTTTTTTTAGGTTTTGGGGTTTAGAGTTTAGGATTTGAGTAATATCAATGGTTTGGTGTTTAATGTTTTGGTTTTGGTATTTTGGGCTTGGGGTTTAGGGTTTAGGGTAGGGTTTGGGTTAGGGTTAAAGTTTGGGTTAGGTTTAGGGTTTAGATTGTTTTTTATGTTTTAGTGTTTGGGGTTAAGGATTTGAGTTGTAATATCTATGGTTTAGTGTTTAATTTTAGGGTTTTGGTATTTTTGGGTTAGGGTTTAGGGTTTAGGGTTTAGGGTTAAGGATAGGGTTAGGGTTAGGGTTTGTGTTAGGGATAGGGTTAGGGTTAGGGTTTAGTTTTTTTTTAGGTTTTAGGTTTTGGGATTAAGGATTTTGGGTTTAAACTCTATGGTTTAGTGTTTAAAGTTTGGTTTTTGGTATTTTGATTTTTTTTTATTTCAAATTATTTGTTCACACTCTATTTCTTAATAAGATTTAGGATGCACAAGACTTTGAAAAGACCCTAACAGATATTTAATTGTTATTTATAGGGAGCCATACAAGTAAATATCTTCAAAATGAGAAGTTTCAAAAGAAATGCAACTATAGTAGCTTATTTCCTGTTGAAAACTACAAAATGGAATAGACATCTTCAACAAAAGGATGAAGAACACATCTTTAGTATCTGTGTTCTAACTTCTCATTTCCAGGAAAGGTTGCACATACGAGTAGGTTCCGACGAGTAAACCAAGCAAGAGAGTAGCGCTGATCCATTTTCAGACACTTTCAGATGGATCTTACCAGGAAGATCCTTCCATAAACCAGACATCATTTTCTGTTGAAATAGAGATATAGCGTAGACAACATCCTTCAGCTTCACCGGTTGCCTCCCAATCTTCGTTCATTGTGAATCGTGATTTTCTTAGGGTTAAGGTAAGGATTATTGTTTAGGGTTTAGGGGTTTCTGGTTAAAGTTTTATGGTTAGGGTTAGGGTTAAGGTTAGGGTAAGGTATTAGGTTTTATTAGGTTTTAGGGTTTGTGGTTTAGGATTTGAGGTTTAAAATCTATGGTTTATTTTTTAATGTTTGTGTTTTTGCATTTTGGACTTAGGTTTTTTTTTGGACTTTTTCTTTTTTTTCGGACTTAGGGTTTAGGGTTTAGCGTTTAGGGTTAGGGTTAGGATTAGGGTTAGGGTTAGGGTGTAGTTTTTTTTTTAGGTTTTATAGTTCAGGGTTTAGCATTTCATGTTAAATATCTATGGTTTAGTATTTAATGTTTGGGTTTTGGTATTTTTTTTATTTTTTTATTTTTTTTAGTATTTTAGGCTTAGGGTTTCAGGTTTATGGTTTATGGTTAGGGTTAGGGTTAAGGTTAGGGGTAGGGGTAGGGATATGTTTTTTTTTAGGTTTTTGGGTTTAGGGTTTAGGATTTGAGATTTAATGTCAATGGTTTAGTGTTTAATGTTTGTGTTTTGGTATTTTGGGCTTAATGTTTAGGGTTTATGGTAGGGCTAGGGTTAGTGTAAATATAAGGGTTAGGGTTAGAGTTAAGGTTGTTTTTAGGTTTTAGGATTTGGGTTAAGGATTTTTGTTTTAATATTTATGGTTAAGTGTTTAATGTTACAGTTTTGGTATTTTGGGCTTTGGGTATAGGATTTATGGTTTAGGGTTAGGGTTAGGGATAGGGTTAGGGTTATGGTTCGTTTTAGGGATAAGTTAGGGTTAAGGTTTAGTTTTTTTTTGGTTTTATGTTTTGGGGTTCATGATTTTTGATTTAAAATCTATGGTTTAGTGTTTAATGTTTGGGTTTTGGTATTTTGGGCTTTGGATTTTGGGTTAATGGTTTAGGTTTAGGGTTAGGGTTGAGTTTGGGGTTAGGGTTTGGGTTAGGGTTAGGGTTAGGATTTAGGTTTTTTTTGGGTTTTGGGGTTTGTGGTTTAGGATTTGAGGTTTAAAATCTATGGTTTAGTATTAATGTTTGGGTTTTCGTATTTGGGATTTAGGTTTTTTTTTGGACTTAGGGTTTAGGGTTTGGGATTAGGATTACGGTTAGGGTGTAGTTTTTTTTTAGGTTTTATGGTTCAGTGTTTAGCATTTGAACTTTAAAATCTATGGTTTAGTACTTAATGTTTGGGTTTTGGTATTTTGGGCTTAGGGTTTAGGTTTTATTTTTTAGGGTTAGGGTTAGGATTAGGGTTTATTTTTTTTTTAGGTTTTTGGGTTTAGGATTTAGAACTTGAGGTTCAATATCAATGGATTAGCGTTTAATGTTTGGATTTCGGTATTTTGGACTTAGGGTTTAGAGTTTATGGTAGGGTTAGGGTTAGGGTTAATGTTAGGGTTAGATTTAGGTTTCTGTTTTGTTTTAGGTTTTATGGTTTGGGATTAAGGATTTGAGTTGTAATATCTATGGTTTAGTGTTTAATGTTAGGGTTTTAGTATTTTGGGCTTTGTTTTTAGGGTTTAGGGTTTAGGGTTAGGGTTAGGGTTTATAATAGGGATAGGGTTCGGTGTAGGGTTTAGGTCTTTTTAGGGTTTAAGTTTTTGGGTTTAGGATTTTTGGTTTAAAATCTATGGTTTAGTGTTTATTGTTTGGGTTTTAGTATTTTTGGTGTGGAGTTTTGGTTTAATGGTTTAGGGTTAGGGTTAGAGTTAAGGTTAGGGTAGGGGTTTGGGTTTGGGTTAGGGTTAGGGTTAGGTTTTAGTTTTTTTTTAGGTTTTAGGGTATGTGGTTTAGGATTTGATGTTTAAAATCCATGATTTAATGTTTGGATTTTCGTATTTTGGAATTATGGTTTTTTATGCACTTTTTTTGGAATTACTTTTTTGGACTTAGGGTTTAGGTTTTAAGCTTTAGGGTTAGAGTTAGGGTTAGGGTTAGGGTTAGGGTAAAGGTTGTTTTTAGGTTTTATAGTTCAGGGTTTAGCATTTGAGGTTTAAAATATATGGTTCAGTATTTACTGTTTGGGTTTTGTATTTTGGGTTTAGGGTTTCGGGTTAGGGTTAGTTTTTTTTTTTTTTTTTGGGTTTAGGGTTAAGTTTAGTGTTTATGTTGTTTTTTAGGTTTTAGTGTTTGGGGTTAAGGATTTGAGTTGTAATATATATGGTTTAGTGTTTCATGTTAGGGTTTTGGTATTTTGGGATTTGAGTTTAGGGTTTAGGGTTTTGGGTTAATGGTTTAGGGTTAGATTTAATGTTAGGGATATGATTAGATTTAGGGTTATGGTTTAGTTTATTTAAGGTTTTAGGGTTTGTGGTTTAGGATTTGAGATTTAAAATCTATGGTTTATAGTTTAATGTTTTGGTTTTTGTATTTTGGACTTCGGCTTTTTTTTGACTTTTTTTTGAACTTAGGGTTTAGGGTTAGGGTTAGGGTTAGGATTCGGGTTAGGGTGAAGGGTTTTTTAAGGTTTTATGGTTCAGGGTTTAGCATTTAAGGTTTAAAATCTATGGTTTAGTATTTAATGTTAGGGTTTTGGTATTTTGAGTCTTTATTTTTTTGGTTTAATTACCCTTATCGGGTTAGGGGTTGAGTAGCACCCCCAGGCCTTAACATTAATAAAAACAAAAATACAAGGAGGGGGACATAGACCTAACCTCCACACCTATGATGGTACGGAGTCAACCTTCCAAAAGGAAGTTAATTCCTCCCCTTACAAAGAAGGTGGATCCAAAATTCTAAGCACCTAGAAAAGAGGATCCTCCCCATACATAGAATCTAGGAAATATAAACAAGGGAGACTCTCCTCTTACATTCTCAAAAATAAAACAAACCTATTCAAAGGAGCTATAATTTTAAATAATAACTGAGTTGAAAAGGTAACAGAAAGTTCAAGGAGGCTCTTTAATTTTCTTGGTCTTCTTTCTTCTAAAACTAGGAATTTCCAGTAAGTCGAGATGATAGTAGGCCATTGCATCTTTAGGTAATTCTTGACTATTGTAGTAGATTTGTGGACTAGTGAGGTTATGACTGTGTTTGGAAAAGGCGTCAGCCACCCAATTTGCCTCCCTGAAGATGTGTATACATTTCAATTCCTGTGTCTGGGAGATAAGTGTTTTCAACCTTTCCATATGTATTCAAATATGCCATTGTGGTGTTGATTTTTGTAGAATCCAATTCACAGTTAACATTGAGTCCACTTCAAGAATGATCCTCATGTATCCTAGTTCCAATGCCCAGGACATTCCAAAGATAGCTGCACGTATTGTGGCTTGATTGTTTGATCCTTCTCCAAGGGGGGATGTATAAACTATTATTAACTTGCCTGTTTGATCTCTCAGTATACCACCTACCCCAATCTTTCCCGGGTTGCTTAGTGCACTTCCATCTGTGTTGATCTGGATCCATTGGTTAGGTGGTCTTGTCCGTGTTACCATTTGTACCTTGATGACATGCTCACACCTTTCTTCTAGCTGAATGATTCCTTTCCATGTAGAAGGCCAATTAACCTGAGGAAAGTGAGAGGTTATTAGTTTATACTTGTCATTATAGATTGCATACCTTACACTTTTACAATTGGATGTTTTGCCTCCATATTTACTAGCACATCTATTCTTCTAGGGATTCCAACAGATAAGAATAAAAGTGGCTTGTAAAATGAGTTTATGAGCTTCATTTTTTTATTTCATTGTCCACTACTTTGAGAATAATTGTTGCAGTGAGCTGTGATCAATTTTAACTCAAGCCATAGTTGCAAAGCTTCTCCAGACTTCTTCTTCTAGTGCTCGAGTGCTATAAATGTGGTTGATTGTGTCTGTGCCTGACCTTTTACTACAACAGAATCAGTTAGTTGGCTCAATTCCAAAGGTGGTTAGCTTTTCATTAGTAGGTAATTTGCCTTTTAAAGCTCTCCATAATAAGAAGGAAGCTTTGAAAGGTATGTGTTTATGCCAAATGAAAGAATTGAATTGTGACTTAGGTCTCTTTTCCCTGGTTTCATTCCATACTGACGAACAAGTAAACTGCCCATTGGAGTTTACTTTACAGTAAGCATGGTCTGAAAGTTACTGAAGTTGATAAATTGTTGTTGCTAGGATGCTTTCCAAATGACATGGAGGATCCTGCTGAATTAACATCTGATAGTTCCACTGCCCATCCACCCAGAAATCTGCCACTTTGCGATTATCAAATATCTGACAGTTAGTAGAAAATTGAGCAAGTTGGCCTTCACCTAAACAATTGTCCCACCAAAAGGAACAGGTGCCCGATTTAATTTTCCATTGAATGTATTGCTCAAAATTGTTTCTATTATGTAACATATGCTTCCAGCTCAAGGAATCACCATAATCCCATTTCTTACAAATGGGATTTGATCTTTGGCAATACTTGGCTTTTAGGAATCCACCCCATAAGGTGTGTTTAGTCCTAAATATCCACCATTGCTTATATTGGAATGATAAACACACATCTTTCAAATTTCTCATTCCAACCCCTCCTTCATCCGTAGGGTAGCTTAAGTACTTCCATGATGCCAATGACATTTTTTCTTTTCACTCTTCCATCCCCAGAAGAAATCTGCCATTAGCATTTGAATCTGTTTAAGTACTGTGGAAGGAGGAGTTATTGCTGAGAGTAAGTGAATTGGGAGAACTTGAAGCACCTGCTCAATTAACACTGCTCTTCCCCCATAGCTTAGTTGCTTTGTCTGCCACCCTGTAATCCTGCAAATCACCTTATTAACAAGGTCAGAAAAATAAATAATCCTAGGTCTACCACAAAGAGAGGGCACCCTAGATAGGTAAGAGGACCCTGTTTTTGTTTGAAACCTGTGATTCATTTAATTCTGTCCTTTGTACTGTTGAAGACATTCGAATGTACCAAGAAATGGCTTTTATCACTATTGATGAGCTGGCCAGATGTTTCCTCATAATCTTTGGGAGTTTGCATGATGAGTTGGAGAGTTTTGGTTATTCCTGAAGTGAACCGAATGGTATCATCTGCAAAGCTCAAATTATTCACTTGAGGGCCTATCACTTCCATGAAAAAACCATGGTATTCTGGATTATTATGCAACCTATTTAAAGATCTTGAGAGCACCTCTACACCTAAAATAAATAGGGCAGGGGGGATCACCTTGTTTAAGGCCCCTAGTGAATTGGAAGAAACCAAATCTCCTCCCATTAGTAATGATGGAATACCAGTTGTTTGACATAACTCTACACACCATGTCAATGAAGATCTCATTAAAACCCATCTTTGGAATACCAGTTGTTTGACATAACTCTACACACCATGTCAATGAAGATCTCGTTAAAACCCATCTTTCTTAAAACCAAAAAAATATAGGCCCAAGAGACTCAAGTCATAAGCCTTTTCCATGTCTAGTTTTATAATGACATTACTACCAATATTAGGCTTTTTGATCTGATGTATAATTTCTTGAGCCAGCATGATGTTTTTAGAGATACTTCTACCCTTCACAAATCCAGACTGATTGAGAGAAATCAAGTTAGGAATATGGCTTAATCTTGTGCTCAATAGTTTGGAGATGATTTTGCTAGTGAAATTGCTAAGGCTTATAGGCCTGAACTCCTTTATTTTGCTGGGGTTACTCACCTTGGGTAGAAGTACAATGCAGGAATGTGAAAAATACTGAGGAATCTCCTGGCCACTAAAAAAAGCCTTAATCACCCCCATAAGATCCTGATTTATGATGTGCCAACATTTTTGAAAAAATTACCCATTCATTTCATCTGGCCCTTCTGCAGACATAGGGTTCATGGAGAAGACCACGTCTCTCAATCTTCCATGTTAGGAATGTTGATTAGTCTGTCATTCTGTTCCTGATGACCATTCTAGGGATGCAGTCAAGATTCTCTTCGTTGATAATTTTTTCATCCCCTGTAAACATTTGTTGAAAGTAGTCACAAGCATCCTTACCAATGTTTTCCTTTCCCTGCAACCATTCCCCATTTTCATGAATTATGTGAATGAACAGTCTTCTCTTTCTACCTCTTATACGAGAATGGAAGAATTTAGAGTTTGTGTCTCCCTCCTTGAACAATTGCAACTGTGATTTCTGTTTCATAATGGAGTCCTCCAATATAAGATAACTAATGTAATTAGCATTAAGTTTGTGGAGTGCCTCCCTGTTAATATCACTGTTGTTATGTATAAGATTTTCTTCAGCACTTGTCACCTATTCTTTATACTCTCTAACCTTTAAAAAAATGTCACCAAATTCTCTCTTAGACTAAGAACTAAGAGTGTTAGATAATATTTTGGTGAAATATCCACATTGTATTTCCCTCAACCTCCCTCTCCCAGCAAGATTTCACAGTCTCCAGGAATAAAGGGCTATCGACCCAACAGTTAAGAAATCTCAAGTACTTAATGTGAACTTCCTCTTTGTTGACAATCTCCATTAATAACGGACAATGATCTGAGCTAGTAGAAGATAGATGAGTAATGGTGGTTTGGGGCATCAGTTCAAGCCAATTATCATTTATAAGAGCTCTGTCAAGTCTTTTTCATATTCTGTGGTTTATACCTCTCTTGTTGTACCAAGTGTATTTTTGACCACTAAATCCAATGTCCATTAACCCACAAACCTCAATAATAGCTATGAAATACATGCTCTTTCTAATGTTGTAAGGTATCCCTACCAACTTTTCCTCAGTAGAAGTTATTACATTATAATCTCCCACTGAGCACCAAGTCTTGTCCTCTCCCTCATCCCATTGGAGCATTTTATCCCAAAGAGGCCGTCTGAGAAGTTCTTTACATTTGGCATAAACAAAGGTAATGGTGAATTGATTTTGTAACTCATTATGATTAAAGTGACAAGTAATTTGCTGTTAATCTTCATCTTTAACATTACAGTCAATATCACCATTCCAGAAAAGCCAAGTTTTTCCATTACAGTTGCTCACAACATTATCCATAGCTAGTTCATTTTTGAAGTTCATCACATTAACTCTGTCTGCAAAGGGCTCCAAAATAGCAATAATAGATAATTGATGCATTTTCTTGAGCATTTTAAGTCTTTCCATAACTCCCTGTGTGTTAATCCCCCTCACATTCCATATGATTGTATTAATCATTGGTATACACTAGAGGAGAAAAGTCTGGTATTTGTTCTTCCAACTGTGACAGTTTTAACATCCTGATTTTTGAAGTGAAATTTTTCATGTTGCAGCTCTATTGGATATAAACCTTGGTTTTGAGTTACTTGTTGAATCTCCTCTTTCAGGGCCTGATCATTTTGGGGATTGAAGGCTCTTATTAAAGCTTCACTAGTCACATCCTCATCATCAGGGTCTTGAAGAAACTTATTATCTCTGTCCATCTCATCTTCATAATTTTCCACTTCATATTCATCTATAAGAGGTATAGTATTAACTTGACAATATATTTGATCTTTATCCGGAGGGGCCCTTGGAGGAGGTGTCATATTTTTAACATTTAAGGAAGTGTTGTTCATCTACCATCAAAAGTTTGTTGCCTATTTCCTCTCTCCTGTCTTGTTCCCCTTCTTGTTTATCATCTTGTTGCTTGTTTAAAATTCGCTTAGCTGCATCTCTTTTTTGCTTGCTTGGCTTGTTTATGCTCTTGGGGGTATTTTCAGATGTGTTATTGGTTGCATTTTTCCCCATCTCCTTAGCATTATTACCCTTGCTTTGTTTCTCACTTAATTTAGTTTCCTTGTTCTGTTTTCCGTTGTTTCTTGCATTAGTACCTGTATTGTTTGCTTCTGTCTGCTTTGCATTCATTGCCATTTTCTGTTTCCCAGCTTGTTGTTGGTTTTTCCTGATAACCTAGGCTCTAAGGTCAGGGTTTTGGTCTGTGTATTCCCCTTCATGCCCAACATGAGGAAAATTCCCCCCTTTGGTCACCCCTTCCTGCAGATTAGTAGGATTCTCCTGACTTCCCCCATCCTTTCCTCCTTCAGCTACACCAATCATAACCTCATTCAAATGCATTTTAGTGGAGTTAAGTTTTACAGCTATGATACCTCAGTTGCAGTTCTTATCTTCTTTTTGTTGAGCCATCCTTTGCTGATTTGTACTGCTTCCCTGTTCCAACATGTATTGACTTCCTTGAGTTGTGTTCTCCATCTGATTTGCTTCCTCTGATGTATTATTTTCATCCTACATATGTCAGATTATTAAATATGTTATTTTGAAGATTGGTGTTTATACCTGCCTGTTGTACATGCCCCTGTTGGTTTTCTTTTGTTGCATTACTTGTTGTTGCTGTAGGCCTCCAGACTTTTTTTTAACCAACCTCCTCTTGATATTTTTGGCTTTTCTTTATTTTAGTGTGCCATTCATCCTCCTTTTGCTTAATTGGTTGTTTTTGTTTATCACCTTCTTTATAATTTTGCTGCAGCTGATCTTTACCCTCCTTTGTTTTGCCCTGTTGATTTTCTTGTTTTTTGTTGTTCTATTTTTCCTTGCTTCTATTCTTCTTCTTATTTTCTTGTTCCTTCTCCTGTCTGTACTCCTCATCCCTCATCCTTGATTTACATTCTTCTACATAATGGCCTTGGTGTCCGCAGTATTCACAATAAGTAGGAATGTTCTCATATTCTACTGGTTGTCATGTACCTATGGTATCATCTTCATTATGTAGGCCAATCCACACATATCTAGGCCTAGGTTTGGTTAGATCAATTTTCATCTTAACCTTAGCCATCGTTGTCCTAGATCTTTTTATAGAGGTTGTATCCATGTATAAAACCTTGCCTACAGATTCTAATAAGGGAGTGAGGAAAGGTTTTTTGTAGCAGTGCCAGGGTAAGCCTGACAATAAGATCCAAACTGGTACGATAGGTGTCTCCTCTTCTGGTGTAAATAAAGGTGTCCAAGGTTGAATCCTCATTAGTTTTCCCTCAATGGTCATTCTCTGTTGTGTTCATATTGTGTTGTAATCCAACTCATTTTGGAGGCCAATGAAAACATGTTTAGCATTATAGTGAGCAATGTTGACCCCCCCCCCCCAGTAAGCTGGGTCCGTTGAATAAAGCTTTTTCTGATCAACTCAACTTTAGGTATTGTAGTACTAAACCTCCCATCAAAGGTATATTTACAGTCTACAGTAAGAGTATGCATATAGTCATGCATATCAAATATCAACGCTGGTTGTCATCGTTTAGTGGTCCTTATAGGTATGGTTTTTAACACTATATTTGGACTCTGAGCATCATGGATGTGTCTCAATCTAGCAGCCAATGTTTGGACCACTGTATATGGAGGTGGTTCCATGACATATTCCTCCTTGTTAGTAGGAAGAACTTTAGGAGTTATGGATTCATTTGGTCTGGAAGTGGTAGAATTTTGGTTGTAATTATGGACTGCTGGTTTTTTTAATCAAAATTACTAGAGATCTTAGGGAATTCTCTATGATAGTTATTTTGGTCACCACCCTTTCCCATCTCTGATTGCTGCAATTGCCCCAAATTCCAAGCCACATGAGTTTGACTTTGTTCCCTTTGGGAACCAAAATTTATGACATTATCTCCCTATATCTGTTCACTAGTCATTACAGCTAAATTTCCCATGGAATTATCATGCACATGGCCAACACTAGCATTATTAATGAAATTATTATGACTAGAATTAGGAGCAATGTTAAAGTACTTACCTGCTCGTTGTTCCTCATTAAGATGATCTTTCAACTTGAGCTGGTGATCCTGCCTTTGGTTTCTTAAAGCCTCCTCAATGTCCTTTGTCTGCATACCTGTTTGAGCTATTCCGAAATTGGGCTGAAGTTTATCCATCGGATTGACTCCAAATAAGAGTTGAGGAGATTTTCTAAATCTATTACTTGGTTCTTATTAGTCAAACCTTCTTCTATGATTTCAGCTTTCCATGTTCCTCCTTTTGGAATCATATCCATTGCATTTTGCTAGTCTCTTCAACTAAATTTTGTTTTTAAGCGAAGTGGTCAGAAACATTAGTAGGAAGGATATAATAACCATTAGACCTCACTCCGTTAATCCCCCCGCTACCAGCTTGTCGTTGACTTCCATAGTGGTCACCGGAGTATTTGGCCTCCTTGATATGACCTTCCATTCCACTTGATATTGCTGTATGATGGACCTCAGCTCCTTGGGATTAAAGCCTAGTGGGTATTTCATCTCGATTCATCTGGGAGGAGGTTCCATTTTGGGATTGACTATCTCGCAGCTCATCTGCGACCACCCCAATATTAGCCTTATCTGTTCTCTCAATTTCCTAGGTAGAATTCTATGATTTTGACGTATGTTGTAGTTCGTTATGAGTATAATCATTTCCAGTAGCTTGTTGTTCTTGATTAAACTTAATGTAATCTTGGGAAATAATTTGAGAGTTCCCTTTAGTTTCACTTCGCGACTTTGCCCTGTTCATCGGTTCTTTAGATTGCTAATTCCCGATGTTTTACAAAGAATTGAAGGGTGATTTATGGATGGATGAATTTGTCTTCACCAGGCGCCCTTTTTGGGACTGGTTCGGCGGTCTGGAAGGTACCGATGGCGGCTCACGCGCCTTGTCAACCAGGCTGAACTAGTTGTATGAGCGGGATGCTTTAGTTAGTTGTAGGGAGCATTTGGCTAAGTGAGATAAATTAGAGAGACAACTAATTTTTCTTTTTTGGTATTCTGGGCTTAGGGTTTTATGTTTATGGTTTCGGGTTAAGGTTAGGGTTAGATTAGGGTTAGGATTATGGTTAGGGTTAGGGTTTTCTTTAGTTTTATGTTTGTAGGATTAAGGTTTAGAATTTGAGGTTTAATATCAAGGGTTTAGTGTTTAATGTTTGGGTTTTTGTATTTTGGGCTTGGGGTTTAGGGTTAATGGTAGTGTTAGTGTTAGGGTTAATGTTAGGGTTTAAGTTTTTTTAGGTTTTAGTGTTTAGGGTTAAGGATTTAAGGTTTAATATCAATAATAAGTGTTTAATGTCATGGTTTTTATATTTTGGGCTTTGGATTTAGGGCTTAGGGTTTAAGGTTAGGGTTAAGGATATGGTTAGGGCTAGGGTTTAGGTTTTTTTTAGGTTTTAGGTTTTGCGGTTTAGGATTTTATGCTTAAAATGTATGGTTTAGTGTTTAATGTTTGAGTTTTATTTTTTTGGGCTTTGTTTTAGGGTTACGGTTAGTCTTAAGGTTAGGGTTAGGGTTTGGCTTATGGTTATCGTTAGGGTTAGGGTTTAGGTTGTTTTTAGGTTTTAGGGTTTGGGGTTTAGTATTTGAGGTTTAAAATCTATGGTTTACTGTTTAATGTTTGGGTTTCGTCTTTTGGACTTAGGTTTTTTTTTTGTTATGTTTTTGGACTTATGGTTTAGTGTTTAGGTTATGGTTAGGTTTAGGGTGTATGTTTTATGCTTCAGGGTTTAGCATTTGAGGTTGAAAATCTATGGTTTAATATTAATTATTTGGGTTTTGGTATTTTGGGCTTAGGGTTTTGGGTTTATGGTTTATGGTTAGGTAATGTTTATGGTTATGATTAGGTTTAGGGTTAGAGTTTTGGTTTTTTTAAGGGTTTTTGGGTTGAGGGTTTAGTATTTGAGGTTTAATATCAATTGTTTAGTGTTTAATATTTGGTTTTTCGTATTTTGGGCTTGGGGTTTAAGATTTATAGTAGGGTTAGGGTTAGGGTTTAGGTTGTTTTTTAGGTATTAGAGTTTGAGGTTAAGGATTTGAGTTCTAATATCTATGGTTTATTTTTTAATTTTAGGGTTTTGGTATTTTGGGCTTAGGGTTTATGGTTTAGGTATAGGATTAAGGATAGGCTAGTGTTAGGGTTCATGTTAGGGATAGGGTTAATGGTTTGGCGTTACAAATAGGGTCAGGGTTAGGGTTAGGGTAAGGATTTAAGTTTTAGGGTTTGTTGTTTAGAATTTGAGATTTAAAATGTATGATTTAGTGTTTAATGTTTGGGTTTTCGTATTTATGATTTAGGTTTTTTTTGAACTTAGGATTCATGATTTAGGGTTCAGGGTTTAGGGTTAGGGTTTTTGGTTTTTTAGATTTTTGGGTTTAGGGTTTAGGATTTGAGGTTTAATATCAATCGTTTAGTGTTTAATGTTTGGGTTTTTGTATTTTGGTCTTGAGGTTTAGGGTTTAGGGTAGGGTTAGGGTTAGGGTTACTGTTAGGGTTAGGGTTAGGGTTTAGGTTGTTTTTTAGGTTTTATTGTTTTGTAGTTATAGATTTGAGTTGTAATATTTATGATCTAGTGTTTAATGTTAGGGTTTTAGTATTTAAGAATTAGGGTTTAGGGTTTAGGGTTAGTGTTAAGGATAGGGTTATGGTTAGGGATAGGGTTAGGAATAGGGTTAGGGTTTAGCATTTTTTTTCATGTTTTAGGTTTTAGGGTTTAGGATTCTCTGTTTAAAATCTATGGGTTAGTGTTTAATTTTTGGGTTTTGGTATTTTTGGCTTGGGGTTGCAAGATAATGGTTTAGGGCTAGGATTAGGTTTAAGGTTAGGGTTAGGGTTAGGTTTAGGATTTACGTTTCTTTTTAGTTTTAGGGTTTGTGATTTAGGATTTGAGGTTTAAAATATATGGTTTAGTGTTTAATGTTTGGTTTTCGTATTTTGGACTTAGTTTTTTTTTTGGACATAGCGTTTTGGGTTTTGGGTTTAGGGTTAGTGTTAGTCTAGGATTAGGGTTAGGGTGTATGTTTTTTATTGGGTTTTATGGTTCAGGGTTTATCAATTGAGGTTTAAAATCTATGGTTTAGTATTTAATGTTTGGATTTTGGTATTTTGGACTTAGTGTTTCAGGTTTATGGTTTAGGGTTAGGGTTAAGGTTAAGGTTATGGTTAGGGTTTTAGTTGTTTTTTTTTGGATTTTGGGGTTAGGGTTTAGGATTTGAGGTTTAATATAAATGGTTTAGTTTTTAATGTGGGTTTTGCTATTTTGGGCATGGACATTAGGGTTTATGGTAGTGTTAAGGTTAGGGTTAGGGTTTGGGTTTAGTTTTTTTTTTATGTTTTAGGGTTTGGGGTTGATGAATTGAGTTGTAATCTATGATTTATTATTTAATTGTAGGGTTTTGGTATTTTGGGCTTAGGGTTTAGGGTTTAGGGTTATGGTTAAGAATATGGTTAGGGTTAAGGTTCGTGTTAGAGATAGGGTTAGGGTTATGGTTTATGGTTTTTTTTAGGTTTTAGGTTTTTGGGGTTTAGGATTTTTGGTTTAAAATCTATGGCTTAGTGTTTAATATTTGGGTTTTTTGTATTTTTGGCTTGGGGTTTCGGGTTAATAGTTTAGGGTTAGAGTTAGGGTTAGGGTTAGGGTTTAGTTTTTTTTAGGTTTAGGGTTTTTGGTTTAGGATTTGAGGTTTAAAATCTATGATTTAGTGTTTAATGTTTGGCGTTTTGTATTTTGGATTTAGCAATATTTTCTTGAACTTTTTTTAAAGAAAAAATTTAGTATTATAAACTACAATAAAGAATATAACTAACTATACCAAAATTTTCTGACAATTGAATGACTAAAGCAATTGCTGCTGAAATTTTTGTTCTCGTGGAAATAGGAAGGGGTAATAGAAACCCCACAAAATCTAAATCTAAAGAGTGATATCATAGGGAGAAATCAGACGACGTTTTGGAGCTCCACTTTTGATGTCTTCTCGTCCTTCAGAGGTGGATTGCGGTAAATGACGATCAATGCCAGCTGAACTAAAGCTAATAGTGCTCCAACTCCGTTTCCAGTCAAGATGTAGGGATCAAACTTGAGGAGAGCATAGATTGCCCAGCAGATTCTATTAAGGAAGCATGCTATGGAAAGTGTCTTTTGCAAGAATTCAACACTCTTTGTTTTGATCACCTTGTACATGATTGATATTGGGGATCCATATATATAAATTCTGAAGGCGGTTGCGAGAATTCCCACAACTGTGTTATACTTGCATAAGTGTGCAAGCCTAACATAGTTCTAGCTAAGCGGTGGCCAGCCCCACGATTTCACCAAACAAAATAGAAACTACTTGTAGCCGATATCTATTGCCAGTGTAGAAGAAAAATATGGAAATATAGCACAACTACGTGAAGAGACCAACGTTGTTGATGGTGATCTCAAGAATGTTGTGTGGATAAACCAAAGGTATGCCGTAGTAAATCCACATCAAACAGTTCATTGTAGATACAAGGTATGTGTACGGGTTGAACTTTTCCATTTATTTGTTTTTGATCATTCAACAAAATTTTGGTATTGGCAAAGCAAAGAGAATGAACGATAATACAATGCCGATAATGTCGATAATAAAACGAATATAATTCGTACTCATCACCATCTTCGATGGCTTTTGAGAAAAAACTAGAGGCTAGAAGAATAGGTTTATGGTTTAAGGTTAACGTTAGGGTTAGGATTTAGGTTAGGGTGTAGGTTTTGTTAGGTTTTATGGTTTAGGGTTTAACATTTGAGGTTTATAATCTATGGTTTAGTATTTAATGTTTGAGTTTTGATATTTTGGGCTTAGGGGTCAGGTTTAGGGTTTAGGGTTAGGGTTAGGGCTAGAATTAGGGTATGGGTCAGGGTTAGGGTTGGGTTTAGTTTTTTTTAATTGTAATGACCGTTGTGGTGGGTCAGGGGCTGAGTAACACCCCCAGGCCTTATCATTTCACACAAAAAAATATGTACAAGAAGGGGGGCTATACCTTACCTTTATACCTATGATGGGTAAAATCGACCTAGTTACTAAGGTTATTCCATTTACCCTTACAAAATGGATATATTCTAAAAATAGATTCTAGAATACAATAAACAAGGGAGACTCTCCCCTTACAATTGAATAATAAAAAACTTAACCATAATCTAAACCATCTATACATACAGACAATTAGAATAAGTTTTCAAAGAATAGACAAATTTGACATAAGCTAAATCATCATTCAACATCTAACAATGTTCATCATGGTGTCTTTTAGTCTTTTTAAGCTTTTTTCTTCTGAAGTTTTGCATTCTAAACTTTTCCAATATGTAGCTTCCTTTGATTAGTCCCACGAGTTGATGTTGAGTGTAAAAGTGTTGTATAATATCTTATTTATGATTCCACTTTGATAATAAATATGTAGTGCAATTGGTTTCATGATATACATGCCTGCATATGAAGAATTCGAGTTTACTGGCAATCAGTTGTATTGCATTGATATCCTTTTTGCTTCTCCGTGGACTTCTACTTGCATTATTGATCCATTTGCTTAGTAATTCCGAATCCACCTCTAAAAAAATTCATTTATAGCCATGTTGTTCGCACCAACTAATTCCTCGTAATGTTGCCTTAATCTAGTGTTATCAGTACGAAAAAGAATAGAGTATGCATAAACTAATTTACCTTGATGATCTCTTAAAATGCCTCCCCCTACTATTTTACATGGATTGTGCATAGCACTACCATCAGTGTTAAGCTTATATATCCCTAATGTAGGCTTTTCTTAGTGTACCATAGTGACCTTATACTGTTGCTAGCATTGTTCAACCAAGCTGATCAGCCCTCCCCAGTTATGAGGCCATTGGACGTTAGGAAAAGCTACGATTAACAACAGTGTTATGTCTCTAAATATCGCATACTAACTTTTTGTAGACTAAATTTTTTGCCACCATACTTCACTGCCAACCTATTTTTCCACAAATGCCAACAAATAAAATTAGGTAAAACTTGAAATAATTTTTTTTGTACCTCATTATGATATCTTGATTTCTCCAATGCATTAACAAGTTCCTCAAATTGGTATTGGTCTGTCGTGTGCACACCATTGGTGCATGTTTCTACCAGATAGAGTTAGCAAAATGTCAATTTACCAATATATGTTTGATTTCATCCTTCCATGATATAGGACAACAATAACAATCAGCAGCTTCCTTTCCAAATGTAAGAAGTTTTTGATTAGTTGGTAATTTAGCTCTCAAAGATCTCCAAATAAAGAAAGAGACTTTGAAAGGTAAATTCTTATGCCAAATAATTTTATTAATAGGGTCATTTGTATGTTTTTTCCTTATGATTCCCAAGCAGTAGCTAAAGAGAATTGCCCATTTTCAGTAGGGATCCAATTGGCTGAGTCAGGTAGATTTCCTTGTATTAAATAGTGATATCAAGAATCATAGGAATTAGTAATGGAGGAGCATGTAATCGAACCTCCCTTTCCTTCCAATGTCCTGCCTCTAAAAATTAAGATACTTTAATATTGTTCAAACTTGAAATATTGTCACTGTACTTAGCTAGAGGTCCATGCCCAATCTAATTGTCACAACCCTAAACCATACCCTAGAAGTTAGGGTACAATCTTGGATTGTAATCGGCATCGTCGAACTCTCGGAGGTCTAAGACAAGCTCTTTCATATCATTCGTTACATATACATAGTGAAAAGTAGTGCAGAATTAAAACTTTTCATAAAACAATATAGAAGTCTTTAAAACTCTTTCATATAAAAGTAATAGGAAATACTAAGTCTCAATATCATCATCCTAGACACAAGAATACTTGGGACACAGCCCATACTTCAATACGAAAATAGAAATACATAGTCTATTACAAAACTTCAAAGAAAACATAAAGACATATATGCCCTCGAGTCAAGTGAGGACATACTTCAACTTCTCTTGAACGATCTTCTAAGTCCAAGTCTTCACCTATTAAGAACTATAGATAGAAAATAAAGTATGGAATTAGTACAACCACATGTACTAAGTATGGCATTATGCATAAAAATCATGAAAATGGACTTTATTGGAAATATGCATCTTTTCATTTTACAAATCATATTTTAATCATAATAACATCATTAATCAATTTAGAAACACATAAGGAAGCAATTAATCAAAATACCAAATTTAGGCATCACTTTACAGTAAGTTCAGTTCACTTTACAGTGAATTGACTTCACTGCTTCAGTGATTTACTAACCCCTTTAATAACCAACTTCTAGCATGTAATTTTCTCACTTAAAGTCATCCTAATATTCACTTAAGTCACATAGAGAGAGACCGCCCATACACCCTCTCTAGATGTGCCTAAACGACCCTTAAAATTACCTATAATGAGTTACATACATACTTACAAAGCAACACAAACATTAATGTAAGATTCATCTACCAAAGGCCATTTCCAAGGTTCACTTGAGTGAGTGTGGAGTGACCGCCCATACAATCTCTATCACACACACACAAGGGATCCTATATGTAACAACCCTAAAAATGAATAGGATCAAGACTTAGGTTGTCAAGAATGCTTGCGATTAGACAGAGGTCCACACGGATTGATACGCGTAGAACCAGACCTCAGAACCCTTACTACGACCAAGCCAACTAACTTGGGGAGTTAATTGAGCTTGGAAAGGTTGGGACCAACCATGTGAGGCTCACGAAAATGAAGATTTAATCGAAAGAGTCTTTACCAGACTTAAAAGAAGAAATTTTAAGTTTTGAGGGTCCAAGGGTAAAATGGTCTTTTACCAGGCTAGGGGTAGTATCGTAATTACCCTAAATATGTAATTAATTAATTATTTAATAAAGTGAAGGGGCAATTTGGGGAGAGAGAGCCGAAATTGGCCCTTTGAGTGAAATCTTGCTCCACCCGGGTTCGAACCTAGGTGGGAGCAATGATTTAACTTGATTTATTTTATTTAGTGAATTAATTTAATTAATTAATATTTAATTGTTGATTTAAGAAAAAGGAAAAGTCAGATTTTTATTTATTAATTATTATTTAATCCTAATTTGACTAAGTCTCTCCCTTATATCCTAATCCTAAGCCAACTCTCCCACACGTTTCTCACTCTCTTTACTCTCATTCACGCTCTGCCTCAACCTAAAGAAAAGAAGAACAAACGTGAATGCTAAAGTTCATCAAGAACTTGAAAGCTAAAAACTAAAAAGCAGAATAATCTTAAAAACGAAAGGTAAAAATCAATATCTCGACGGATTTTGCTTGTTCTTCCGGTGGTGAAACTTTGGATTTGTGGGGAATAGGCAGCGTGGTTTAGTCATCTTTTGAAGAACTTCAGGTATGGGTTCTTCTCTCTTGGTCCCTTTCCCAAGAGGCCCCTCACTATTCAAGTTATTTAATCCGAAAAATAAGTTGTTCCCCCTTTCATGCCCTTGTCCCTAGCTCCCAAATGACTTCGTAGGTTGGGTATTTTGTGCTGGTAGATTTAGGCATGTATGATGTTCTTATGTTAAATGTAAATATGTATGTGCATGATGTTTCGAAATTGATGATCAAGGTGTAATAAAAAAAATTCGTATGTGAGTACACTTGGGCAGTGATGTTTAGTCACTGTTTTGGAGAGGTAGAAAGGCATGTTATTTCTTGTGTTTTTGTGCTAAACTTATGCTTAATATGCTGTTCATATGGTGTGTGAAATGGCAAGTTTTGAGTGTAAACATTGTGTTAAATATACTCCCTAAACCACACCTAAATAACGTACTAAGTAGTTGATGAAATGCCCTAAGAAACTAGCATGAAAAGTTGAGTTAAGGAAGGTGAGAATTGTAAAAAAAATTCCAGATTTGTGTACTCAAAAATGAGGATTAAATCTGAGTTTTTAAGAGGAAATAAAATAGGTGAGGTCAATGGGAATTGAACCCAAGACCTCACATGACCAAGGGGCTGAAACATTTAAAAAAAATGTAAGGGGGCTAAGGGGAATCGAACCCCTTAGCTGCTGTTGACGCAAGGAAATAAAAAAAAAGAGAATGGGGCTGGGGGGCGAAAATGATTAACAAAGCAAGTGAGGTTGTGGGGGTTCGATCCCACGGCCTCACTGTCAAAGACCCTTAGCATAGCGAAAATTTAAAAAATAATTAGGAGGCTGTGGGGGTTCGAACCCACCACCTCACAGCCCCTAGCGAAATTGAATTAAAAATAAGGAGGCTGTGGGGGTTCGAACCCACAACCTCCCTATTTCTGCGAATTAAATGACAAATAAATAAAAGAGGCTGTGGGGATTTGATCCCACAACCTCTTGGTTTAGGCGATAATGGACAAGATGATGTTAATAAAAATTAAAAGGGGTTGTGGGGGTTCGAACCCACAATCCTTCGGCCAACTTAGGAGTATTATTAAGGAGAAAATTAATCCTTCAATGTTAATATTGAGATTTCATTTAGAGTTATAATATTATGAATATTAGAAATAAAATCAATGAAAAATATAAATGATATCCAATTGATTCAAGACTTGGGTTTCCTTGCCCAAACTTCCATATTGATACATAAGTCATACGTGAATAAAATATCCAAGAATAATGTCACATGCTTAGATCGAAATCAAGATCTTGGCATACATACAAGATGCATAAGTTTTTGTATCACATAATCATAGAAAGATATGAATCACTTAGACGAAATATGAATGAAGCCTCATGGCTTGTATGTATAGACACATATGTCTAACATACGTTCAAAAGTAAGTGAATCTAAGAAGTATGTAATGAAATGATGAACCCTAGAAGGGTTAAGTATGAGTGTAAGATACACTAAATGGCCAAGTGCATTGGCATATGATGAAATGAACATTCACGTACTAAGAGGTGAGTAACTATGAAAAGCAAAGGTGCTAATGATAATGAATGTGGTGACAACATGATATGAGGCTAATTTAAATGATGAGGGCAATCTCAAATGAGGCTAAGTAAATGTTACAAATACGTAGTCACCTATAAGAGTGTAAGATAATGAAGAGACCAGTCTCTATGAACACTCTAATGAAGGTATTGAGCTTAACACACTTAATACTAATGATGAGATGAGAAATCATCTAATGCGCTATGATGTCCTCATACTAGAAGCAAGCTTCCATGACGTATGAGATAAATGAAATGGAACTTTATACTGAGCACCGATAGACTAGCTATGAGCGGTGATGCCTTCTTTTGGGAAGGACGGAGGTTCATGTAACTCTCATGAGATGAGACTGTCCGGCATGCCGGGTATGGGTCTCCTTATATCTCCTAGTCTTCGAACCTATACTGCCAATATAGGGATCTGGCTGGGTTAAATTCCCATGTACGCTAGCATGTTATTGGGTCACTTTGGCCGGTGATTCCACCTCTTTTCGGTGTGAGGGAGACACTGGATTTCATGATTCTCACATGATCTATGTTGGTTAAAGTTAAAGTTCCCAATGAATGAATGAGGACAACATCAAATGATGCACATAATGAAATGAATAATACCAAAGGTGTTAGGATAGGATAATCAAAGGTGAGTTAGATTCAAGTAATGACATTAGGTCATTCTCGGTCATTGCACAACGAACCTAAAGAAAGTCTTAAACTACATCCTAGGTATAGCTGGTGGTTACACTGGCCTATGAATGAAATGAAATGAAGTACGTATGAATGAATGAGGTAGACTCTGTGTCTGCTAATGAAGATTCCCAAGTTGAGGTCCCATCTGTTGAGCCATCATTTCTGGCATGTCTTAATGTCAAGTCCATGATTCCAAGGTCTCATGGCATATGAATGAATGATATGAAAGAAGTTATGTGCTACATGCAAAATGTACTGTATGCTATATGATATATGCTATGTGTAAATGTTATGTGCTGTGTGCAAGTGTGAAAAGTATGATGAGGTATGTTATTCTCATGGCATCACTTTCCTATTCCAAATCTGGAAAGCTCACTCACTTTCCTAATCCAGATTTGGAAAGCTCATTTACTTTCCTAATTCAAATTTGGAAACTTTCCTAATCCCAATTTGGTAAGTCTACTGACTTGACTTCCAAAAATCACGTTGTTAGGAAACAGCTATTCTTTCTTATGCATGTCCTTGGTGTGTGCTTGCATATACCCATACTTAGTACAAGTGTGTACTAACCCTATACAAACTCTACTATTTTAGGTGCAGGCACAGGTGGACGATAGAGCTACAGGATCATCGTTGCAGTTATCCAGACGTCCAGCATTCATCCTGAGTTGGTAGGTTCTTATGCTTTCGAGGATGCCACTGTTTTATATTCTAGCTTAGTTTTAGAGTTGAGCTAGTGGAGCATGTTCCACTAGTGTTTCTTTCCTGTTTTTATTCAGACTATGAATTGGTGCCATTTTGGCAATTATACGCTTAATAAGAATTGAATTATTTCTTTCATTTGCTTATCTCTTAATGTTAGATGGTTGATGGTGAACAATTACGTATTAATGAAAATGTTTTTATAAGTATGTTAGGAAACAAAAGTTTCAAATTTTCCGCTAAAATTAACCTATGTAAAGTAAGAATGACGTAAGTAGGCTTGTCTGCGACCTCTGAGAGGTCAATGACGCCGATCTCGTCTCGGGTCTAGATTCCATTCGTGACAAAGTTGGTATCATAGCATTAGGTTAAATTACTAAAATAATAAGTTCACATCAACCACATTGAGTAGTTTCTAAGTCATGGTAGTGAAGTGCACCACTATCCCTAATTAGAGACTGCATGATGCATAGGAAAATTTCCTTTCTTCTGATCTTATCGTTCTTTTCCTAATGTCTGAGTTCTTGGTGTTATGAGCGTTTCTAACATCAATCCTAGTTGTTTTTCAGAGAATGAACACTAGGAGAGCTAATTGTCAGAGGAGAGGAGGAGAGGCTGCTGGGGGCAACCGAGTTCCACCCCAGGCTCCAGCTGAAGGAGTGACTGTGCCAGTTAATCCAGCTGGGTTGACTGATGCTGAGGTAAGGGCATCTCTGGCCCAGATGGAACAGGCCATTACTATGCAGGCCCAGGCTATGACTGTCCAGGTCAACCGGCAGGATGTTCAGAGGGAGAACCCACCGGTTCGTAGCATGGCTGACAGGCTGAGGGATTTCACGAGGATGAATCCTCCTATTTTCACAGGGTCTAGGACATCAGAGGATCCCCAGGAGTTTGTGGATGAGGTTCATAAGATCCTGGTGGATATGGGGGCCACTGATATTGAGAAGGCTGAGTTGGCTTCCTATCAGCTTATGGATGTTGCACAGACTTGGTGCAAGATGTGGCAAGATAGTCGTGTCTTAGGTGGAGTGCCAGTTGTATGGGAGCTGTTCAAGACATCATTTCTGGAGAGATTCTTTCCCAGGGAGATGAGGGAGGCCAAGGTTGAGGAATTCATCAACCTTAAACAAGGCTCTATGAAAGTCAGGGAGTATTCCCTGAAGTTTGTTAAGCTGTCAAGGTATGTTATTTTACCTAGTATTTAATAGCAAGAATGAGGATAATACTGAACTTTGTTCCAATCATCCAGGTATGCTACTTCCCTGGTTTCTAACAGCAGGGATGAGATGAGCAGGTTCCTTATAGGAATCAATGGAGACCTGGAGGAGGAGTGTCGATCTGCAATGCTCCATGATAATATGGATCTTTCCAGGTTGATGGTGCATGTCCAGCAGATAGAGGACAGCCGCAGAAAGAGAGGTGTTCATGATGCTAGGAAGCCTAGGCCT
Source organism: Solanum sitiens (assembly GCA_016801875.1). Classification (NCBI taxonomy): domain Eukaryota; kingdom Viridiplantae; phylum Streptophyta; class Magnoliopsida; order Solanales; family Solanaceae; genus Solanum; species Solanum sitiens. The sequence goes on along the minus strand of JABWTJ010000651.1, from coordinate 870,055 downwards.
TAAGATCAGGCAGGACCCAGTCATGGAGGCCACATGAACAACTTTGGCGTCCGTGAGCAGCCAAGGTTCAAAAAGGGGCAACAGAGTTCTGGGAATTTTAATCCTCAGAGGAGTGCTACACCTAGAGGGGGCAGACCTGAGCCCAAGAAGGGAAATGGAGGTGAGATGCAGCGTCCTAAGAAGAATTGTACTAAGTGTGGCCGAGCTCACAGTGGAGAGTGCAGACAGGGCACTAATGCCTGCTTCGGTTGTGGTAAGAGTGGACACATGGTCAGAGACTGTCCACAGAACAGAGGTCAGGCTGGAGGTAATACTCAGCCTAGGCCTAATCCACAGGGTGCAGCAGCAGCCGAGCCTCTTAAGAGGAACAGGTTCTATGCCCTGAAAGGCAGGGAGGAGCAGGAGAAGTCCGCTGATGTGGTCACAGATATGCTGCAAGTGTTCTCAACTTCTGTTTATGCTTTACTTGATGCAGGGTCTACACTTTCCTTTGTAACTCCTCTGCTTGCTCTTACTTTTGAGATATTGCCTGAAGTTCTGCATGATCCTATAGTGGTTAGTACACCTTTAGGAGAGAATGTAAGAACTGATAGAGTATACAAGGATTGCCCAATAGTGGTGAGTGGTAGAACTATGTGTGCGAACTTGGTTGAGTTACCCATGCATGATTTTGATGTTATTCTTGGCATGGATTGGCTTCACAGTTGTTATGCTTGCTTGGACTGTCATAGTAGAGTGGTGAGATCTCGCTTTCCTAATGAAGAAGAGTTAGTCTGGGAGGGGTACAATTCGAGTCGTCCTAACCCCTTGATTTCTAACCTTAAAGCCAATAAAATGATGTCCAAGGGGTTATTGTGTCATCTTGTGAGTGTTAATGATTTAGATCATGACATTCCTTCCATAGACTCAGTTCCTGTAGTGAATGAGTTCTTAGATGTGTTTCCTGATGATTTACCTGGAGTCCCTCCCCTTCGAGAGATTGACTTTTGTATCAATTTAGAACCCGATACTAAACCAATCTCAATTCCTCCTTATAGAATGGCTCCAGCTGAACTCAAAGAGTTGAAGCTGCAGTTAAAAGATCTCACTGACAAGGGTTTCATTCAGCCGAGCATATCCCCTTGGGGCGCTCCAGTGTTGTTTGTAAAGAAGAAAGATGGAACCCTTAGAATGTGTATCGATTATCGGCAGCTCAACAAAGTCACTATAAAGAATAAGTACCCACTCCCCAGAATAGATGATTTGTTCGATCAACTCCAAGGGTCTAGTTTCTTCTCTAAGATTGATCTTCGTTGAGGGTATCATCAGCTTAGGGTTAGGGATGGAGATATCCCAAAGACAGCCTTTCGTACCCGCTATGGTCACTATGAGTTTTTAGTCATGTCATTTGGTCTCACGAATGCACCTGCTGCATTCATGGATCTCATGAACAGGGTCTTCTGTGAATACCTTGACTCTTTCGTCATAGTATTCATTGATGACATTCTCATCTACTCTAAGACCAAGGAAGAGCATGAACAGCATTTGAGACTAACCTTGCAGGTACTTAGACAGCATCAGTTGTATGCCAAATTTAGCAAATGTGAATTCTGGATGAGATCAGTGACCTTCCTGGGTCATGTTGTGTCCGATCAGGGCGTGAAGGTGGATCCCAAGAAGACTGAGGCTGTGAAGAACTGGCCAAAGCCTCTTACTCCTACTGACATCCGTAGCTTTTTGGGATTTGCTGGTTACTATCGCAGGTTTGTGGAGGGCTTTTCTTCCATTGCTGCCCCATTGACAGCTTTGACTAAGAAGAAAGCCAATTTTGAATGGACGGAGACTTGTGAGAAGAGTTTCCAGGAGCTCAAGGACAGACTCACTTCAGCCCCGGTGCTTACTTTGCCTATGTGTGGTGAGAATTACACTGTTTATTGTGATGCATCTAGGGTTGGTTTGGGTTGTGTTCTTATGCAGGTTGGTAAGGTGATAGCCTATGCATCCAGACAGCTCAAGGTTCATAAGAAGAATTATCCCACTCATGACTTGGAGTTGGCAGCTGTGGTGTTTGCACTAAAGCTGTAGAGGCATTATCTGTATGGAGTGTATGTAGATGTGTTCATAGACCATAAGAGTCTCAAGTACGTGTTCACACAGAGGGAGTTGAATCTACGTCAGCGGACATGGTTGGAGCTGTTGAAGGATTATGACATGAATGTGCACTACCATCCAGGTAAGGCTAATGTTGTAGCAGATGCTTTCAGCAGGATGAGGGAAGTACAGCTCACGTTGAGGATGAGAAGAAGGAGCTGGTGAAAGATGTACACACACTGGCAAGACTGGGTGTGCGTTTGGTTGACTCCACTAGTGGGGATGTTTCAGTTCATCCTAGTTCTGAATCATCCTTGGTAGTTGAAGTCAAGCAGGGTCAGCATCTAGATCCTGTGTTGATGGAGCTGAAGGACTTAGTGCTGATAAAGATGAATGAGTCTTTTGCTTTGGGAGGTGATGGCATACTTAGGTATCAGGACAGGCTGTGTGTGCCAGATGTGGATGATTTACGGACCAGGATTGTTGCAGAGGCCCATGGTTCCAGATACTCTATACATCCAGGTTCCATCAAGATGTCTCATGATCTCAAGCAGATTTATTGGTGGGATGGCATGAAGAAGGACATTCCAGAATATGTCGCCAAGTGTCCTAATTGTCAGCAGGTTAAGGCAGAGCATCTTAAGCCTGGTGGTCTGACTCAGATTATTGAGGTTCCGACTTGGAAATGGGAGGCCATTAATATGGACTTCGTGGTTGAGCTTCCGAGGACTAGAAGGCAACATGACTCTATATGGGTTATTGTGGACAGATTGACTAAGTCTGCCCACTTTATCCCTGTGAAGTCTACTTACAGAGCCGAGGATTATGCGAGACTCTACATTGATGAGATTGTGAGATGGCATGGGATTCCCTTGTCTATTATTTCAGACAGAGGAGCTCAGTTTACTTTTTATTTCTGGAGATCTTTCCAGAAGAGCTTGGGCACGTAGGTGAAGCTTAGCACTACCTTCACCCTCAGACAGATGGGCAGGCAGAGCGCACCATACAAACATTGGAGGATATATTGAGAGCGTGTGTGATTGACTTCAGAGGTAACTGGGATGACCATCTGCCTTTGATAGAGTTCTCGTATAATAATAGCTATCACTCCAGTATTGGGATGGCACCATTTGAGGCTCTGTATGGTAGGAGGTGTAGATCTCTAGTTGGGTGGTTAGAGGTTGGAGAGTCATCCATTTTGGGTACGGAGATCATTCATGAGGCCTTAGAGAAGGTCAGAATGATTAGGGACAGGTTTACTACTGCTTACAGTCGGCAGAAGTCATATGCTGATAAAAGAAAGTGGCCCTTAGAGTTTGATGTTGGTGACCAGGTTTACTTGAAAATATCGCCTATGAAAGGGGTGATGAGATTTGGTAGAAAAGGGAAGCTGAGTCCGAGGTATGTTGGGCCATATGAGATCCTACAGCGTGTGGGCGAGGTGGCCTATGAGTTAGCATTGCCTACAGAACTAGCTTCTGTTCATCTAGTCTTTCATGTCTCTATGTTGAAGAAGTGCCTAGGTGATCCAGCATCAATCTTACCTGTTGAAGGTTTGGGGGTTGGTGAAGACTTGTCTTATGAGGAGGTACCTGTTGAGATCTTAGACAGACAGGTCAAGCGGCTGAGGAACAAGGAGATTGCCACAGTGAAGGTATTGTGGAGAAATCATCTTGTTGAGGGTGCTACGTGGGAAGCTGAGGCCGACATGTGGGCTCGCTACCCTCACCTGTTCAGCTCTTGAGGTTAGACTTTATACTCTTAAACCTATGTTTCCTTATTGCCCCGTATTTTGTTGCTATTGATTGACTGTGTATAGTGATTTTATTATGATCTGACTGGCATTACAACGTGAAGTAGTAGTGTCATTCCGGGATGAATGTTCCGAAGGGGGGGATAATGTAACAACCCTAAAAATGAATAGGATCAAGACTTAGGTTGTCAAGAATGCTTGCAATTAGACCAAGGTCCACACGGATTGATAAGCGTAGAACCAAACCTCAGAACCCTTACTACGACCAAGCCAACTAACTTGGGGAGTTAATTGAGCTTGGAAAGGTTGGGACCAACCATGTGAGGCTCACAAAATGAAGATTTAATCGAAAGATTCTTTACCGGACTTAAAAGAAGAAATTTTAAGTTTTGACGGTCCAAGGGTAAAATGGTCTTTTACTAGGCTAGGGGTAGTATCGTAATTACCCTAAATATGTAATTAATTAATTATTTAATAAAGTGAAGGTGCAATTTGGGGAGAGAGAGCCGAAATTGGCCCTTTGAGTGAAATCTTACTCCACCCGGGTTCGAACCTAGGTGGGAGCAATGATTTAACTTGATTTATTTTATTTAGTGAATTAATTTAATTAATAAATATCTAATTGCTGATTTAAGAAAAAGGAAAATTCATATTTTTATTTATTAATTATTATTTAATCCTAATTTGACTAAGTCTCTCCCTTATCTCCTAATCCTAAGCCAACTCTCCCACACGTTTCTCACTCTCTTTACTCTCATTCACGCTCTTCCTCAACCAAAAGAAAAGAAGAACAAACGTGAATGCTAAAGTTCATCAAGAACTTGAAAGCTAAAAACTAAAAAGCAGAATAATCTTAAAAACGAAAGGTAAAAATCAATATCTCGACGAATTTTGCTTGTTCTTCCGGTGGTGAAACTTTGGATTTGTGGGGAATAGGCAGCGTGGTTTAGTCATCTTTTGAAGAACTTCAGGTATGGGTTCTTCTCTCTTGGTCCCTTTCCCAAGAGGCCCCTCACTATTCAAGTTATTCAATCCGAAAACTAAGTTGTTCCCCATTGCATGCCCTTGTCCCTAGCTCCCAAATGACTTCGTAGTTGGGTATTTTGTGCTGGTAGATTTAGGCATGTATGATGTTCTTATGTTGAATGTCAATATGTATGTGCATGATGTTTCGAAATTGATGATCAAGGTGTAATCAAAAAAAAATTCGTATGTGAGTACACTTGGGCAGTGATGTTTAGTCACTGTTTTGGAGAGGTAAAAAGGCATGTTATTTCTTGTGTTTTTGTCCTAAACTTATGCTTAATATGCTGTTCATATGGTGTGTGAAAAGGCAAGTTTTGAGTGTAAACGTTGTGTTAAATATACTCCCTAAACCACACCTAAATAACGTACAAAGTAGTTGATGAAATGCCCTAAGAAACTAGCATGAAAAGTTGAGTTAAGGAAGGTGAGAATTGTAAAAAAAATTCCAGATTTGTGTACTCAAAAATGAGGATTAAATCTGAGTTTTTAAGAGGAAATAAAATAGGTGAGGTCAATGGGAATTGAACCCAAGACCTCACATGACCAAGGGGCTAAAAAATTTAAAAGAAAATGTAAGGAGGCTAAGGGGAATCGAACCCCTAAGCTGCTGTTGACGCAAGGAAATAAAAAAAAGAAGAGAATGGGGCTAGGGGGAATCGAACACGCAATGCTGGGGAAAGAAAGAAGAGGAAAAATAAAGAAAAACAAAATGTGAGGCGTGGGAATCGAACCCACGACCTCAAGGCTGGAAATTGAGAGGGGCGAAAATGATTAACAAAGCAAGTGAGGTTGTGGGGGTTCGATCCCACGACCTCACTGTCAAAGACCCTTAGCATAGCGAAAATTAAATAAAAATTAGGACGCTGTGGGGGTTCGAACCCACCACCTCACAGCCCCTAGCAAAATTGAATTAAAAATAAGGAGGCTGTTGGGGTTCGAACCCACAACCTCCCTATTTCTGCGAATTAAATGACAAATAAATAAAAGAGGTTGTGGGGATTTGATCCCACAACCTCTTGGTTTAGGCGAGAATGGACAAGATGATGTTAATAAAAATTAAAAGGGGTTGTGGGGGTTCGAACCCACAACCCTTTGGCCAACTTAGGAGTATTATTAAGGAGAAAATTAATCCTTCAATGTTAATATTGAGATTTAATTTAGAGTTATAATATTATGAATATTAGAAATAAAATCAACGAAAAATATAAATGATATCCAATTGATTCAAGACTTGGGTTTCCTTGCCAAACTTCCGTATTGATACATAAGTCATACGTGAATAAATTATCCAAGAATAATGCCACATGCTTAGATCGAAATCAAGATCTTGGCATACATACAAGATGCATAAGTTTTTGTATCACATAATCTTAGAAAGATATGAATCACTTAGACAAAATATGAATGAAGCCTCATGGCTTGTATGTATAGACACATAAGTCTAACATACGTTCAAAAGTAAGTGAATCTAAGAAGTATGTAATGAAATGATGAACCCTAGAAGGGTTAAGTATGAGTGTAAGATACACTAAATGGCCAAGTGCATTGGCATATGATGAAATGAACATTCACATAATAAGAGGTGAGTAACTATGAAAAGCAAAGGTGCTAATGATAATGAATGTGGTGACAACATGATATGAGGCTAATGTAAATGATGAGGGCAATCTCAAATGAGCCTAAGTAAATGTTACCAATACGTACTCACCTATGAGAGTGTAAGATAATGAAGAGACCAGTCTCTATGAACACTCTAATGAAGGTATTGAGCTTAACACACTTAATACTAATGATGAGATGAGAAATCATCTAATGAGCTATGATGTCCTCATACTAGAAGTCAGCTTCCATGACGTATGAGATAAATGAAATGGAACTTTATACTGAGCACCGATAGACTAGCTATGAGCGGTGATGCCTTCTTTCGGGAAGGACGGAGGTTCACATAACTCTCATGAGATGAGACTGTCCGGCATGCCGGGTATGGGTCTCCTTATATCTCCTAGTCTTCGAACCTATACTGCCAATATAGGGATCTGGCGGGGTTAAATTCCCATGTACGCTAGCATGTTATTGGGTCACTTTGGCCGGTGATTCCACCTATTTTTGGTGTGGGGGAGACACTGGATTTCATGATGCTCACATGATCTATGTCGGTTAAAGTTAAAGTTCCCAATGAATGAATAAGTCCAGCCTCAAATGATGCACATAATGAAATGAATAATACCAAAGGTGTTAGGATAGGATAATCAAAGGTGAGTTAGATTCAAGTAATGACATTAGGTCATTCTTGGTCATTGCACAACGAACCTAATGAAAGTCTTAAACTACATCCTAGGTATAGCTGGTGGTTACACTGGCCTATGAATGAAATGAAATGAAGTACGTATGAATGAATGAGGTAGACTCTGTGTCTGCTAATGAAGATTCCCAAGTTGAGGTCCCATCTATTGAGCCCTCATTTATGGGATGTCTTAATGTCAAGTCCATGATTCCCAGGTCTCATGGCATATGAATGAATGATATGAAAGAAGTTATGTGCTACTTGCGAAATGTACTGTATGTTATATGATATGTGCTATGTGTAAATGTTATGTACTGTGTGCAAGTGTGAAAAGTATGATGAGGTATGTTATTCTCATGGCATCACTTTCCTATTCCAAATCTGGAAAGCTCACTGACTTTCCTAATCCAAATTTGGAAAGCTCATTTACTTTCCTAATTCAAATTTGGAAACTTTCCTAATCCCAATTTGGCAAGTCTACTGACTTGACTTCTAAAAATCACGTTGTTAGGAAAGAGCTATTCTTTCTCATGCATGTCCTCGGTGTGTGCTTGCACATACCCATACTTAGTACAAGTGTGTACTAACCCTATACAAACTCTACTATTTTAGGTGCAGGCACAGGTGGACGATAGAGCTACAGGATCATCGTTGCAATTATCCAGACGTCCAGCATTCATCCGGAGTTGGTAGGTTCTCATGCTTTCGAGGATGCCACTGTTTCATATTCTAGCTTAGTTTTAGAGTTGAGCTAGTGGAGCATGTTCTACTAGCGTTTCTTTCCTGTTTTTATTCAGACTATGAATTGGTGCCATTTTGGCAATTATACGCTTAATAAGAATTGAATTATTTCTTTCAGTTGCTTATCTCTTAATGTTAGATGGTTGATGGTGAACAATTACGTATTAATGAGAATGTTTTTATAAGTATGTTAGGAAACAAAAGTTTCAAATTTTCCGCTAAAATTAACCTATGTAAAGTAAGAATGACGTAAGTAGGCTTGTCTGCGACCTCTGAGAGGTCAGCGACGCCGGTCTCGTCTGGGGTCTAGATTCCAGTCGTGACACTATAGACTACCTAAAATAGAATCGTTCTCACTAAACACACCAACACTTATATGATAGGACACTCTCCTTCCAAAGGCTATCAAAAGACTTACTTAAGTAAATCAAGAAGATAACGTCCATAGTGACCTCTTCAAGATTACCTAAATAGTCCTTAAGACTACCTAAAGCTTATATCATGTCAACAACATCAAACCTTTTCCCTAACTAGAGTCATTCTCAAGTCTTCTATAGGTAAGCCATGAAGAAATCATCCTTTATTCCCTCTTCACAATTTAACTAAAGAATCCATAAGCCACTTTAGATTAGGTACTTATTCACTTACATACTTCATAATGTAAGTCATTGTTTCATTAATTCATTAATCCATTTATTCATTAATTCATTAAGAGACTCATACAATACATAAGGACATTCAAGTAATGGTCTTAGAGAAGACCTAGGGACTCTCATTAACATCTTCAAAGCCTATTGTGCAATGTCTAGATAGCGTCCCATACCACCACCTAAACTTCATAGAACCTCTCTAATGCTAGCAAGTATCCCATATGATGAGAATAGGCAATAACCGACATAGACCATGGTAGCAAGACATGGAATCCGTAGTTCTATCCTACTCCGATGAGGTTGTTTTACTTGCCAATGGTAGAACTTGGACACATCCCATGTAGGCACATGGTTAAGGAATATGAAGGTTTCTTTGTATTCTAGTCTCATGCTTAACTAGAGCTAATTTCCTTACCATACTCACTCAGTGCTAGCCTTTGTTCTTATAGATTAATTCACATTAAGGTTCATACAATAGGGTTCCATATCTAGTTCATAACCCAATTACATTTACCCTACCAAAGAGGATCTCTAGGGATTTCCTTCCAATGGCAACAAGAAGCTCATTATGACTTTTGCTAGGGAGATATGATGCCATTACAGCCAATCAACCTAGGTCCATCATCCCACATGAAGGATACCCTTATGGCGTTCAACTTCAATATACATTACTTTTACCATTGGTTTCAAGGTTTCACATAAAGACCTTGTTTTCATCATTCAAGGTCACATATCATTCACACATTCAAGACTCTTAACATACTAAGTGAAATCATTACATAATCATATTCATATAAGCATCAAGCAAGGGACATATGTCTACTTAAACAAGACACCACATATTTCACTTCAACATACAATATAAGTCATTCTAGAGGTACTTAGGAATAACATCCCATACATTATAATAACTTCATATAAGAACACAAATACTTTCACATATAGATAAACATAATCCTACATCACATAATCATCATATATTTCAAGTAGTGCCGACAAGGCCATGATCATAATATTGCATAAAGTAACGCCGACAAGGCCACGTCAATTCACATAACACCGCCACCAATATGGACCAAACCAATCGCAATAGAATCAAAGTATAATTAACATCAAATTAAAGAAAATGGGGCAGCATACCTTCATCCCCTCATCCACACTTCAATTCAATGCCAAATCAACCAATTCAACATCACAAGGCCCTTACCCATGGCCATGAACAATAATTCAAAGCAATAACCATAAGACTCAATGACTCTACATAAATTCAATCTAGGTTTAACAATATAAGATAAATTAGATATAAATTGAATACAAATCTTATATCATTAGAAAGCCCATAAGAAACTACATAACAATTCAACAATATTAGCTTAATATCAAGTAACCCAATAAGTAGTCAAAACTAGGGTTCATCAATTTACATGGTTTCATAGGTAATTTATGTTAAATCATCAATACAATATCAATTATATTATAATTCAATGTTTAGAAATCGTTTATGCAAGAACCCATGGTAGAATCCCGAAATTGGACAAATCACTTTAGAAAACTTTGAAAAACATATTGAGAGTTGGGCTCCTTGATGAAACAAGTTTCAAGGATCAAAAGCCATACCTAAAGGATGATAATTATTCATTTTGATGAAGAATTTCCACTCAAAACGCCACACCAAACTGCTTCTTCAATTTGGACTTCAATAGAGTCTTTGGTATTTTTTCTAAGAGTTTTGGTTTTCAATTTGGATGAATGAAGTCTTTAAGGTGTTAACTACTTATATAGTTAATTAATATACACAATAAACCCTTAAAAAACCGCCAATGACTTAATTTAGAAGTGGGGCGAACTTGGCAGCAGCCTGCGTAGGAAGACAGGTCACTCGACGCCTGCCCCTAACGGGGCGTCACCACCACGACGGGCCGTCACTGGCCACCGTCGGTGGTTACACTAGACTGCCAAGGCTTCCCTCTTAACCAATGTACAAGTACCCCACGACTACACCCTTCAACGGGGCATCAACAGTCCTACGAGCCGTCGACTGCTCCGTCGTCTAGGGCCTGCCTAGGACTGTTTTGGCAACAATTTTGGGTCCTTCCTCAAGGACCCTTACATGGTCCTTGGGGATAAGTTCCCAGACGTTTCAATACAATTACAATTGTCTATAAATTTAAAACATCTCACATGAATTTCACACAAAACGAACATGTAAAACTTGATGAAACACGCCTAGACGTACAAGGTCGATTCAAGGCATATCTTTTGAACGCCATGAACGTTATTGGTCGTTTGACCTCCAAAGTTCGCGAAACTCAACACACTGCCTATACATACTATAATAACTCAATTAATAACCTTAAAACACTTTAAACACATATAAACACATAGAACCACATACAAGGCATTTAGGTGACTTAGTCGTCGAACGTCTTAGTCGTCCCTTGACGTTTGACTTCCGACACCTCTAATACTTTTGCTACTGAATCTATACCATATATTAAACATATTTAGGACCTTATAACATAAATATAAACATGTTAGGATCTAGTTAACCTAAGTTATTTTTGAGGTCTTACACTAATTATCCCACCAAAAGCTATACGTACCTGAGTGAATGTTCTAACTAATATGTGATTCAACAGCCTGTCTATTTATCGTAAGATACCTCCAAACCAATTACTGCCCATTATCATATTTATTAGTCATTATGTTAGATCTTTTACAATATTTTGATTTCAAAAAGAGCCCCACAAAAATTGTTTGGTTCTAAATTCCCACCATTGTTTATATTGTAAAGATTTACAAATATCTCCCAATAACTTTATCCCTATAACCCCCTCATCAGTAGGATAACCAAGAGTTTCCCATGACGCCCAATGGTATTTTGTCTTTTCCTTTTCATTCCCCCCCCCCCCAAAAAAAAAAGTCAGCCATTAATTTTTTCTTAGGTTTTAGGGTTTGTGATTTAGGATTTGAGGTTTAAAATCTATGGTTTAGTGTTTAATGTTTGGGATTTCGTATTTTGGACTTAGGGTTTTTGTTGGACTTATTGTTTAGGTTTTAGGGTTAGGATTATTGTTAGGGTGTAGATTTTTTTTAGGTTTATGGTTTATGGTTTAGCATTTGAGGTTTAAAATCTATGGTTTAGTATATAATATTTTGGTTGTGGTATTTTGGGCTTATTTTATTTATTCGAATGACCCTTGTGGCAGTTCTGGGGTTGAGCAACACCCGAGGCCTTATCATTTCACAAAATAAAATTGTACATGAAGGGGGGCTTGACCTTACCTTCATACCTATGATGGGTAAAAATAATCCAATCTACTAAGGTTAGTTCATTTACCCTTACAATATGTACATATTCCAAAACAAATTCTAGAATACCATAAACAAGGGAGACTCTCCCCTTACAATTGGATATGTAAAACCTAACTATATTCTAAACTATATTTACAAATAGGACTAAGAATACAAAATCGTTATAACATACATTTGATTTTGAAATATCACAAACAATCTGCCATTGAGTTCTTCAAGGAGGCTCTTTAAACCTTTTAAGCTAGTATTTTTGGCTTAAGGTTTTGGGTTTATGGTTTAGGTTTAGATTTAGGGTTAAGGTTAGGATTAGGGTTAGTTTTTTTTTTTTTTTAGGTTTTTACGTATAGGATTTAGGATTTGAGGTTTAATATCAATAGTTTAGTGTTTAATGCTTTTGTTTTGGTATTTTGAGATTGGGTTTATGGTTTATGGTAGGGTTAGGGTTAGGTTTTAGGTTGTTTTTTAGGTTTTAGGATTTTTCTTTAACGATTTGAGTTTAAATGTCTATGGATTAGTGTTTAATGTTAGTGTTTTGGTATTTCGGCTTTAGTTTTAGGGTTAGGGTTCCTTTAAGGAATAGGGTTAGGGTTAAGGTTTATGTTTTTTTTTATGTTTTTGGTTTCGGGGTTTAGAATTTTTTTTTTAAAATCTAGTGTTAGTGTTTAATCTTTGGGTTATGGTATTTTGGGCGTGGGGTTTCTGGTGAATGGTTTAGTGTTAGGGTTAGGGTTAAGGTTAGGGTTAGGATTTTTTTTTTTTGTTTTAGGGTTTGTTGTTTAGAATTTGAGGTTTAAAATCTATGGTTTAGTTTTTAATGTTTGGGTATCGTATTTTGGACTTTGGGTTTTTATTTTGGACTTTGGGTTTAGGGTTTAGGGTTTAGGGTTAGGGTTAGGATAAGGGTTAGGGTGTAGATTGTTTTTTAGGTTTTGTGGTTCACGGTTTAGCAATTGGGTTTTGGTATTTTGGGCTTAGGGTTTCGGGTTTATGGTTTATGGTTAGTGTTATGGTTAAGGTTAGAGTTAGGGTTAGGGTTAGTTTTTGTTTTTTAGGTTTTTGGGCTTAGAGTTTAGGATTTGAGCCTTAATGTCAATGGTTTAGTGTTTAATGTTTGGGTTTTGGTATTTTGGATTTGGGGTTTAGGGTTTATGATAGGGTTAGGGTTTGGGTTAATGTTAGGGTTTGGGTTAATGTTAGGGTTAGGTTTAGGGTTTAGGTTAAATTTTAGGTTTTAAAGTTTGGGGTTATGGATTTGAGTTGTAATAACTATGGTTTAGTGTTTAATGTTAGGGTTTTGGTATTTTGGACTTTGGGTTTAGGGTTTAGGGTTTAGGATTAAGTTTAATGATTGGGTTAGTGTTAGGGTTCGTGTTAGGGATAGGGTTAGTGTTAGGGTTTATGTTTTTTTTAGGTTTTAGGTTTTGGGGATTAGGATTTTTGGTTTAAAATCTATGGTTTAGTATTTAATGTTTGGGTTTTGATATTTTGGGATTATTTTTAAAATTAGAACGACCCTTGTGGTGGGTCAGGGGATGAGAAACACCCCTAGGCGTTATCATTTCACAAAATAAATTTGTACACGAAGGGGGACTTGACCTTACCTTCATACCTATGATGGGTCAAATGATCCAACCTACTAAGGTTAGTTCATTTACCCTTACAATATGTATATATTCTAAAAGAAATTCTTGAATACAATAAACAAGGGAGGGTCTTCTCTTACAATTGGATATGCAAAAACTTAACTATATTCTAAACTATATTTAATACGAATACAAAAATGTTAGAACATATATTTGAATTTGACATTTAAACATTCTGCCAGTAAGTTCTTCAAGGAAGCTCTTTAATCCTTTTAAGCTTCTTTCTTCTAAAATTTTGCATACCAAGCTTTTCCAAATGTAGCTTCCTTTGGTTAACTCCACTAGTTGATGTTGAGTGTAGAATTGTTGTATAATATCATGTCTATGACTCCATTTTGATAGTAAATCTGTTGTTACATTGGCCTCACGATATATGACTGCATTTGAAAAAATCCAGTTTACTTGCAATTTGTTGGATTGTATGGACATCATGCCTGCTTCTCCAAGGAATGATAATTCTATTATTGATATATTTGCTTAGTAATTCTTAATCCACCTCAAGAATAACACGTTTATATCCATGTTGTTCACACCAATAAATTCCCTGCAATGTTGTATCACGACCCAAAATCTAGCCGCGAGTGGCACCCACACTTATCCTACTATGTGAGCGAACCAACCAATCTAAAACTCCAACATATTGAACAAAAATACAAAGCGGAAGACTTAAAACTCATTATCCCCAAATCTGGAAGTCATCATCACAAGAACATCTATCCTCAAGTTACAAATCTAGAAGTATCTAAGAAGCTAAAATAAATAAAAGGCTAGTCCATGCCGGAAGTTCAAGGCATCAAGACATTGAAGAGAAGATCCAGTCCAAGCTAGAAGCATTAGCTCACCCTGAAATCCGGTGTAGTGACGACTGGCTAGAAGTGCTGCTGAGTTGAAGACGACGGTACGTTTGCTGCATTCCCCAAATAACAAAGAAAGAAACAACAAGTAGGGGGTCAGTACAAACACAAGTACTGAGTAGGTATCATCGGCCAACTCAAAATAGAAAACAGTATATATCAGTTCATATCATAAATCAACTACAATACTCAACATGTAGTAACAAGTACTATAATCATCAATAAGTACTACCAAGTTCATCCATGAGGACTCAAGCCTCAATACCACACTCATTTGGGAATTAGGTTCATTACATTGAGTATATAAACATCTCTCAAGATTTATTATCTTTCTTCCTCTTGTGTCGGTACGTGACACTCCGATCCCCTACTACTATGTGTCGGAACGTGACACTCCGATCCCTTAATTCTACGTGTCGGTTCGTGACACCCGATCCCTTAATACTATGTGTCGGAACGTGACACTCCGATCCCCTAATTCTATGTGTCGGAACGTGACACTCCGATCCCCTAATTCTATGTGTCGGAACGTGACACTCCGATCCCTAATTCTATGTGTCGGTTCGTGACCCCGATCACTAATTACTTGTGTCGGAACTGACACTCCGTCCCTAATTCTA
>JABWTJ010000651.1:758525-855089 GCA_016801875.1 Solanum sitiens | reverse complement strand
ATACGTCGTCTCAGACAGTTTTTCCAGAATTAAAATCTGCTGCTCAAAACGACTAAGCAGGTCGTTACAGTTCATTTCTTCATTTCATTGTTCATCTCATCATATGCCAATGCACTTGGCCATTTAGTGTATTTACACTCATACTTAACCCTTCTAGGGTTAATCATTTCATTTCATACGTCTTAGGTTCACTTACTTTTGAACGTATGTTAGACATATGAGTCTATACACACAAGCCATGAGGCTTCATTCGCAGTTCGTTAAGTAATTCTTACATTCCTAAGATTATGTAGTACAAGACTTATGTATCTTGTATTTATGACAAGATCTTGAATTAGATCTAAGTAGGTGGCATTTATTCTTGTCCGTTTTGTTCACGTTTGATTTATGTGTCAATACGGAAATTTGGGCAACGAATCCCAAGTCTTAAATCAATCGGATATCATTTACATTTTTAATTGATTTTATTCTAATATTCATAACATTTTAAATTCTAAGTCAAATCACAATATTTAATTTGAAGGCTTACTTTTCTATTTTAAATCTCTCTTGCATGGGCCGATGGGTTGTGGGTTCGAGTCCCCACAACCCCACCTTTTTATTTTTCATTAACATAATATTCTCCTATTCTTTCTTAAACCAAGAGGTTGTGGGATCAAACCCCCACAGCCTCTTTTATTTTTCTCTTAATTTCGCCCAAGTAAGGAGGTTGTGGGTTCGAACCCCCACAGCCTCCTTTCTTTTAATAAATTTTTGCTAAGGTCTGTGAGGTGGTGGGTTCGAACCCCCACAGCCCCATAATTATATTTTTAATATTTCCTCTAAGTTAGGAGCATGTACAGTGAGGTCATGGGATCGAACCCCCATGGCCTCACTTGTTTTATCATTTAATTTCGCGGGCAGTAGCTAAGGGGTTCGATTCCCCTTAGCCCCAACACCTTTTTCTTTTTAGTTTCCATTCCACTCTTCATGAATTCTGACCGAGGGGTGGTGGGTTCGAATCCCACGCCCCTCATTAATTTTTCTCTTATTCATACCCTTGCTCAGACCCAGGATCGAACCCCCCAGCCCTCACCCTTTTCCGTGTCTATTTCGCCCAAGGATGAGGTCACGGTTTCAATTCCTAGTGGCCTCATTCTTTTATTTTTTTAGAAAATTTCCAGATTCATATGCATTTTTATTTAGTCTTAATTAACTTGTACAATGCTGGGATTTTTGGTCACTTTCTAACTCATAACATTAAGGCACTTCTTAGCACAAAGGTACATTCATGAATTCCGTTTTGACGTAATTTCAAGTACATCATTCATAGAATCAATTGACTATGAGATTCTCATTCAAATCAGCCTCATTTCCTTTTTATGAACATCACGATCTTCATTACTTTATGTACGTAAAATTAACAACCACAATATTCACAACTAAGGCAACAAGGCCGAAACAATGGTCATATTCTCACACACTTTTACAAAATTCCGAAACACATACATGGATTGTCATTTTTTTCATAAATTAACATACATACAACAAATTCATATCCAGCACAACATCACATAATCCTAACTCTACCAGAATCCATACCAACCTACGAATTCGTTGGGAGCTAATGACAGGGACATGCAACGGGGAAAGCAACCTTAGTTTTTTTTTTTGAGCCGAATATACTGAGTCCTAGGGGTCTCTTGGGAAAGGACCAAGAGTAAGAAGACCCATACCTTTGTTTTCTTGTCAAATCTCAAGAATGCTGCCCAAGAACCTCTCCAAAAATCAGTCCAAACACCCACACTCACACCTAACCCGACTAGCGTAGTATGCTTTGCTTAACGTTACCGAATTACTTTCTCTTTTGTGTTTTGCTTGTGAATTCTTCAAGCATGAAGAATTTTTGTTTTCTTTCTGACTTTTGTTCACGTTTGAAGCCAGAGAGAGTGTGAGAAAGAGAGAGATTAGTCGTGAAAGAGAGAGTGAAATCGTGCAAGAGAGAGTGGGGGAAATGGGAGATACAAGTCTAGTAGAAGTAGGACTTTGTGGGTATGAATTAGTCAACTTAATAATTAATCAAAATTAATAAAAAATCTGATTTCTTTTTCCTAAATCAGCTAATATTAATTATTTATTAAAAACTAAGTTAACACATTAAAATAAAAGCAAGTTAAATCTTGCTTCTAGTGGGGCTCGAACCCGAGTGACCCCCATTTGCGAAAATGTGTCACTTCGGGTTGCCCCACCCGAAATCCCTTACTTATTTAACTTAATTAATTAAATAATTAATCTCTCAGGGTAATTACAATATTACCCTTGGCCTGGAAAAGACCATTTTACCCTTGGACCCTCAAAACTTAAAATTTCTTCTTTTGAGTCCGGTAAAAACTCTTTCGATTAAATCTTCATTTTTGCGAGCCTCACATGGTTGGTTGCAACCTTTCCAAGCTCAATTAACTCCCCAAGTTAGTTGGCTTGGTCGTAGTAAGGGTTCTGAGGTCTGGTTCTTCGCGTATCAATACGTGTAGACCTTGGTCTAATCGCATGCATTCTTTAAAAACCTAAGTCTTGATCCTATTCATTTTTAGGGTTGTTACATTATTCCCCCCTTAGGAACATTCGTCCCCGAATGACACTACTACTTCATGTTGTAATGCCAGTCAGGTCGTAATAAAAGCACTATACACAGTCAATCAATAGCAACAAAGTACGGGGAGGTAAGGAAGCATAGGTTTAAAAGTATAAAGTCTAACCTCAAGAGCTGAACAGGTGAGGGTAGCGGGCCCTCATGTCGGCCTCAGCTTCCCATGTAGCACCCTCAACAATATGATTTCTCCACAATACTTTCACTGTGGCAATCTCCTTATTCCTCAGCCACTTGACCTGACTGTCTAAGATCTCAACCGGTACTTCCTCTTAATACAAGTCTTCATCAACCCTCAAACCTTCAACAGGTAAGATTGATGCTGGATCACCTAGGCACTTCTTCAACATAGATACATGAAAAACTGGATGGACAGAAGCTAACTCTGCGGCCAATGCCAAATCATAGGCCACCTCACCCACACGCTGTAGGATCTCATATGGCCCAACATATCTCGGACTCAGCTTCCCTTTCCTACCAAATCTCATCACCCCTTTCATAGGTGATATTTTTAAGTAAACCTGGTCACCAACATCAAACTCTAAGGGTTGCTTTCTGTTATCAGCATATGACTTCTGCCGACTGTACGCAGTGGTCAACCTGTCCCTAATCATTCTGACCTTCTCTAAGGCTTCATGAATGATATACGGACCAAAAATGGATGACTCTCAAACCTCGAACCACCCAACTGGAGATCTACACCTCCTACCATACAATGCCTCAAACGGTGACATCCCAATGCTGGAGTGATAGCTATTATTATATGAGAACTCTATCAAAGGCAGATGGTCATCCCAGTTACCTCTGAAGTCAATCACACACGCCCTCAACATATCCTCCAATGTCTGAATGGTGTGCTCTGCCTGCCCATCTGTCTAAGGGTGAAAGGCAGTGCTAAGCTTCACCTGCGTGCCCAAGCTCTTCTGGAAAGATATCCAGAAATGAGAAGTAAACTGAGCTCCTCTGTCTGAAATAATAGACAAGGGAATCCCATGCCATCTCACAATCTCATCAATGTAGAGCCTCGCATAATCCTCGGCTCTGTAAGTAGACTTCACAGGGATAAAGTAGGCAGACTTAGTCAATCTATCCACAATAACCCATATTGAGTCATGCTGCCTCCTAGTCCTCGGAAGCCCAACCATGCTGTCCATATTAATGGCCTCCCATTTCCAAGTCGGAACCTCAATAATCTGCGTCAGACCACCAGGCTTAAGATGCTCTGCCTTAACCTGCTGACAATTAGGACACTTGGCCACATATTCTGCAATGTCCTTCTTCATGCCATCCCACCAATAAATCTGCTTGAGATCATGATACATCTTGGTGGAACCTGGATGTATAGAATATCTGGAACCATGGGCCTCTGCAACAATCCTGGTCCGCAAATTATCCACATCTGGCACACACAGCCTGTCCTGATACCTAAGTATGCCATCACCTCCCAAAGCGAAAGACTCATTCATCTTCATCAGCACTGAGTCCTTCAGGTCCATCAACACGGGATCTAGATGTTGACCCTGCTTGACTTCAACTACCAAGGATGATTCAGAACTAGGATGAACTGAAACATCCCCACTAGTGGAGTCAACCAAACGCACACCCAGTCTGGCCAGTCTGTGTACATCTTTTACCAGCTCCCTCTTCTCATCCTCAACGTGAGCTGTACTTCCCATGCTCATCCTGCTCAAAGCATCAGCTACAACATTAGCTTTACCTGGATGATAGTGCACATTCATGTCATAATCCTTTAACAGCTCCAACCATCTCCGCTGACGTAAATTCAACTCCCTCTGTGTGAACACGTACTGGAGACTTTTTTGGTCTGTTAACACATCTACATGCACTCCATACAGATAATGCCTCCACAGCTTCACTGCAAATACCACAGCTGCCAACTCCAGGTCATGAGTGGGATAATTATTCTCATGAACCTTGAGATGTCTAGATGCATAGGCTATCACCTTGCCAACCTGCATAAGAACACAACCCAAACCAACCCTAGATGCATCACAATAAACAGTGTAGTTCTCACCACATTTAGGCAAGGTAAGCACCGGGGCCGAAGTGAGTCTGTCCTTGAGCTCCTGGAAACCCTTCTCACAAGTCTCCGTCCATTCGAACTTGGCTTTCTTCTCAGTCAAAGCTGTCAATGGGGCAGCAATGGAAGAAAATCCCTCCACAAACCTGCGATAGTAACCAGCCAATCCCAAAAAGCTACGGATGTCAGTAGGAGTAAGAGGTTTTGGCCAGTTCTTCACAGGCTCAGTCTTCCTGGGATCCACCTCCACGCCCTGATCGGACACAACATGACCCAGGAAGGTCACTGATCTCAGCCAGAATTCACATTTACTGAATTTGGCATACAACTGATGCTGTCTAAGTACCTGCAAGGTTAGTCTCAAATGTTGTTCATGCTCTTCCTTGGTCTTAGAGTAGATGAGAATGTCATCAATGAATATTATGACGAAAGATTCAAGGTATTCACGGAAGACCCTATTCATGAGGTCCATAAATGCAGCAGGTGCATTCGTGAGACCAAATACATGACTAAAAACTCATAGTGACCATAGCGGGTACGAAAGGCTGTCTTTGGGATATCTCCATCCCTAACCCTAAGATGATGATACCCTGAATGAAGATCAATCTTAGAGAAGAAACTAGACCCTTGGAGTTGATCAAACAGATCATCTATTCTGGGGAGTGGATACTTATTCTTTATAGTGAGTTTGTTGAGCTGTCGATAATCGATACACATTCTAAGGGTTCCATCCGTCTTCTTTACAAACAACACTGGAGCGCCCCAAGGGGATATGCTCGGTTGAATGAAACCATTGTCAGTGATATCTTTTAACAGCAGCTTCAACTCTTTGAGTTCCGCTGGAGCCATTCTGTAAGGAGGAATTGAGATTGGTTTAGTATCGGGTTCTAAATCGATACCAAAGTCAATCTCTCGAAGGGGAGGGACTCCAGGTAAATCATCAGGGAACACATCTAAGAACTCATTCACTACAGGTACTGAGTCTATGGAAGGAATGTCATGATCTAAATCATTAACACTCACAAGATGACACAATAACCCCTTGGACATCATTTTATTGGCCTTAAGGTTAGAAATCAAGGGGTTAGGACGACTCGAATTGTACCCCTCCCAGACTAACTCTTCTTCATTAGGAAAGCGAAATCTCACCACTCTACTACGACAGTCCAAGCAAGCATAACAACTGTGAAGCCAATCCATGCCAAGAATAACATCAAAATCATGCATGGGTAACTCAACCAGGTTTGCACATATAGTTTTTCCACTCACAACTATTGGGCAATCTTTGTATACTCTATCAGTTCTTACATTCTCTCCTAAAGGTGTACTAACCACTATAGGATCATGTAGAACTTCAGGCAATACCTCAAAAGTAAGAGCAAGCAGAGGAGTTACAAAGGAAAGTGTAGACCCTGGATCAAGTAAAGCATAAAAAGAAGTTGAGAACACTTGCAGCATACCTGTGACCACATCAGCGGACTTCTCCTGCTCTTCTCTACCCTTCAGGGCATAGAACCTGTTCCTCTTAGGAGGCATGGCTGCTGCTGCACCCTGTGGATTAGGCCTAGGCTGAGTATTACCTCCAGCCTGACCTCTGTTCTGTGGATAGTCTCTGACCATGTGTGCACTCTTACCACAACCGAAGCAGGCATTAGTGCCCTGTCTGCACTCTCCACTGTGAGCTCGGCCACACTTAGCACAATTCTTCTTAGTACGCTGCATCTCACCTCCATTTCCCTTCTTGGGCTCAGGTCTGCCTCCTTTAGGTGTAGCACTCCTCTGAGGATTAGAATTCCCAGAACTGTGTTGCCCCTTTTTGAACCTTGGCTGCTCACGGACGCCAAAGTTGTACCTGTGGCCTCCATGACTGGGTCCTACCTGATCTTGAGGCTGGGCCTCCTAGCATCACGAACACCTCTTTTTCTGCGGCTGTCCTCTACCTGCTGGACATGCACCATCAACCTGGAAAGATCCATATTATCATGGAGCATAGCAGATCGACACTCCTCCTCCAAGTCTCCATTGATTCCTGTGAGGAACCTGCTCATCTCATCCCTGCTGTTAGAAACCAGGGAAGTAGCATACCTGGGAGATTTCAACAAGGTTCAGTATTATTCTTATTCTTGCTATTAAATACTTAGGGAAAAACAACATACCTTGACAGCTTAACAAACTTCAGGGAATACTCCCTGACTGTCATAGAGCCTTGTTTGAGGTTGATGAGTTCCTCAACCTTGGCCTCCCTCATCTCCCTGGGAAAGAATCTCTCCAGAAATGTTGTCTTGAACAGCTCCCATGTGACTGGTACTCCAACTAAGACACGGCTATCTTGCCACATCTTGCACCAGATCTATCCTACATCCTTGAGCTGATAGGAAGCCAACTCAGCCTTCTCAATGTCAGTGGCCCCCATAGCCACCAGGATCTTATGCACCTCATCTACAAACTCCTGAGGATCCTCCGATGTCTTAACCCCTGTGAAAATTGGAGGATTCATCCTCGTGAAATCCCTCAGTCTGTCAGCCATGCTACGGACCGGTGGGTTCTCCATATGAACATCCTGTCGGTTGACCTGGGCAATCATAGCCTGGGCCTGCATAGTAATGGCCTGTGCCATTTGGGCCAGAGATGCCCTCACCTCAGCATCAGTCAACCCAGCTGGGTTAACTGGCATGGCCACTCCTTCAGCTGGAGCCTGGGGTAGATCCTGATTACCCCTAGCAGCTGCTCCTCCTCTCCTTTGACCAAATCCTCTCCTAGTGTTCATTCTCTGGAAAAACAAAAAGGATTGATGTTAGACATGCTCATAACACCAAGAATTCAGACATTTAGAAAAGCACGATAAGATCAGAAGAAGGGAAACATTCATACGCATCATGCAGTCTCTAATCCAGGATAGTGGTGCACTTCACTACCATGACTTAGAAACTACTCAATGTGGTTGATGTGAACTTATTATTTTCGTAATTTAACCTAGTGCTGTGATACCAACTTTGTCACGACTGGAATCTAGACCCCAGACGAGACCGGCGTCGTTGACCTCTCAGAGGTCACAGACAAGCCTACTTACGTCATCCTTACTTTACATAGGTTAATTTTAGCGGAAAATTAAAAACTTTTTGTTTCTAAACATTACTTGCTAAACATTTCTAATACATTCGTAATTTGTTCAACATCAACCATCTAAAAATTAAGAGATAATCAAATGAAAGAAATAGTTCAATAACATAATCGTATAATTACCAAAGTGGCACCCATACATAGTCTGAATAAAATAAGAAAGAAACGCTAGTGGAACATGCTCCACTAGCTCAACTCCTAAACTAAGCTAGAACATAAACAGTAGCATCCTCGAAAGCATGAGGACCTACCAAAAACCAGATGAATGCTGGACGTCCGGATAACTGCAGTGATGATCCTGTAGCTCTACTGTCCACCTGTGCCTGCACCTAAAATCGTAGAGTTTGTATAGGGTTAGTACACACTTGTACTAAGTATGGGTATATGCAAGCACACACCAAGGACATGCATGAGAAGGAATAGCTCTTTCCTAACAACATGATTTTTGGAAGTCAAGTCAGTGGACTTGCCAAATTGAGATTAGGAAAGTTAGTGAACTTTCAAAATTTGGATTAGGAAAGTCATGCCATGAGAGTAACATGCATCATCATACTTATCATATTGCACACATCACATAACATATTACACATATCACATATCATATTGCATATAGCACATAACATCTTTCATATCATTCATTCATATGCCATGAGACCTTGGAATCATGGACTTAACATTAAGACTTTCCAAAATGAGGGCTCAACATATGGGACCTCAACTAGAGAGTCTTCATTAGCAAATACAGAGTCTACTTCGTTCATTCATACGTACTTTACTTAATTTCATTCATAGTCCAGTGTAACCACCAGTTATACCTAGGATGTAGTTTAAGACTTTCATTAGGTTCGTTGTGCAATGACCAAGAATGACCTAATGTCATTACTTGAATCTAACTCACCTTTTGATTATCCTATCCTAACACCTTTGGTATTCATTCATTTCATTGTGTGCATCATTTGAGGCTGACCTCATTCATTCATTGGGAACTTTAACTTTAACCGACATAGATCATGTGAGCATCATGAAATCCAGTGTCTCCCCCACACCGAAAAGAGGTGGAATCACCGGCCAAAGTGATCCAATAACATGCTAGAGTATATGGGAATTTAACCCCGCCATATCCCTATATTGGCAGTATAGGTTCGAAGACTAGGAGATATAAGGAGACCCATACCCGGCAAGCCAGACAGTCTCATCTCATGAGAGTTACGTGAACCTCCGCCCTTCCCGAAAGAAGGCATCACCGCTCATAGATAGTCTATCGGTGCTCAGTATAAAGTTCCATTACATTCATCTCATACATCATGGAAGCTGGCTTCTAGTATGAGGACATCATAGCTCATTAGATGATTTCTCATCTCATCATTCGTATTGAGTGTATTAGGCTCAATACTCTCATTAGAGTGTTCATAGAGACTTCTCTCTTCATTATCTTACACCCTCATAGGTGAGTACGTGTTGGTAACATTTACTTAGGCTCATTTAAGATTACTCTCATCATTTACATTAGCCTCATATCATGTTTTCACCACATTCATTATCATTAGCACCTTTGCTTTTCATAGTTACTCACCTCTTATTATGTGAATGTTCATTTCATCATTTCATTGTTCATCTCATCATATGCCAATGCACTTGGCCATTTAGTGTATTTACACTCATACTTAACCCTTCTAGGGTTCATCATTTCATTTCATACGTCTTAGGTTCACTTATTTTTAAATGTATGTTAGACTTATGAGTCTATACACACAAGCCATGAGGCTTCATTCGTAGTTCGTTAAGTAATTCTTACATTCCTAAGATTATGTAGTACAAGACTTATGTATCTTGTATTTATGCCAAGATCTTGAATTAGATCTAAGTAGGTGGCATTTATTCTTGTACGTTTTGTTCACGTATGATTTATGTGACAATACGGAAATATGGGCAAGGAATCCCAAGTCCTGAATCAATCGGATATCATTTACATTTTTAATTGATTTTATTCTAATATTCATAACATTTTAAATTCTAAGTCAAATCACAATATTTAATTTGAAGGCTTACTTTTCTATTTTAAATCTCTCTTGCATGGGCCGATGGGTTGTGGGTTCGAGTCCCCAAAACCCCACTTTTTATTTTTATTAACATAATATTCTCCTATTCTTTCTTAAACCAAGAGGTTGCCCCACAACCTCTTTTATTTTTCTCTTAATTTCGCCCAAGTAAGGAGGTTGTGGGTTCGAACCCCCACAGCCTCCTTTCTTTTAATAAATTTTCGCTAAGGGCTGTGAGGTGGTGGGTTCGAACCCCCACAGCCCAATTATTATATTTTTAATATTTCCTCTAAGTTAGTAGCATGTACAGTGAGGTCATGGGATCGAACCCCCATGGCCTCACTTGTTTTATCATTTAATTTCGCGGGCAGTAGCTAAGGGGTTCGATTCCCCTTAGCCCCAACACCTTTTTCTTTTTAGTTTCCATTCTACTCTTCATGAATTCTGACCGAGGGGTGGTGGGTTCGAATCCCACTCCCCTCATTAATTTTTCTCTTATTCATACCCTTGCTCAGACCCGGGATCGAACCCCCCAGCCCTCACCCTTTTTCGTGTCTATTTCTCCAAAGGATGAGGTCACGGGATCAATTCCTAGTGGCCTCATTCTTTAATTTTTTTAGAAAATTTCCAGATTCATATGCATTTTTATTTAGTCTTAATTAACTTGTACAATGCTGGGATTTTTGGTCACTTTCTAACTCATAACGTTAAGGCACTTCTTAGCACAAAGTTACATTCCTGAATTCCGTTTTGACGTAATTTCAAGTGCATCATTCATAGAATAAATTGACTATGAGATTCTCATTCAAATCAGCCTCATTTCCTTTTTATGAACATCACGATCTTCATGACTTTATGTACGTAAAATTAACAACCACAATATTCACAACTAAGGCAACAAGGCCGAAACAATGGTCATATTCTCACACACTTTTACAAAATTCCGAAACACATACATGGATTGTCATTTTTTCCATAAATTAACTTACATACAACACATTCATATCCAGCACAACATCACATAATCCTAACTCTACCAGAATCCATACCAACCTACGAATTCGTTGGGAGCTAATGATAGGGACATGCAACGGGGAAAGCAACCTTAGTTTTTTTTTTTAGCCGAATATACTGAGTCCTAGGGGTCTCTTGGGAAAGGGACCAAGAGTAAGAAGACCCATACCTTTGTTTTCTTGTCAAATCTCCAGAATGCTGCCCAAGAACCTCTCCAAAAATCAGTCCAAACACCCACACTCACACCTCACCCGACTAGCGTAGTATGCTTTGCTTAACGTTACCGAATTACTTTCTCTTTTGTGTTTTGCTTGTGAATTTTTTGTTTTCTTTCTGACTTTTGTTCACGTTTGCAGCCAGAGAGAGTGTGAGAAAGAGAGAGATTAGTCGTGAAAGAGAGAGTGAAATCGTGCAAGAGAGAGTGGGGGAAATGGGAGATACAAGTCTAGTAGAAGTAGGACTTTGTGGGTATGAATTAGTCAACTTAATAATTAATCAAAATTAATAAAAAATGTGATTTCTTTTTCCTAAATCAGCTAATATTAATTATTTATTAAAAACTAAGTTAACACATTAAAATAAAAGCAAGTTAAATCTTGCTTCTAGTGGGGCTCGAACCCGAGTGACCCCCATTTGCGAAAATGGGTCACTTCGGGTTGCCCCACCCGAAATCCCTTACTTATTTAACTTAATTAATTAAATAATTAATCTCTCAGGGTAATTACAATATTACCCTTGGCCTGGAAAAGACCATTTTACCCTTGGACCCTCATAACTTAAAATTTCTTCTTTTGAGTTCGGTAAAAACTCTTTCGATTAAATCTTCGTTTTGGCGAGGCTCACATGGTTGGTTCCAACCTTTCCAAGCTCAATTAACTCCCCAAGTTAGTTGGCTTGGTCGTAGTAAGGGTTCTGAGGTCTGGTTCTTCGCGTATCAATACGTGTGGACCTTGGTCTAATCGCATGCATTCTTTAAAAACCTAAGTCTTGATCCTATTCATTTTTAGGGTTGTTACATTATCCCCCCCTTAGGAACATTCGTCCCCGAATGACACTACTACTTCATGTTGTAATGCCAGTCAGGTCGTAATAAAAGCACTATACACAATCAATCAATAGCAACAAAGTACGGTGAGGTAAGGAAGCATAGGTTTAAAAGTATAAAGTCTAACCTCAAGAGCTGAACAGGTGAGGGTAGCGGGCCCTCATGTCGGCCTCAGCTTCCCACGTAGCACCCTCAACAAGATGATTTCTCCACAATACTTTCACTGTGGCAATCTCCTTGTTCCTCAGCCGCTTGAACTATCTGTCTAAGATCTCAATCGGTACCTCCTCATAAGACAAGTCTTCATCAACCCCCAAACCTTCAACAGGTAAGATTGATGCTGGATCACCTAGGCACTTCTTCAACATAGATACATGAAAAACTGGATGGACAGAAGCTAACTCTGCGGGCAATGCCAACTCATAGGCCACCTCACCCACACGCTGTAGGATCTCATATGGCCCAACATATCTCGGACTCAGCTTCCCTTTCCTACCAAATCTCATCACCCCTTTCATAGGTGATATTTTTAAGTAAACCTGGTCACCAACATCAAACTCTAAGGGGCGCTTTCTGTTATCAGCATATGACCTCTGCCGACTGTACGCAGTGGTCAACCTGTCCCTAATCATTCTGACCTTCTCTAAGGCCTCATGAATGATCTACGGACCCAAAATGGATGACTCTCCAACCTCGAACCACCCAACTGGAGATCTACACTTCCTACCATACAATGCATCAAACAGTGTCATCCCAATGCTGGAGTGATAGCTATTATTATATGAGAACTCTATCAAAGGCAGTTGGTCATCCCAGTTACCTCTGAAGTCAATGACACACGCCCTCAACATATCCTCCAATGTCTGAATGGTGCGATCTGCCTGCCCATCTGTCTAAGGGTGAAAGGCAGTGCTAAGCTTCACCTGCGTGCCCAAGCTCTTCTGGAAAGATCTCCAGAAATGAGAAGTAAACTGAGCTCCTCTGTCTGAAATAATAGACAAGGGAATCCCATGCCATCTCACAATCTCATCAATGTAGAGCCTCGCATAATCCTCGGCTCTGTAAGTAGACTTCACAGGGATAAAGTGGGCAGACTTAGTCAATCTGTCCACAATAACCCATATAGAGTCATGATGCCTCTTAGTCCTCAGAAGCCCAACCACGCAGTCCATATTAATGGCCTCCCATTTCCAAGTCGGAACCTCAATAATCTGCGTCAGACCACCAGGCTTAAGATGCTCTGCCTTAACCTGCTGACAATTAGGACACTTGGCCACATATTCTGCAATGTCCTTCTTCATGCCATCCCACCAATAAATCTTCTTGAGATCATGATACATCTTGGTGGAACCTGGATGTATAGAATATCTGGAACCATGGGCCTCTGCAACAATCCTGGTCCGCAAATCATCCACATCTGGCACACACAGCCTGTCCTGATACCTAAGTATGCCATCACCTCCCAAAGCAAAAGACTCATTCATCTTCATCAGCACTGAGTCCTTCAGCTCCATCAACACGGGATCTAGATGTTGACCCTGCTTGACTTCAACTACCAAGGATGATTCAGAACTAGGATGAACTGAAACATCCCCACTAGTGGAGTCAACCAAATGCACACCCAGTCTGGCCAGTCTGTGTACATCTTTTACCAGCTCCCTCTTCTCATCCTCAACGTGAGTTGTACTTCCCATGCTCATCCTGCTCAAAGCATTAGCTACAACATTAGCCTTACCTGGATGATAGTGCACATTCATGTCATAATCCTTCAACAGCTCCAACCATCTCCGCTGACGTAAATTCAACTCCCTCTGTGTGAACATGTACTGGAAATATTTTTGGTCTGTGAACACATCTACATGCACTCCATACAGATAATGCCTCCACAGCTTCACTGCAAATACCACAGCTGCCAACTCCAGGTCATGAGTGGGATAATTATTCTCATGAACCTTGAGCTGTCTAGATGCATAGGCTATTACCTTGCCAACCTGCATAAGAACACAACCCAAACCAACCCTAGATGCATCACAATAAACAGTGTAGTTCTCACCACATTTAGGCAAGGTAAGCACCGGGGCTGAAGTGAGTCTGTCCTTGAGCTCCTGGAAACCCTTCTCACAAGTCTCCGTCCATTCGAACTTGGCTTTCTTCTTAGTCAAAGCTGTCAATGGGACAGCAATGGAAGAAAATCCATCCACAAACCTGCGATAGTAACCAGCCAATCCCAAAAAGCTACGGATGTCAGTAGGAGTAAGAGGTTTTGGCCAGTTCTTCACAGCCTCAGTCTTCCTGGGATCCACCTCCACGCCCTGATCGGACACAACATGACCCAGGAAGGTCACTGATCTCAGCCAGAATTCACATTTGCTGAATTTGGCATACAACTGATGCTGTCTAAGTACCTGCAAGGTTAGTCTCAAATGCAGTTCATGCTCTTCCTTGGTCTTAGAGTAGATGAGAATGTCATCAATGAATATTATGATGAAAGATTCAAGGTATTCGTGAGACCAAATTACATGACTAAAAACTCATAGTGACCATAGCGGGTACGAAAGGCTGTCTTTGGGATATCTCCATCCCTAACCCTAAGTTGATGATACCCTGAACGAAGATCAATCTTAGAGAAGAAACTAGACCCTTGGAGTTGATCAAACAGATCATCTATTCTGGGGAGTGGATACTTATTCTTTATAGTGACTTTGTTGAGCTGTCGATAATCGATACACATTCTAAGGGTTCCATCCTTCTTCTTTACAAACAACACTGGAGCACCCCAAGGGGATATGCTCGGTTGAATGAAACCCTTGTCAGTGAGATCTTTTAACAGCAGCTTCAACTCTTTGAGTTCCACTGGAGCCATTCTGTAAGGAGGAATTGAGATTGGTTTAGTATCGGGTTCTAAATCGATACCAAAGTCAATCTCTCGAAGGGGAGGGACTCCAAGTAAATCATCAGGGAACACATCTAAGAACTCATTCACTAAAGGTACTGAGTCTATGGAAGGAATGTCATGATCTAAATCATTAACACTCACAAGATGACACAATAACCCCTTGTACATCATTTTATTGGCCTTAAGGTTAGAAATCAAGGGGTTAGGACGACTCGAATTGTACCCCTCCCAAACTAACTCTTCTTCATTAGGAAAGCGAAATCTCACCACTCTACTACGACAGTCCAAGCAAGCATAACAACTGTGAAGCCAATCCATGCCAAGAATAACATCAAAATCATGCATGGGTAACTCAACCAGGTTTGCACACATAGTTTTTCCACTCACAACTATTGGGCAATCTTTGTATACTCTATCAGTTCTTACATTCTCTCCTAAAGGTGTACTAACCACTATAGGATCATGTAGAACTTCAGGCAATACATCAAAAGTAAGAGCAAGCAGAGGAGTTACAAAGGAAAGTGTAGACCCTGGATCAAGTAAAGCATAAAAAGAAGTTGAGAACACTTGCAGCATACCTGTGACCACATCAGCGGACTTCTCCTGCTCTTCTCTACCCTTCAGGGCATAGAACCTGTTTCTCTTAGGAGGCATGGCTGCTGCTGCACCCTGTGGATTAGGCCTAGGCTGAGTATTACCTCTAGCCTGACCTCTGTTCTGTGGACAGTCTCTGACCATGTGTCCACTCTTACCACAACCGAAGCAGGCATTAGTGCCCTGTCTGCACTCTCCACTGTGAGCTCGGCCACACTTAGCACAATTCTTCTTAGTACGCTGCATCTCACCTCCATTTCCCTTCTTGGGCTCAGGTCTGCCTCCTTTAGGTGTAGCACTCCTCTGAGGATTAGAATTCCCAGAACTGTGTTGCCCCTTTTTGAACCTTGGCTGCTCACGGATGCCAAAGTTGTTCCTGTGGCCTCCATGACTGGGTCCTACCTGATCTTGAGGCCTGGGCCTCCTAGCATCATGAACACCTCTTTTTCTGCGGCTGTCCTCTACCTGCTGGACATGCACCATCAACCTGGAAAGATCCATATTATCATGGAGCATAGCAGATCGACACTCCTCCTCCAGGTCTCCATTGATTCCTGTGAGGAACCTGCTCATCTCATCCCTGCTGTTAGAAACCAGGGAAGTAGCATACCTGGGAGATTTCAACAAGGTTCAATATTATTCTTATTCTTGCTATTAAATACTTAGGGAAAAACAACATACCTTGACAGCTTAACAAACTTCAGGGAATACTCCCTGACTGTCATAGAGCCTTGTTTGAGGTTGATGAGTTCCTCAACCTTGGCCTCCCTCATCTCCCTGGGAAAGAATCTCTCCAGAAATGTTGTCTTGAACAGCTCCCATGTGACTGGTACTCCAACTAAGACACGGCTATCTTGCCACATCTTGCACCAAGTCTGTGCTACATCCTTGAGCTGATAGGAAGCCAGCTCAGCCTTCTCAATGTCAGTGGCCCCCATAGCCACCAGGATCTTATGCACCTCATCTACAAACTCCTGAGGATCCTCCGATGTCTTAACCCCTGTGAAAATTGGAGGATTCATCCTCGTGAAATCCCTCAGTCTGTCAGCCATGCTACGGACCGGTGGGTTCTCCATATGAACATCCTGTCGGTTGACCTGGGCAATCATAGCCTGGGCCTGCATAGTAATGGCCTATGCCATTTGGGCCAGAGATGCCCTCACCTCAGCATCAGTCAACCAAGCTGGGTTAACTGGCATGGCCACTCCTTTAGCTGGAGCCTGGGGTAGATCCTGATTACCCCTAGCAGCTGCTCCTCCTCTCCTTTGACCAAATCCTCTCCTAGTGTTCATTCTCTGGAAAAACAAAAAGGATTGATGTTAGACACGCTCATAACACCAAGAATTCAGACATTTAGAAAAGCACGATAAGATCAGAAGAAGGGAAACATTCCTACGCATCATGCAGTCTCTAATCCAGGATAGTGGTGCACTTCACTACCATGACTTAGAAACTACTCAATGTGGTTGATGTGAACTTATTATTTTCGTAATTTAACCTAGTGCTGTGATACCAACTTTGTCACGACTGGAATCTAGACCCCAGACGAGACCGGCGTCGTTGACCTCTCAGAGGTCACAGACAAGCCTACTTACGTCATCCTTACTTTACATAGGTTAATTTTAGCGGAAAATTAAAAACTTTTTGTTTCTAAACATTACTTGCTAAACATTTCTAATACATTCGTAATTTGTTCAACATCAACCATCTAAAAATTAAGAGATAATCAAATGAAAGAAATAGTTCAATAACATAATCGTATAATTACCAAAGTGGCACCCATACATAGTCTGAATAAAATAAGAAAGAAACGCTAGTGGAACATGCTCCACTAGCTCAACTCCTAAACTAAGCTAGAACATAAACAGTAGCATCCTCGAAAGCATGAGGACCTACCAAAAACCAGATGAATGCTGGACGTCCGGATAACTGCAGTGATGATCCTGTAGCTCTACCGTCCACCTGTGCCTGCACCTAAAATCGTAGAGTTTGTATAGGGTTAGTACACACTTGTACTAAGTATGGGTATATGCAAGCACACACCAAGGACATGCATGAGAAAGAATAGCTCTTTCCTAACAACATGATTTTTGGAAGTCAAGTTAGTGGACTTGCCAAATTGAGATTAGGAAAGTTAGTGAACTTTCAAAATTTGGATTAGGAAAGTCATGCCATGAGAGTAACATGCATCATCATACTTATCATATTGCACACATCACATAACATATTACACATATCACATATCATATTGCATATAGCACATAACATCTTTCATATCATTCATTCATATGCCATGAGACCTTGGAATCATGGACTTAACATTAAGACTTTCCAAAATGAGGGCTCAACATATGGGACCTCAACTAGAGAGTCTTCATTAGCAAACACAGAGTCTAGTTCGTTCATTCATACGTACTTTACATAATTTCATTCATAGTCCAGTGTAACCACCAGTTATACCTAGGATGTAGTTTAAGACTTTCACTAGGTTCGTTGTGCAATGACCAAAAATGACCTAATGTCATTACTTGAATCTAACTCACCTTTTGATTATCCTATCCTAACACCTTTGGTATTCATTCATTTCATTATGTGCATCATTTGAGGCTGGCCTCATTCATTCATTGGGAACTTTAACTTTAACCGACATAGATCATATGAGCATCATGAAATCCAGTGTCTCCCCCACACCGAAAAGAGGTGGAATCACCGGCCAAAGTGATCCAATAATATGCTAGAGTATATGGGAATTTAACCCCGCCATATCCCTATATTGGCAGTATAGGTTCGAAGACTAGGAGATATAAGGAGACCCATACCCGGCAAGCCGGACAGTCTCATCTCATGAGAGTTACGTGAACCTCCGTCCTTCCCGAAAGAAGGCATCACCGCTCATAGATAGTCTATCGGTGCTCAGTATAAAGTTCCATTACATTCATCTCATACGTCATGGAAGCTGGCTTCTAGTATGAGGACATCATAGCTCATTAGATGATTTCTCATCTCATCATTCGTATTGAGTGTATTAGGCTCAATACTCTCATTAGAGTGTTCATAGAGACTTCTCTCTTCATTATCTTACACCCTCATAGGTGAGTACGTGTTGGTAACATTTACTTAGGCTCATTTGAGATTACTCTCATCATTTACATTAGCCTCATATCATGTTTTCACCACATTCATTATCATTAGCACCTTTGCTTTTCATAGTTACTCACCTCTTATTATGTGAATGTTCATTTCATCATTTCATTGTTCATCTCATCATATGCCAATGCACTTGGCCATTTAGTGTATTTACACTCATACTTAACCCTTCTAGGGTTCATCATTTCATTTCATACGTCTTAGGTTCACTTACTTTTAAACGTATGTTAGACTTATGAGTCTATACACACAAGCCATGAGGCTTCATTCGTAGTTCGTTAAGTAATTCTTACATTCCTAAGATTATGTAGTACAAGACTTATGTATCTTGTATTTATGCCAAGATCTTGAATTAGATCTAAGTAGGTGGCATTTATTCTTGTACGTTTTGTTCACGTATGATTTATGTGACAATACGGAAATTTGGGCAAGGAATCCCAAGTCTTGAATCAATCGGATATCATTTACATTTTTAATTGATTTTATTCTAATATTCATAACATTTTAAATTCTAAGTCAAATCACAATATTTAATTTGAAGGCTTACTTTTCTATTTTAAATCTCTCTTGCATGGGCCGATGGGTTGTGGGTTCGAGTCCCCAAAACCCCACTTTTTTTTTTTCATTAACATAATATTCTCCTATTCTTTCTTAAACCAAGAGGTTGTGTGATCAAACCCCCACAACCTCTTTTATTTTTCTCTTAATTTCGCCCAAGTAAGGAGGTTGTGGGTTCGAACCCCCACAGCCTCCTTTCTTTTAATAAATTTTCGCTAAGGGCTGTGAGGTGGTGGGTTCGAACCCCCACAGCCCAATTATTATATTTTTAATATTTCCTCTAAGTTAGGAGCATGTACAGTGAGGTCATGGGATCGAACCCCCATGGCCTCACTTGTTTTATCATTTAATTTCGCGGGCAGTAGCTAAGGGGTTCGATTCCCCTTAGCCCCAACACCTTTTTCTTTTTAGTTTCCATTCTACTCTTCATGAATTCTGACCGAGGGGTGGTGGGTTCGAATCCCACTCCCCTCATTAATTTTTCTCTTATTCATACCCTTGCTCAGACCCGGGATCGAACCCCCCAGCCCTCACCCTTTTCCGTGTCTATTTCTCCCAAGGATGAGGTCACGGGATCAATTCCTAGTGGCCTCATTCTTTTATTTTTTTAGAAAATTTCCAGATTCATATGCATTTTTATTTAGTCTTAATTAACTTGTACAATGCTGGGATTTTTGGTCACTTTCTAACTCATAACGTTAAGGCACTTCTTAGCACAAAGTTACATTCCTGAATTCCGTTTTGACGTAATTTCAAGTGCATCATTCATAGAATAAATTGACTATGAGATTCTCATTCAAATCAGCCTCATTTCCTTTTTATGAACATCACGATCTTCATGACTTTATGTACGTAAAATTAACAACCACAATATTCACAACTAAGGCAACAAGGCCGAAACAATGGTCATATTCTCACACACTTTTACAAAATTCGGAAACACATACATGGATTGTCATTTTTTTCATAAATTAACTTACATACAACACATTCATATCCAGCACAACATCACATAATCCTAAGTCTACCAGAATCCATACCAACCTACGAATTCGTTGGGAGCTAATGACAGGGACATGCAACGGGGAAAGCAACCTTAGTTTTTTTTTTTTAGCCGAATATACTGAGTCCTAGGGGTCTCTTGGGAAAGGGACCAAGAGTAAGAAGACCCATACCTTTGTTTTCTTGTTAAATCTCCAGAATGCTGCCCAAGAACCTCTCCAAAAATCAGTCCAAACACCCACACTCACACCTCACCCGACTAGCGTAGTATGCTTTGCTTAACGTTACCGAATTACTTTCTCTTTTGTGTTTTGCTTATGAATTCTTCAAGCGTGAAGAATTTTTGTTTTCTTTCTGACTTTTGTTCACGTTTGCATCCAGAGAGAGTGTGAGAAAGAGAGAGATTAGTCATGAAAGAGAGAGTGAAATCGTGCAAGAGAGAGTGGGGGAAATGGGAGATAGAAGTCTAGTAGAAGTAGGACTTTGTGGGTATGAATTAGTCAACTTAATAATTAATCAAAATTAATAAAAAACCTGATTTCTTTTTCCTAAATCAGCTAATATTAATTATTTATTAAAAACTAAGTTAACACATTAAAATAAAAGCAAGTTAAATCTTGCTTCTAGTGGGGCTCGAACCCGAGTGACCCCCATTTGCGAAAATGGGTCACTTCGGGTTGCCCCACCCAAAATCCCTTACTTATTTAACTTAATCAATTAAATAATTAATTTCTCAGGGTAATTACAATATTACCCTTGGCCTGGAAAAGACCATTTTACCCTTGGACCCTCAAAACTTAAAATTTCTTCTTTTGAGTCCGGTAAAAACTCTTTCGATTAAATCTTCGTTTTCGCGAGCCTCACATGGTTTGTTCCAACCTTTCCAAGCTCAATTAACTCCCCAAGTTAGTTGGCTTGGTCGTAGTAAGGGTTCTGAGGTCTGGTTCTTCGCGTATCAATACGTGTGGACCTTGGTCTAATCGCATGCATTCTTTAAAAACCTAAGTCTTGATCCTATTCATTTTTAGGGTTGTTACAGTAAACACAAAGGCAAACAAGATAAAAGAAACCTGCAAATGGCACCAACACAAAAAACGAAGGGAGTGATTTGCGAACATGTGAAAACCTTGTAAGACTCCCAACCAGTGTCTCTGATATGAGAAAACTTAAAATTTTAATTCTGAAAGGCTGTTCAAGACTTTCAATTTTTCCTGAAAATCTAGGTGATCTAAATTAGTTGGAAGAGCTCTATGCTGGCAACACTGCCATTTGTCAACTGTCAGATTCTATTGGAAACTCAAGCAAACTCAAGATCCTTTCATTAAGATATGTAGAGGATTTTTTGGCAAAAGAAAGTATTCAAAACCTACGGATGTACCCCAGGTTGAATTTTGTATCATTCACCAATTATAGTTTTGATCAACAATTTTATACAAAGGGAGAGAAATGGTAGCTCAATTTCAGATGAGATTCTCAGGATGAATAAAAACAAAGGGGAACAAGACAAACAAGATAAAAGAAACCTTCAAATGGCAGTGACACCAAAAACAAAGGGAGAGACCAGTTCACAAAACCATCAGCACCAAAAACAAGAAAATAACAAGAAGCCAGCTAATTAAGAATAGGATACTCAAAAGAGGAAAGCTTACAGGACCATTTAATTTGTTACAGTGAAGTTCAAACAATTAGTAGATAACCAATATATTACAGCATTATGCAAGAGGAGCTGAAAATCAAAATTCAAAATATAAGGATACAAAAAATAATTCACATTCAGAATAAACATGAAGTTCCATACAGTTCTCAGGTCAGCAACTTTCCCTGCATTTCCATGATTTTGCCTCAACTTATTGGCGGAACCAACTTTGCCTACTACTCCTATAGAAGGGCTGGCACTGGGACTCAAACTGGAACTACTAAGTATCAAATCCAACGTATCAACAACCTGTTTCGGAAAGCTAACAACATATCTTATCAAACTAGTGGATAGTGCTGAAAATGCAAAACCTTGAGCCCATTGTAAGCACAACTTATGAAAGGTGTGATTACATGGAGATCCATTGTAAGTACAACTATATGAATAGATACAGGAATAGTAGGCAAAACAGAAGAAAAACTCCATGAAGCAAATCCAAAAAAATCAAGATTCCTTGATGTCCTCCTATCCGGATAAATATATCCTCAGCTTGTCTCCAAATGCAATGGTAAATGAGGTATGGTCTGAACAAGGGTGGAATTTCAGCTTCAGAAGGTTACTAAATGACAGGGAGATAGGAAGACTAGCCGAGATTATACAAACACTAGATGATTTCAAGGGCACAAATCTGGAAGTTGATGTAATGATTTGGAAACACAATTATGATGGTTTGTTGTCAGTCAACAGATTGTACAATAGGAAAGTGAAGGAACATCAAGGGGAAATCTCATGACCACTGAGTAAGGTATGGAAAAACAAAGTGCCAACTAAAGTGAGGTGTTTTTCATGGCTAGTGGCTAGAAGGGCATGCCTAACTCATGAGAAGCTGCAAAAAAGAGTCTTTGAATAGTTTCCTGGTGTTCACTGTGTAATTGGTTAAATGAGACTAATAGCCATCTATTCCTCCATTGCGAAGTCACTGCTCAATTATGGTCTATTTTTCTAAGCAGAACACACACGAACTGGACAATGCCAGAACACTCTGCAGACCTTAGTTGTTGGGTGAGAAAAGGGGAGTTTAAGATCCAAAAGAAATGGTGGAAACAAGATACCCTCTTGTATATGGTTGACTATTTGGAGAGAAAGAAACAAGAGGTGTATGGAAAATACTGCAGAATAAGTACAAAAGATCAAATGGCGTTGTATGAAGACCTTCTGTTTTTGGTGTAATGAGGAGGGTATAGAGGATGCTAAATAGATTTTAAAAATTCTCTTCTTTATAAGTTCAGTAGGAATTTCTTGAGTTGGT
Source organism: Solanum sitiens (assembly GCA_016801875.1). Taxonomy (NCBI): domain Eukaryota; kingdom Viridiplantae; phylum Streptophyta; class Magnoliopsida; order Solanales; family Solanaceae; genus Solanum; species Solanum sitiens. The sequence goes on along the minus strand of JABWTJ010000651.1, from coordinate 832,062 downwards.
CTTTTTTGGGTCACTGATGTAAATCCTTTTGATGGTTGCCAGCATTCCCTCATTGCTGAGGAATACAACTTTACTTTAACAAAAAATAATAATAATACCTTTATCCACCTAATAAGCAAGTGAAAGATAGTTTGATTTTCTAAGACTTTCCAGCTCAGACTCTGAACACTAGTTCAATCTCATTAAACCATTCCAAATACCATTAAGAAACAAGACAAGAGATACAGTAACCAATAAATTTGAAGCAACCAATTCAGTAACATAGATAAAATATGCTACTAATACTTTCTCCTCCCTCATAGTTTGAATTTCTTCTGGGATTATAAATAGATGCTACTAATACTATCTCCTCCCTGATATTTTGAGTTTCTTTTGGGAATCATAAATAAATTTTGTCTTAGCTGGAACAAGAAAGCAAAACATCGAATGCCCGATCGAAAGAGACTAGTAAATGACTTTAATTTTTGGAGTCTAGTGGCAGGCCGGATGCTGAAATATAGGCATGAAGTTGGATTAAAACAAGCATGAAGAATAAAGAAAGTGAAACTGTCAGGATGTAATGACTAGTGATTTAAACGATGGCAAGGGTATCTTAACATGATGGACGTGGAAGAGAATTGATAACGCTCAAGAGCAAATAGAAAATATATTGAATCCTCAATAAAAAGATCAATATCTACAAAAATATAGTATGTTCAGAGTCAGTTCCAAATCCCTTAGGTAGGAAATGCTTAGGATTGCATAGCTCAAACCAAGGGAGTTGCAACAGACATATTATCCACAAGCTGTATCATTTTATTAGTTACTCATTATTTCTATTTTTACTATTTCGTGGTATATTGACATTGCAAGTATAGGTTATTGTATCCTCATCAAAAAGATTTAATAACCTGTTGGTCGCAGCAGTTAGAGATGGTAATCTTTTCTTTTGTGAACCTGGTCATGTACTCTCTGACTGTTTCTTCTTGATTTTAATTTTCATATCATGTCTTCTAACACCAACATGCTCAATTTTACTCAAATTTCCTGGAAACTCATAAACTCTTTTTCATAAAGAATTAAATCATATAATTATCGACATCTCAAAACGCAACTTCAATATTTCATGTCATTATTCCCCACCCAGTAAGTATAAATTGGACAGACTTATGCGACTTTTTATCAGAAGGGAAAGCAGAAAAAAGAGAAATAGACTCGGTTAAAATTTTCAGAAATACCAGCATCAAAAGAAAAAGACCGACTAAGTATCAATAACTTGGGGTTACAACACAAGAGTTTAGTATTCAAGTACAGAAGGTTCAACAATGATCTAGAATGTGCAAGGTGGTTATCAAGATGAATTGTTGTGTTGCAAATTAATGGTGCACTAATCCAGTCAAAGACTCACAGGACCACATTGGATTACTCTCCATTGACAGCTATAGATAGAGCTTAGAATATGGTGAAAGTGAAGGAGATAGAAAAAGAAAAACTAGGTAATGGCAGTATGGTGGATAGAGAATACCCCTTTGAAAAAATTATATTCAGATTTATATGTTAAGGAGACTACAATTGCATGGTGCAGAGGTTAAAATCTCTTTAGCGTTATTTTTAATTAAAACTCCAATGGATCTTAGAGCTTTTTGATTTTGATAATAATAATTAGACATAGTTTAGAAGAATAAAGGAGCTATATTCTGAACCTAATGCACTGGTTAGATAAAGAACAGTACTTTACTGTTTAGTTACAACCTACTAATAGCTACAGACTACAGATTGGATTTCTTGGTTATAAAAAAAAATGCCAGACAGCAGCTCTAGAATAGTTTCTCGAAATCTATTGCTCCCCTAAGTGGCTTGCTTAGGTTAGGTAGTACACGTGGCATATCTTCAACAATACAATCTACTGAAGAGGGGTTTCATCATGGGTAGAAGAAGAAGCAACAGCATTAGCTTCGCAGCCACAACTTTACATTTCATTAATTTGAAGGTGATATCTAATGAGTAATGCACTATACCTCATTCTTAAGAGGATAACTCTACACAGTACTTGAAACGGACATCAATTTACCACCACCAGCTATTTCTATTGCAATCTAGATAAAAAAGGGAGAACAACTATGGAAGAATAGTCAATATGCTAGTTTAGTCCTTGAAATTAAGAGTCAAAAATCTCAACACTATATAATTGAGTTTACTTAATGATACATAATGTAGCCAAATTCCTGAATTCTAAAATCAGTAGATGCTGCAATAACCACCTAGAAAATAGAACCCAAACTTTCAATATCGTAACAACTTATGAACAAGTATAACTACCACTTCTAATAACGACGGTCATCCTCTTCAGGTTACTTGTACATGTCATATATTGTCTCCCAGATACAGAAGGCCAAGGAATCATTCAAGTTCTTCCTGCCTAACCTATAATCCAATGCAATAACTTGATTTAATATTGAAAATCATCCTACTTTTCCACTCACTGTTTATAGTGAACAAAATCCAAATAACTCATTGAAGTACATTTTGTTATGCCATACTTAGTTAAAGAGACAATATAACATTATTGGGGACTCAAAGAAATCAGTAAGTCAATGAAGAAGATTTGGAATATAGTACCTACTTCTATCTGCTAGGTTGTATAGAGTATGGAAGTAAAGAAATGAAAGATATTTTGAAGGGAAAACACCTACCGTAAAAAATCTCATATACTTATGGGGTTTTGGTGTAATCTTCAGGGTGTTAAGTATGAACAACAAATGCTATATTTTATGGATGCTTTACAGAAATAGGTTTTTGTAGAGTGGAATCATGTCTTTTCGTTTTTGGTTTTTTATGAGGGATTCCTAGACAGTGTACTACCTTTGCAATTTCTTAGTGCCATACTGCTTTGTGCTATAATATAATGTTTACATACCTTTTTAAAAAAAAATCCAAAAAAACCTTTGTCATCCCATATCATACAATAGACAAATCTCATCTCGTTTATCCTTATATAATCCATTGCTAATCCTTATTACTCAAGAATCAAAAACTTAATATAAGTACAGATCTTTAACACTTGATATTGGAAGTTCATAAACCATCTTATTGTTTTGGGAGCAACAACCATATATGGTATTTAGCTGTAATGGAGAAACATCACTTACTTGAGCATCTCAGCGAAACTCATAGCTTCATCAATTCCAGGAATTGCATTTGCCAAATCAGACAGAAAATCATCCATTCCCTCTGATCCAAGTGTCTCGGCCTTCTACACAGTTGGATCAACTTCCTAAAGAACATAATTTCAGTCATAAAATCCTAACCCATAACAACATACTTTTAAATTCAGAAAGCTAAAAGAATTGACAATCATAGAGTAGAAACAACCATTTTGATACAGTACATTAAGACCTGCAAAAACTAGGTCTCGACCCCAAACAAATTGATTCACAAGAATTATTCTCAATAACCATTAAACGCCATTCTCACTCTAGACTAATTAGCTTCAGTTCATCATCTTGACAACAACCCAAAATTATTCATTCCTTCTAAACACAAAACAAAAAATAAACACTTCAGCTAACAAGAACATTGTTTTCGAACTAACACTTGACGAAATGACTATCAGAAAAGAGAATCGCACTTAATCTTCAAGAAATCATTATTTGGAGAAGACGACTTGAGATATCAGTTCTTTTATAAGTTAAACTCTTCAACTCTTCAAATCAGTTCTTCGACGACTTCAACTCTTCAGCGTGTATCGGAAGAGAAAATCGGTTCTTCAACTATCTTCAGTCAGTTTGACGACTTCAACTCTTCAACTCTGTTCATAAGCTCTTTCTTCATCAATAATTTGTATGGAAACGTGAAAGAGGGCTGAATGAGGAAAGTGAAGTGAAAAAGGTAATATTTTATCAATTATTAATGTTCTTTTTTTTTAGCCAATAAAAATGGGAGGGAGTGTTAAAAATATTGAAGGCGATATAATATTTTAGTGAAATGTTTTAAGGCAACACTTATAAGGTGTTCTTTTTTCAATTATAAAAATAGGACATTTTAGAAGTGTAGCCATATATATAAATAGGTGTTGCCAATTATATTATATTGTAACAACACTTATAAAGTGTAGTTTATACCATTAAAGAGTACACTTTTGAAGTGTTGCAAAAATTATCGTAGCTAAAAGTTAAAAATTTCGGCTACGCTTTAAAAGTGTTCCCAAAACTACTTTAGGCAACACTTTACAAGTGTAGACCAGAAATAGTGTGGCCGTAGGCCTAAAATAGTGTAGTGTTAGGTTTTGTTCATGAGTAATCATATTTGGAATGCATTGTAAGATCTCCTCATTGATTCTGTTGTTATTACCAGTGAAGATGTTTTGAAAATAATTGCATGCTTCTCTAGCAATTTCTTCATCTTCCTGTACCAAATCCCCCGATTCTGTTAAGATTTTATGCATAAGCATTCTTCTCTTTTTCCCTCTTAAAACAACATGAAAATACTTAGAGCTTGTGTCAGCCTCTTTTAACCAATGAATCTAACTTTTTTGTTGTAACAGGGAATGCTCAATTTTTGAATGCCTTATTTAATACTCATTTCAAGCAGTAAAGGACAGTGATTAGTCCAACTGATGGTAAATGATTGATAGTAGTTTGAGGTATTTTATCTAACCACTTGTCATTTACCATAGCTCTATCTAATATTTTCCAAATTCTAGCTCCCTCTCTCTTTGATTACACCAAGTAAAAGGATGGCCATGGTATCCTATATCCACTAAACCACATGCTTCAATAATACTAATAAATTTAAAACTCTTCTTCATCTTCAGTACTGTCTAAGGATCTAGTCTTCGTCATACTCATCCTCAGACGCTATATGGCTATATTCATCCACTTCTTCTGTTATTTCTTGCCGCCCTTGTTGTTCCGTCCCTTGTCTTTTTTTGATGGATTTTTTTCTTTTTTTACTCGGCATATTCTTGGATTTTTTGTTACTATTTTGTGGAGAGTCTTCGTCTTGTTGTGAATCATGATCTTGCTGCTGCCTTTTTGGATTTCCTGCAAAAGATTGTTCTGCACTTGGAACTTGATCATCAACAACATTCATGAGGCATACCCCATCCTCTGCCTACCCTTGCTGACTTTTGCTTGTTTCTGCACGAGATTGTATTTTGCTTTGGACTTTTTCTCTAAGTTCAATACATTCCTCAACATCAACCTATTCTTTCCTGTGTATTTCCTGTCCCTGTTTAGACTGGTTGTTGCTTCTCCTGCATTGCCTCTTTTTGCTGCATAACTTAAGCTTTCCACGCAGTCTTTGGGATATCTTGATGCTTATAAACCTTTGATTTCTATATTGTCCTATTTTCAATACCTTAATCCATTATTTCATTCACATGATGTGTTGGTGTTATGTTTTTTGCAGGTTGTGGAGCTTGATGCAAACCTGCACCACTATTGGACTTGTCATTGTTCTTATTTACATCCTTATTCTTACCTTTTTTTCCAGCTTCCATCACTTTCCTTTTGTGAAATTCCTCATCCCGTACCTTAACTGTACAATCATTGATCATGTGGCCTTAGTGTTTGCAATAAGCACAATACGCAGGAACATTTTCATACTCAATACATTGCGATTGAGCCTTGTTCAAATCATCTTCATCATAATCAAGCCATACATGTTTAGGTCTTTCCTTTGTAAGATCAAGTTGAATCCTAACCCTTGCCATGCTACTTTTAGTCTTGTTCACAGTAGCATTGTCTAGATATAACACCGTACCAACTGGAGATAACATGGCTGTTAAGATATCTTTATAATTACGATGCCAAGGAAGCTCTGGAAGATCTATCCAAATAGGTACAATTAAATTTTCTTCAATATGTTTGAAAGTAGGAGTACATGTTTGAATTCTCATAGGTTGTCCGCCAATAGTCATTCTTTGTTTAGTCCAGACTATTACAAAGTCCAGTTCATTATCCAAATCAATGTCGACATGCCTAGCATTAAAATGGGAGATTTAACTCCATGGCTAGCTGATTCTTGAAGTTCATGACATTACTACTATCTGCAAAAGGTTCTAGAATAGCAATAATGGCATGGTGATACATTTTTTTGAAAAATCTGATTCTTTCCATGACTCCCTGAGTGTTGATACCCCTCACATTCCAAATGATTGTACTAATCATTGGGAAACTCTAGAGGAGAAAAACCTTGTATTTGGTCTGCCAGCAGTGACAACGTTAATGTCTTGGTTTTGAAAATGAAACTTCTCACGTTTCAATCTTCTTGGAGATAAACCATGTTTTTGTGTCACTTGCTGAACCTCCTCCTCCAAATCTTTGTCATTTTGAGGGCTAAATGCTTTTATCAGAGCATCACTAGTCTCATCATCATCATCAAGTTCTTGCTCATATTGATAATTTCTTTCAACCTCATCCTCTGAATTGATAACCTCATATTCATCAATTAGAGGGCCGGTATTGACTTGACATTTGCCATATTCTTTATCAGGTGGTGCTCTAGGAAGGGGGGGTTAATATTCTAGTCTGGTCTGAGCTATTTATCTGACCCTGCTGTTTGTCTTCAACCCCAACTCCTTACCTGAATTCACACTCTTTTCCTGATGGTTTTCTTGGTCTGCCTCTTGTTGCTTATTGAGTTTTCTCTTACCAGCATCCCTTTTCTGCTTGCTAGGCTTGTTTTTACTTCTAGGGGTATTTTCCACAGTATCTTTTCTATTATTGTTCACCATCTTCTTTTCCTTGTTTTCTTTAATTTGAGCCTTCATGATTTTTGTGTCTCTACCTTGTATTCCCTTATGCACATCCTTGTTGATTGTAAGTCTGTTGTCCCTGTGTTGCTCCTTTTCCTGTCTTTTTTGAACATTCTCCTTTTGTTGCTTTTTCCTACTATTATGGTCTCTATAGTCAGAGTTTTGCTCAGTGTAATCCTTTTCATGCCCATCATGAGATAGGTTCCCCCCTTTGGTTGCCCCTTACTACATGTTAGTAGTGTTCTCCTGAAATCCTCCTTCCTTACCTCCAACAACTACAACCAACCTACTAACAGAGATATCTAATTCAGTATTTGTAGGGTTCTCAGCTATGATACATGGATTGTTATATGTCCCTTCATTTTATTGATGTTGTTTTTGTTGGTCTGCTCTGCTTCTCATGTGCTCTTTGATTTGAATTCCTTGACTTCTGCTCCTTTCCTGAGTTGTTGCAGTGTTTTCTTTTAGTTCCTTGTTTGGTGTATCTCCCACTCTTTCCTCTTTGTTTCCTTTGTCCCCTCCTGGTGCATTATGCTCATCCTGCATTTCCAGATTAGTAAAAGATAAATGAGGAGAATTAGTGTTTATACTTGTTTGGTTTGTAGTCAGGTTTGTAGCAGTAGGTCTCCATATGGTCTTTGAGGTTGCTTTCTCTTGTTGTCTTGTGTTTTTCTTTTTTTAAGTTTGACATTCCTCCTCTTTATGTTGTTCTTCTTGCCTTTGCCTATTATTATCTAGACCTTGCTGTTGTTGTTGCTCTCTATTTTCCTTACTTTTGTTTTGTCTATATTCATGTTCCTTTGCTTTGTTGGAATCTTTGTTTTTGTTCTTTTTTTCCCCTTTTTTCTCTTTCCTTTGTCTGTACTCTTCATCCCTCAATTTGGATTTACATTCATCAATATCATGCCCCTGGTGTCTACAATACTCACAATATGGGGGAACATTCTCATATCCAAAGGCTGCCAGATTCCAATGGTATCATCCTCAGGATCTAGTCCTATCCAAACATGTCTAGGTCTAGGCTTAGTCAAGTCTATTTGCATCTTAACTTTGCCCATTCCTTCCCTAGACCTTTCGATAGAAGTAGTGTCTAGATAAAGAACCTTACCAACAGATTCCAACAAAGGAGTAAGGAAAGGTTTCTTGTAGCAGTGCAATGGTAATCCAGGAAGTAAATCCAGACAGGCACAATAGGGGTCTCTTCCTCAGGTTTAAAGAAAGGTGTCCATGCTTCAATTCTCATCAATTTTCCTTCAATAGTCATCCTTTGTTGAGTCCAGACTGTGTTGTAGTCCAACTCATTGTGTAAGTCAATAAACACATGTTTTGCATTGTAGTGTGCTATGTTGATCCCCCCACTTAATTGAGTTTGTTATATAAACTCTTCCTGATCAGTTCCACTTTAGGCATGGTAGTACTAAATTTACCAACCAAGGTGTACTTACAGTCCACAGTCAAGGTGTACATGTAATCATACATATCAAAGATCACTGCAGTGTCACGACCGAAATCTAGACCCCAGACGACACCGGTGTTGTTGACCTCTCAGAGGTCGCAGACAAGCCTACATACGTCATTCTTACTTCATCTAGGTTAATTTTAGCGGAAAATTTGAAACTTTTTGTTTCTTAACTTACTTATTAAACATTCTCATTAATACATAATTGTTCACCATCAACCATCTAATATCAAGATCATCAAATACTGTAATATAGTAATAAAGATGTACTTGCCGAAATGGCCCCAATACAATGTCTGAATAAAATAGGAAAGAAACGCTAGTGGAACATGCTCCACTAGATCAACTCTAAAACTAAGCTAGAATACAAATGGCACCATCCTCGAAATGCATGAGGACCTACCAAGTCCGGATGAATGCTCGACGTCCGGATAGCTGCAACGTCAACCTATAGCTCTAGCGTCCACCTGTGCCTGCACCTAAAATTATAGAGTTGTGTAGGGTTAGTACACACTTGTACTAAGTATTGGTATATGCAAGCACACACCAAGGACATGCATGAGAAAAGATAGTTCTTTCCTAAAAACATGATTATGGAAAGTCAATTCAGTGGACTTGCCAAATTGAGATTAGGAAAGTTAGTGAACGTTCCAAATTTGGAGTAGGAAAGTCAGTGAGCTTTCCAAATTTGGATTAGCAAAGTCAGTGAGCTTTCCAAATTTGGATTAGGAAAGTCAGTGAGCTTTCCAAATTTGGATTAGGAAAGTCATGCCATGAGAGTATCATGCATCATCATAATTATCATGATGTACACAGTACATAACATCTTACACATAGCACATATCATATTGCATATAGCACATAACATTTTTCATATCATTCATTCATATGCCATGAGACCTTGGAATCATGGACTTAACATTAAGACTTCTCAGAATGAGGGCTCAATATATGGGACCTCAACTAGGGAGTCTTCATTAGCAAACACAGAGTCTGCTCCATTCATTCATACGTACTTCATTTCATTTCGTTCATAGGCTAGTGTGAACACCAGCTATACCTAGGATGTAGTTTAAGACTTTCATCGGGTTTGCTGTGCAATGATCAAGAATAACTTAGTGTCATTACTTGAGTCTAGCTCACCTCTTGATTATCCTATCCTAACACCTTTGGTATCATTCATTTCATTATGTGCATCATTTGAGGCTGGCCTCATTTATTCATTGGGAACTTTAACTTTAACCGACATAGATCATGTGAGCATCATGAAATCCAGTGTATCCCCCACATCGAAAAGAGGTGGAATCACCGGCCAAAGTGAACAAAAAACATGCTAGCGTACATGGGAATTTAACCCCGCCAGATCCCTGTATTGGCAGTATAGGTTCGAAGACCAGGAGATGTAAGGAGAGCCATACCCGGCAAGCCGAACAGTCTAGTCTCATGAGAGTTACGTGAACCTCCGCCCTTCCCTAAAGAAGGCATCACCGCTCATAGCTAGTCTATCGGTGCTCAGTATAAAGTTCCATTACATTCAACTCATACGTTATGGAAGCTGGCTTCTAGTATGAGGACATCATAGCTCATTAGATGATTTCTCATCTCATCATTAGCATTAAGTGTGTTAATATCAATACTTTCATTAGAGTGTTCATAGAGACTGGTCTCTTCATTAACTTTACACTCTCATAGGTGAGTACGTTTTGGTAACATATACTTAGGCTCGTTTGAGATTGTTCTCATATTTTACATTAGCCTTATATCATGTTGTCACCACATTCATTAACATTAGCACATTTGCTCTTCATAATTACTCACCCCATTTTACGTGACCGCTCATAGCTAGTCTATCGGTGCTCAGTATAAAGTTCCATTACATTCAACTCATACATCATGGAAGCTGGCTTCTAGTATGTGGACATCATAGCTCATTAGATGATTTCTCATCTCATCATTAGTATTAAGTGTGTTAATCTCAATACTTTCATTAGAGTGTTCATAGAGACTGGTCTCTTCATTAACTTTACACTCTCATAGGTGAGTACGTTTTGGTAATATATACTTAGGCTCGTTTGAGATTGTTCTCATCTTTTACATTAGCCTCATATCATGTTGTCACCACATTCATTAACATTAGCACATTTGCTCTTCATAATTACTCACCCCATTTTACGTGAATGTTCATTTCATCACATGCCAATATACTTGGCAATTTGTGTGTTTCACACTCTTATTTAACCCTTCTAGGGTTTCGTCATTTCATTACATAATAATCATTTCATCGTATGCCAATGCACTAGGCCATTTAGTGTGTTTTACACTCATACTTAACCCTTCTAGGGTTACATCCTTTCATTACATACATCTTAGGTTCACTTCTTTAAAACGTGTGCTAGACTTATGAGTCTATACACACAAGCAATGAGGCTTCATTCATAATTCGTTAAGTGATTCATACATTCCTAAGATTATGTAGTACAAGACTTATGTATCTTGTATATATGCCAAGATCTTGATTTCGATCTATGTAGGTGGCATTATTCTTGGATATTTTGTTCACGTATGACTTATGTATCAATACGGAAGTTTGGGCAAGGAAACCCAAGTTCGAATCACTTGGATAACATTTACTTTTTTCATTGATTTTATTTTTAATCTCCATGACCTTGGGACTCTAGATTGAACCCCAACATTGGTATTGTATCTTTAATTTTCTACTTGGTTTTCCCTTTAATTTGGCCGAAGGGTTGTGGGTTCGAACCCCCACAACCCTTTTTTATTTTTCATTAACATCACATTGCCCCTTTTCTCCCAAACCAAGAGGTTGTGGGATCAAACCCCCACAGCCTCTTTTATTTTATGCTTATATTCGCTGGGAAATTGGGAGGTTGTGGGTTCGAACCCCCACAGCCTCCTTGTTTTTGCTTTTAATTTTGCTAGAGGCTGTGAGGTGGTGGGTTCGAACCCCCACAACCTCCTATTTTATTTTTAATTAAATTCGTGAGGTTGTGGGATCGAGCCCCCACAACCTCACTTTATTTTTCTTTATCATTTCGCCTTCTCCTTTCAGCCTTGAGGTCGTGGGTTCGATTCCCATGCCTCACATTTTCTTTTCTTTATTTTCTCTTTTTTCACTCGCTGCCTGGAGGTCGTGGGTTCGATTCCCACGCCTCCCATTTATTTAATTAATTAATTACTGTCTCCTTTCTCTTCTAGCAGCACGAGTTCAATTCCCCCCAGCCCCCTTTTCTTTTCTTATTTTGCGAACTACACTTGCCACTAGGGGAGGTCACCGGTTCGAATCCTAGTGACCTCACCCCTTTATCTTTTACTTAAATTTCCAGATTTTGTTCATCAACATTTTACCTAAATTAAACTTACAAGATGCTGGAAATTTTAGCCATTTTTCAGCTCATATTCATTAATATTTTTGCTTGATTCGTAGGGTACGTTTATAGACCCTTTAAACACATTTTTAGGTGCATCTTTCATAGATTTATTTTGCTAGAAGATTGTTATTCAATCAACCACATTTCATCATAATGGACATCACTTTGTGTACAACTTTTGCACCTAAAATACAAGGATAAAACATGCCATTTCACACCTTCCAACAGTCACTAAGTTCACTGCCGAACGTGCACACACACACATCATTTTTTTTATCACACATTGGTTGTCATTTTCGTGATTTCACGTACATAAACATATTCACATCCGACACAAAAACATCACACATACCTAAATCTACCAGCAAACAAAACTCAACCTACGAATCATTAGGAGCTAGTGACAGGGACATGCAAAGGGGAACAACCCTAGTTTCGGACTGAATATCTTGAATCTTAAGGGGTCTCTTGGGAAAGGGACCAAGATGGAAGAAACCCATACCTTTAGTTGATGTTCAACGTAAAATTTTTCTGCCCAAAACCCTCTCCAAAATCAGTCCAAGCCTCCTCAACGTACACACCACTCGACGGACAACTTCTCTTTGCCTTAACGTTTTTGGTTACTTTATTTTTCTTAAAATTTCATGTGAGTTCTTCATGTGTGAAGAACTCTTGATATATTTTCTGTTCTTCACGTTAATTGGCAGAGAGAAAACGTGAAAGAGATGGTCAAACATAAGAGAGAGATCGTGAGAGGTTAATCTAGGATTAGGAGTTTTAGTTTGGGAATTAGTCAAACTAGGACTACTTATTAATTTAAATAAAAACCTGATTTAATTAGATTAGTGAAAGGACCATTATGCCCTTACAAAATCAGATTATAAAACATTAATTAAATCACCAACTTGTTGCTTCCAATGGGGCTCGAACTCGGGTGGAGTGACCCTTGCGAAATGGACCATTTTGGGTCAACCCGAGCCTAAGTGGTTCTTTAATTAAATTAATTAATTAGGGTAATTACGATATTACCCTTGGCCTGGAAAAGACCATTTTATCCCTGACCCTCAAAACTTAAAATTTCCTCTTTTACGTCCGGTAAAGACTCTTTCGATTAAATCTTTGTTTTTGAGAGCCCTACATGGTTGGTTCCAACCTTTCCAAGCTCAACTAACTCCCCAAGTTAGTTGGCTTGGCCGTAGTAAGGGTTCTGAGGTCTGGTTCTACGCGTATCAATCCATGTGAGCATTGCTCTAATCGCAAGCATTCTTGACACCTTAAGCATTTATCTTATTCATTTTCTTTGGGTTGTTACATGCAGGCTGCCCCTTCTTGGTAGTTTGTCTGGGGGTGGTTCTCAACACCACAGTAGGAGCTTGAGCAGCATGTATGTTCCTCAATCTTGCAACCAGTGTTTCGATAACAGTATAAGGAGCAGGTTCCTGAACGTGATCTTGTTTAGTAACTGGATTACTCTTATTATTATAAGAAGAATTAGTATTGAGGTTAGGGACATTCTCAATAGCATTTTAAACATTAGGACTCCTTCTTTCAAGTTACTAGAAATCTTAGGAAATTCTCTATGGTAGAGACTCTGCCTATTGTTATCCTGTTTATCCTGGTGTTTCAAGTCCTGATTTCCTACCTCAATGTTCTTATTTTGAGCCCATTGATTCTGATCACCCCTAACTATTTGCCCCTTTCCTTGACCATAACTTTCCATTTCCAAGTTTGTATTAGTATTGCCCTTCTCATCATACACTTTTTCCTGCTGACATTCATTCTGAATGTTTACCTCATTCTTCTCCTGACCACTAGTCCTACCAACTGACTTTCCCATAGCATTTTCATGCTCATGGCCATTGTTAACAATATTATTAGCATATTTGAACTTAGAGTTGTATTTAGTATGGTTACCTGCATGATTTGCTTCCTCTTCTTGCTCCTTGAAGGTTTATTGTAGGCCTTGTCTTTGAGCATCTGCCTCCTTGGGATTGAATGCAAATGAGGAGTTTGCAGAGCTCTCCACCTTTAGATATTAGGCTTGCTTCCACAGATTCCTTCTTTCGATTTCCTTCATCATTGTTTTTCTCCTTGCTCACCTGTTTATGAGTATCGCCTGTAACCTTGTTTATTCGATGAGCATTTTGACTACTTGCGTTTTTGTTACCTGCGATTCTAGGGTCCATTTCACTGGATATTGCTGTGATATGGACATCTTCCCTTTGCGAGTCCACCCCATTCAGTGTTTCCTTGCGACTCCGTTGGAAGGATGGTCGATATTGCCTCTCCCCCTCCTGGGTATTATTCGCGATATTTCCAGAGTTTACCATTAAGTTTCTTTCGATTGTTTCATCAGTATTTCTAGATAATTGATTATGGAGTAGCTTCAACTGATTAGAATCATCCACTTCACGATTGTAATCTTGATTACACTTGATAGATTCTGGGGAAATATTGTTGTTGGTCCCCTCTTCACCCCTCCGAGAAATCTCACTGTTCATCGCACCTTGAGATTGCACTTTCCCAGAGTTATTCGATGCATTAGAGAGGGATTCAGCTAAGGGTTGATTATTTTCCTCTGAGCGCCCCTGTTGGGGCTGGTCCAGCAGTCTGAAGTTCGCCGCCGGCCATATTAGGCCTTTCCGAAATATTTGTTTGACTAGTCGTTGGACGCGCAGCTGAATGAAAAGTTAGGGAGTGTTTGTTTTACAGAGATAAGTTAGAGAGAGAACTAATTTGGCTTTTTTGGTATATTGGGCTTAGGGTTTTGGGTTTATGGTTTAGGGTTAAAGTTAGGGTTAAGGTTAGGGTTAGGGTTAGGGTTAGGGTTTTGGGTTTATTAAGGTTTTTGGGTATGCCATTTTGGATTTGAGGTTTAATATCAATGGTTTAGTGTTTAATGATTTGGTTTTGGTATTCTCGGCTTAGGGTTTAGAATTTATGGTAGGGTTAGGGTTAGGGTTAGGGTTTGGATTGTTTTTTAGGTTTTAGGGTTTTGGGTTAACGAATTGAGTTGTAATATCTATTTATTAGTGTTTAATGTTACGGTTTTGATATTTTGGTCTTTGGGTTTAGCGTTAGGGTTAAAGATAAGGTTACTGTTATGATTCATGTTAGGGATAGGGTTAGGGGTAGGGTTTAGGGATTTTTATTGGGTTTAGGTTTTGGGTATTAGAATTTTTTGATTTAAAATCTATGGTTTGGTGTTTAATTTTTGGGTTTTGGTATTTTGGGCATGGTGTTTTGTGTTAATGGTTTAGGGTTAAGGTTAGGGTTAAGGTTAGAGTTAGGGTTAGGGTTAAGTTTAGGGTTAGGGTTTGGGTTAGGATTTAGGTTTTTTAGGTTTTAGGGTTTGTGGTTTAGGATTTGAGGATTAAAATCTATGGTTTAGTGTTTAATGTTTGTGTATCGTATTTTGGAATTAGGCTTTTTTTAGACTTAGGGTTAAGGGTTAAGGGTTTAGGGTTAGGTTTAGGGTTAGGATTAGGGTTATGGTGTAAGTTTTTTTTTAAGGTTTTATTGTTTAGTTTTTATCATTTGAGGTTTAAAATCTATGGTTTAGTATTTAATGTTTGGGTTTTGGTATTTTGGGCTTTTTTATTTATTTATTTGAATGACCCTTGTGGTGGGTCAGGGGCTGAGCAACACCCCCAGGCCTTATCATTTCACAAAATAAAATATGTACATAGAGGGGGGCTATACCTTACCTCTAACCTATGATGGATAATTTAGCCTAACTACAAAGGTTAGCCAAATATCCTTACATTTTGACTGTATTCTAAAACTATAATTCTAAAATACTATAAACAAGGGAGACTCTCCCCTTACAAAGAGATTCTACTTAAACTTAACCTTATTCTAACCTTCTATATAAATATAACATAGAACATTAGAATAAGTTCCTTTGAAATGATTAACTAAAATAATATTAATTAGCTTTAAAATCATGGAGGCTTTTTAATCCTTCTTAGTTTCCTTCTTCTAAAATTTTGCATTCCTATTTTCTCCAATAAGTAGATTCCTTTAATTGCTCCAAATAGTTGTTGTACTGTGTAATAATGTTGGATGATATCATTGTTGTGACTCCATTTAGCTAGTAAATCTGCAGTGTTGTTGGCTTCTCTAATGTAAAAACTTCCAGCTTGCTGCCTACTTCTTGGATCTGTTGGACAGCTTGTCTATATCTCCATGGAATGCTAATTGTATTAGTGATCCAATTCTTTAATAGTTCTGAATCCACCTCCAATATGATACGTTTGTAGCCATGTTGTTCACACCAATTGAGTCCATCTAATGCAGCTTTAATCTCTGCAATATTGTTAGTTCCAAAACCAAGTGGAATAACAAAAGCATATACTATTTTACCTTGATGATCTCTTAATATTCCTCCTCACCCTATTTTACCTGGGTTGTGCAATGCACTACCATCTGTGTTTAACTTGAATATGCCTACTTTAGGCTTTTCCCATCTTACCATGGTAACCTTAAACTGTTGTTGACAGTGATCCACACACTTGATCAGACTGTCCCAGTTAGGCTGCCATGGAATGGAAGGAAAGGCTATTGTCAATACCTGCATAGTATCTTTGAAAATTGAATATTGAATTCTTTGTACACTGATGTTTTGCCCCCATATTTAACAACACACCTGTTTTTCCATAAATTCCAGCAAATAAAATTAGGTAACACTTGAATAAATAATTTATGTACCTCATTATGCACTGGGAGACTTCTCCAATACATTAACAAGCTCCTCAAGTCTGTATTGCAGTGTTCAGCACCAACCTGTGCAGCATGGATTTTCCAAACATATTTAGCAACATTTCCTGTAACTAATATATGTTCAATATCATCATTTCCTTTTCTATGGCAGCAATAACAGTCAGATGCATGTCTACCAAATTTAAGGAGGCTTTCATTAGTTGGTAACTTCTTCCTCAAAGCTCTCCAAATGAAGAAAGATACTTTGAAAGGAATATATTTATGCCAAACAATCTTATTAATAGGATCCTGAAGCTTTTTCTTTCTAAATTACCTCCCAAGCTGAGCCTATTGTGAATTGCCCATTCTCCTGAGGAGTCCAAATAGTAGTATCTGTTACCCGCTCTTTATAATGTATACTAATGTTGACTATAATAGGCACCAACATTGGAGGAACCTGCTTCCTAATCTCCCTTTCCTTCCACTTACCATTTTCTAAAAAATCTGAAACTAACACATTATTTAAGCTTGACACATTGTCACAATACTTAGCTAAAGCACCATCTCCTATCCAATTATCCCACCAAAAAGTACAAGTCCCTGATTGAATATTCCAACTAATATGGTCTTCTATATCCTGTCTATTGTGTGTAAGATATCTCCAAACCAAAGAATCCCTTGTATCATATTTCTTGGCTACATGATTAGCTTTTTGACAATATTTTGATTTTAAAAACTGACTCCTCAAGGACTGCTTTGTTCTAAACTCCCACCACTGTTTATATTGAAAAGATGTACAAATTTCATCTAGTAATCTCACACCAATACCCCCTCCTCAGTGGGATAAGCCAAAGTTTCCCAAGAAGCCCAATGATACTTCTTCCTTTCTTTATCACTACCCCAAAAGAAATCAGCAATGAATCTTTTAATGTATTTGAGAGTAGTCTTGGGAGGAGAAATAGCTGCTAAAGTGTGTATGGGAATGGACTGTAAAACATATTTTACGAGAGTGATTTTACCCCTAAAACTTAGAATTTTAGAATGCCAGCAAGAAATTCTTTTTATCACCTTCTCCACTAAGTCTGAATAATAAATGATTCTTTGACCCCAAATATATAAAGGACAACCTAGATATATTATAGGACTATGTTTCATACTAAAACCAGTTTCTTGTTCAATAATGTCTATAATATCTTGATTAGTATTTGTAGTTACCATGAAATAGCTTTTTTCCTTGCTTAATTTTTTATCAGACACCCTTTCATAAGCATCTATAGTTTTCATAATAAGCTGTAAGGATCTTCTATCAGTGGAGGTAAATATGATTATATCATCAGCAAAACTTAAGTGATTAATTTGTGGCCCTCTACCCTCCATATAGAAACCCTTGTACCACTGATCATGATAAAGAAGATTGAGCTGTCTTGAGAGGATTTCAGCACCTAAAATAAAAAGTGTTGGAGACAAAGGATCCCCTTGTTTAAGACCTCTAGTAGAGTGAAAAAAAACATTCCTTTTACCATTAATGACTATAGAATACCAAATATTACTCATGATTGTCCATACCCTATCAATGAATACTTCCCCAAATCCCATCTTCCTCAAAACTAGACAAGTATAAGCCCATGAAACTCTATCATAAGCTTTGACCATATCTAATTTTATAACAACATTATCACCCTCATTGGGAAGTTTAATACCATGAATAATTTCTTGAGCTAACATAATATTTTCAGAAATACTCCTACCTTTAACAAAACCAGACTGATCGTCTGATATAATAGTAGAAAGAATAGGGGCTAATCTAGTACTCATTATCTTAGAAATGATCTTATTGGTAAAATTGCTCAGACTAATAGGTCTAAAGTCCTTAAGTTTGTTAGGGTGATCCACTTTAGGAATAAGGATTAGACAAGCATGAGTCATATATTTAGGCATATCATAACCACTAAATAAAGATTGTACAGCAGCAAGAAGATCATCTTTGATGATATCAAAACAAACTTGATAAAATTTGCCACCAATACCATCTGGACCAGGGGCAGAATGAGGATTCATGTGCATTACCACACTTCTTAATTCATCCAAATTAGGAATAGCTTCCAACATTTAATTTTGATCATCAGTAACAACATTAGGAACACACTGTAAAATATCCTCCCCATTTTTTTCTGTTTTACCAGTAAAAATTTGATGATAATACTCACAAGCTTCCTTTGCTATATTGTCATCCCCTTGAATCCACTCCCCACCCTCAGACATAATTTTGTGAATAAACATTCTGTTTCTTTTTCCTCTTATAACAGCATGAAAATATTTTGTATTAACATCACCTTCTTTTAACCAATGAAGCTGAGTTTTTTGTTGAAGAATGGCATTTTCAAGTTTTAAGTACCTAATATATTTTGCATTAGTAGCTTGCAAGTACTCTTTATTCTCCCTACTATTATCAGTAAGAATATTTTCTTCAGCACTCCTAACTAATTCTTCATAATACCTAACAGTTGCAAAAATATCACCGTATTCATTCCTAGACCAGTTCCTTAAAGTAGTTGTTAATCTTTTCTTCTTTGTATGTAAAATCTACATAGGATTACCTACAACTTTCCTTTTCCAACAATTTTTTACAGTATTTAAAAAAGAAGAATTCTCAGTCCAACAATTAAGGAACTAAAAATATTTAATCACGGCTTCCTATCTATCATGCATTTCCATCAATAAAGGACAATGATCTGATCCTATCGAGGGAAGATGAGTGATACTAGTATGAGGCATCTTCTCCAGCCACTTATTATTTACTAAGCCCCTATCAAGCCTGTTCCAAATTCTAGCTCCAACATTTCTATGATTACACCAAGTATATGGTTGCCCATTGTAACCCATATCAATCAGACCACAAGAATCAATAATGTTAATCAATTCAAAACTTTTATTTATATTGTACTCCCTACCTCCCAACTTTTCTTGCATAGAAGATATAACATTAAAATCACCAATTATACACCAAGGATACACAGTGTCAGCCAGTTTGAACATACTCTCCCATAATGGCCTCCTCAAATGATCCTTGCATTTAGCATACACAAAAGTCATAATAAATTTTCCACTATAAGCTGCATGAATAATTTCACAAGTAATATTTTGTTGCTCTCTTTCTAAAACAGTACATTTCACCTCATTAGAGCAAAATAACCAAATTTTATTATTAGTTTTACACTGACCCTTATCCATCAGAAGCTGTATTCTGTAAAACTCCATTTGAGATTGATTTTGAAAAGGTTCTAATATAGCAATAAGAGACAAGTTATGCATCTTCCTAAGACTTATTAACCTTTCTAGTGCACCATGAGTGTTGATACTTCTAGCATTCCAACAAATAGTCTTAATCATTATAGGCCTCTACTCCTAGCTCTAGTATTAGGTTTAATAGTACTAGGATTAGTATTTTGTCTTGAAATTTTTCTACCCCTTGGTGACAGTCCCTGTTTCCCAGTAACATCTCTAACTTCCTCTAAATTAGAGCTGTGAAGCCTAGGACCCTTTTGAAAATGATGTTGTGTACTAAATTCCTCCCCTGGTTCTATACCTTATTCCAAAGATTGAGTATCTTCATCATACTCATCCTCAGAATCAGGTGCCCCATACTCATCAAAGTCTTGTTGATGAGTTCTAGAGTCTTGCCCAGTATCCGTTTGATTTTTTTCCTTTTTACTTTTTTTTCTTAAGATTCAACTGTTGTTGGGACTTATTAACATTACTTTTATCAGGTGGTTCCCTCTCTTCAATATTTAATTGCCTACCAGACACCTCTTCATCAATCTGATGTACCTTCCCTTTCCCTATGCACCCTCTATCCTGAGTTTGTCTAGTTATTTCCTGACAATCACCAGCCTCACCTCCAACAGCTACACCAACATATTCAACAGTATGCAGGGGTGCAGGGGATGGGAGCATTGATTCAATACCTGAACTATTTAGATCACCTTCTACCTCTTTACTCTTTACCTGACCTTCCTTCTTTTGCTGCATATTGCTTTGTTGGCTGTTAGTATTTCTTCCTTCATTATAACCTGATGTCTTTCTTCTTGTGTCTGATCTGTTTGTTGTCCCATATCCTCTCCAATTGGTGTCATGTCCTACATTTCCAAATCAATATAAGTGGTTTTGTAGGGATATATAGTATACCTGTTTGTGCCTGCTGATGTTGAACTGTTCCCCTGTTTGCATTGACTTTGCCTTGTTGTTGATTATTATTTCTGCTTCTTTGTGTATGCCAATCATCTTGATGCCTATCCTGTAGGTAGATCTCACTTTGGTGCTGTTGTTGACTAGTATTACCTTCCCTTCTGCCTGTTTCCTTATTCTAAGAAATCTCCACATCTTTATTAACATTATAAGCATTGTCTTTCTTAGGTTTATTTCTTTCCAAATCCTTTTTTTTCTTATTCTCTTCCTCTCTTTGTTTAATGATACAATCAATTTCTTTATGACCTTGATGTTTACAGTAATAGCAATAATCAGGTATGATATCATAAACAATATTTTGCCACCTACCATCTGTAATATCCTCCCCTATGTAACCCATCCAAATGTGAGGAGGTCTCTCTTTAGTTAGATCTACTTGAACCTTAACTCTAGCCTGACTTCCCCTAGTTTTGTTTATAGATGCTTAATCTAGATATAACACTCTACCAATAGGAGATAATAAGCTAGTAATAAACTCCTTATTATAACAATGCCAAGGCAATTCAGGAAGTGAAATCCAAATAGGAACTAAAGGAGTTTCTTCTTCTGGTTTAAAGGTAGGAGTCCACACTTGAATCCTCATAGTTTGTCCAACAATAGTCATACGCTACTTCGTCCAAACCATGTTATAATTAAGTTCATTATCCAAATCAATATATACATGAAGAGAATTGAAATGAGCTATCTTAACTCCCCCTTAAATCTGTGTTTGGAGAATCAAATTTTTCCTTATTAGTTCAACTCTAGGCATAGTGTAGACAAATTTTCCTATAAGTGTAAATTTACAAGCAACAGCCAAATCAGTAATTACTTCATTTTTGACATAAAGAACTGCTGGTAACCCTTGTTTTGTAGTGATTTATGGTTCAGACAATTTAACACTCACCCCCCTCTTCGATTGATTGTATCTCAATCGATCAGCAGATGTTTGAATGACAGTGTAAGGAGCAGGTTCATGAACCTGATCTTTGTTAGGAAAATTACTAGGATTACCTGAAAGTTGAGTTTCGTTTCCAATAGGCATCTTAGAATTAAGTCTATCGAAATTACTTGAGATTTTAGGGAAATTCGAATGATAGTGTACTTCCTTAGGCCTACCAAATCCTTTATCAGTTCTATCAATATCTCCCAACTCTCTATCAGCATTGTATGTAAAAGTATTGAGAATGGGATTACCTTAAAGATTGTCCGTTCTACCATTGTGCTTAGAAGATTCACCATCTTTCCTGTTGATTGAAGAATGAAGAGCCTCCTTCAAACCCTGATTCTTACCAACTGGAATGCACTGGGGATCATGTATATCTTCTCTACGGTATCTTGAATCAGTAGATAATTTTACAAGTCTTGAAGACTCAACAATCCCTTCTTTTTCCATATTTGAACTGGTCAATCAATGTTGTTGCTGGGAAAATTGAATTGCCTTTACAAGATGCATCCCCTGATAAAACTCACCAATTCGCGTTTCTTGTTCTTCAATAATCATCGGGGATTCAACAAATTCCCCAGTCTTTTCCGATTCAATATTTTGAGTGTCTCTCGCCTCCACTACTTGTTGATTGTGGCTGCACGTATCAGATCCCCCAAATTTGTGACTCGCTTGCGCATCTACTATCGACAATTCGCCTTCCTTAGTAATAATTCTTTTCCCCTTTCCATATAGACGACGTGAAGCATCAATCGCTTCCCTCAACTGCGAAGAGGAGGACGATGAATCTTCCGTCACTTCTGGATTTGATGATTGACGATTAGGGACGTGCTTCCCAGAAGATGGATATGGCGGCCTAAATCGATCATCCGTTGGTATTCCAGCCATCGACAACTTCTAAATTCTTGAAGGATTAGCTGAGTGGCTAATTCTTGCAGCGTTCCACGAGAGAAATTTTTAGGTTTTTTTTAGGTTTTAGGTTTTGGGGTTTAGGATTTTTGGTATAACATCTATGGTTTAGTGTTTAATATTCGTGTTTTGGTATTTTGGGCTTGGGATTTCGGGTTAATGGTTAGGGTTAGGGTTAGGGTTAAGGTTAGGGTTAGGGTTAGGGTTTAGTTTTTTTAGGTTTTAGGGTTTGGGTTGTATTTTGGGCTTAGGATTTCGGGTTTATGGTTTATGGTTAGGGTTAGGGTTAGGGATTTATTTTTTTTAGGTTTTTAGGTTTAGGGTTTAGGATTTGAGGTTTAATATCAATGGTTTAGTGTTTAATATTTGGGTTTTTTGTATTTTGGGGCTTTGGGTTTAGGATTTATGGTAGGGTTAGGGTTAGGGTTTGGGTTTAGGCTGTTTTTAGGATTTAGGGTTTAGGTTTAAGGATATGAGTTGTAATATCTATGGTTTATTTTTTAATGTTAAGGTTTTGGTATTTTGTGTTTTGGGTTTAGAGTTTAGGGTTAAGAATTGGGTTAGGGTCAGGGTTCGTGTTAGGGATAGGGTTAGGGTTAGGGTTTAGGTTTTTTTTTTTGGTTTTAGGTTTTGGGGTTTACGATTTTTTGTTAAAAATCTATGGTTTCGTGTTTAATGTTTGGGTTTTGGTATTTTGGGCTTGGGGTTTCGGGTTAATGGTTTAGGGCTAGGGTTTTTGTTAAGGATAGGGTTAGGGTTTGGGTTTGGGTTAGGGTTAGGGTTTAGGTTTTTTCTAGGTTTTAGGGTTTGTGGTTTAGGATTTGAGGTTTAAAATCTATGGTTAAGTTTTTAATGTCTGAGTTTTCATATTTTGGACTTAGGTTTTTTTTATGGACTTAAGGTTTAGGGTTTAGGATTTAGGGTTAGGGTTAGGGTTAGGAGTAGGGTTAGGGTGTAGGTTTTTTAAATGTTTTATGGTTCAGGGTTTAGCATTTGAGGTTTAAAATCTATGGTTTAGTATTTAATGTTTGGATAGTTGTATTTTAGGCTTAGGGACTCAGGTTAATGATTTACGGTTAGGGTTAGGGTTAAGGTTAAGGTTAGGGTTAGGGTTAGGGTTTTTGTTGTTTTTAGGTTTTTGGGATTAGGGTTTAGGATTTGAGGTTTAATATTAATGGTTTAGTGTTTAATGTTTGGGTTTTGGTATTTTGGTCTTGGAATTAAGGTTTTATGGTAGGATTAGGCTTAGGGTTAATGTAGGGTTAGGGTTAGGGTTTAGGTTGTTTTTTAAGTTTTAGGATTTGGGGTGAAGGATTTGAGTTGTAATATATATTGTTTAGTGTTTAATATTACGGTTTTAGTATTTTGGGCTTTGGGTTTAGGGTTTAGGGTTTAGGGTTAGGGTTAAGGATAGTGTTAGGGTTAGGGTTAGGGTTAGGGTTTATGTTAGGGATAGGGTAAGGGTTAAGGTTTAGTTTTTTTTCGGTTTTTGATTTTGGGGTTTAGTATTTTTGGTTTAAAATATATGGTTTAGTGTTTAATGTTTGGGTTTGGTATGTTGGGCATGGGGTTTCGGGTTAATGGTTTAAGGTTAGGGTTAGGGTTAGGGTTTAGATTTTTTTAGGTTTTAGTGTTTGTGATTTAGGATTTGAGATTAAATATCAATAGTTTAGTGTTTAATGTTTTGGTTTTCGTATTTAGGGCTTGTGGTTTATGGTTTATGGTAGGGTTAGGGTTAGGATTAATGTAGGGTTAGGGTTAAGGTTTAGGTTGTTTGTTAGGTTTTAGGGTTATGGGTTAACGATTTGACTTGTAATATCTATGGATTAGTGTGTAATGTTAGGGTGTTTGTATTTTGGGCTTTAGGTTTAGGGTTAGGCTTAAGGATAGGGTTAGGGTTAGAGTTCGTGTTAGGGATAGGGTTAAGGTTAAGGTTTTTGGGTTTTTTTGGTTTTAGGTTTTGGGGTTTAGATTATTGGTTTAAAATCTATGGTTTAGTTTTTAATGTTTGTGTTATGCTATTTTGGGCTTGGGGTTTCAGGTGAATGGTTTATGGTTAGGGTTAGGGTTAGGGTTAAGGTTAGGGTTAGGGTTAAATTAACAAAACCCAAACATTAAACAATAAACCATAGATTTTAAACCATAAATCCTAAACGCCAAAACCTAAAACCTTAAAAAAAAAACATAAAACCTAACCCAACCCTAACATTAACCCTAACCTCAACCCTATCCTTAACCCTAACCCTAAACCCTAAACCCAAAGCCCAAGATACCTAAACCCTAACCATAACCCTAACCCTAACATTAAACCTAATTCTAACCCTACCATAAACCCTAAACCCCAAGCCCAAAATACTAAAACCCAAACATTAAACATTAAACCATTGATATTATACCTATAATCCTAAATGCTAAACACAAAAACCTAAAAAAACAAAAACCCTAACCTTAACCCTAAACCATAAACCCGAAACCCTGAGACCAAAATACCAAAACCCAAACATTAAATACTAAACCATATATTTTAAACCTCAAATGCAAAAACCTGAACCATAAAACCTAAAAAAAACTACACCCTAAGCCTAATCCTAACCCTAACCCTAACCGTAAACCCTGACCCTAAACCCTAAAAGCTAAACCACAAGTCCGAAATAAAATCCTAAGTCCAAAATATGAAAACCCAAACATTAAACACTAAACCATAGATTTAAACCTCAAATCCTAAACCAAAAACCTTAAAACCTAAGAAAAACCTAAACCCTAACCCTAACCCTAACCCTAACCCTAACCTTAAATCTAAGAAAAACCTAAACCCTAACCCTAACCCTAACCCTAACCCTAAACCATTAACCCGAATACCCAAACCCAAAATACCAAAACCCAAACATCAAACACTAATCCATAGATTTTAATCAAAACATCCTATAACCTAACCCTAACCCTATCTATAACACGAATCCTAACCCTAACCCTATTTGTAACCCTATCCCTAAACCCTAAACTATAAACCCAAAGCCCAAAATAGCAAAACCCTAACATTAAAAACTAAACAATAGATATTATAACTCAAATCCTTAACCCCAAACACTAAAACATAAAAAAAACATAAACCCTAATCATAACCCAAACATTAAACCTAACCCTAACCCTACCATAAACCCTAAACCTCAAGTCCAAAATACCAAAACCCAAACATTAAACACTAAACAATTGATGTTAAACCTCAAATCCTAAACCGTAAACCCAAAAACCTAAAAAAAAATTAAACCCTAACCCTAACCTTAACCTTTACCCTAACCCTATCTCTAAACCATACACCTAAAACCCTAAACCCAAAATACCATAACCCAAACATTAAATACTAAGCCATAAATTTTAAATCTTAAATGCTAAACCATGAACCATAAAACCTAAAAAGAAACTACACCTAACCCTAATACTAACCCTAACCATAAACCCTAAGTCCAAAAAAAAACATAAGTCTAAAATATGAAAACCCAAACATTAAACACTAAGCCATAGATTTTAAACCTCAAATCCTAAACCACAAACCCTAAACCTAAAAAAAAACTAAACCCTAACCCTAACCCTAACCCTAACCTTAACTCTAACCCTAACCCTAAACCATTTACCCGAAACCCCAAACCCAAAATACCAAATCCCAAACATTAAACACTAAACCATAGATTTTAAAACAAAAATCCTAAATCCCAAAACCCCGAACCCTAACCCTAAGGCTATCCATAACACGAACCCTAACCCTAACCCTATCTGTAACCCTATCCGTAATCCCTAAACCATAAACCCAAAGCCCAAAATAGCAAAACCCTAACATTAAAAACTAAACAATAGATATTAAACCTCAAATCCTTAACCCCAAACCCTACAACTTAAAAAAACCTAAACCCTAAACCCCAAGCCCAGAATACAAAAACCCAAACATTAAACACTAACCAATTGATCTTAAACCTCAAATCCTAAACCCTAAACCCAAAAACCTAAAAAAACCAAAACCAAAACCCTAACATTAACATTAACCTTAAACCTATCCCTAAACCATAAATCCAAAACCAGGCTGTTGAATCTCATATTAGTTGGAACATTCATTCAGGTACTTGTAGCTTTTGATGGGATAATTGGCTTGGGTATGGGCCTCTAGCTCAGTATTGTAACAATATTTCTAGTTTGAATAACATTAAGGTATATTAATTTTTATAATCTAGTCAATGGAATAAAAGGGAGGTTACAATACATCCTTCTCAATTATTAATTCCTATGATCCTTGGTATCAATATCCAATACTAGGATGGCAAGCCTGATTATTCTAATTGGATACCTGCTGAAAATGGACACTTCTCTATATATAGTGATTGGGAAAACATTAGAAACAAACATACAAAATATCCTATTAATAAAATTATTTGGTATACAAAGTTACCCTACAAAATCTCCGTCTTTCTTTGGAGAGCTTTGAGGGATAAATTACCTACTAATGAAAAAATTATTACTTTTGGAAAGGATGTTGCAGATTGTTATTGTTGTCATAAACCAGGGAAGGATGAAATCAATCACATTTTGGTGAATGGCCAATTTGCTAACTATGTTTGGCAGAAACATTCAGCACTGGTAGGTAAACAACACATCAGTAGCAATTTGAGGAGTCTGTTAATGCATTGTTCAAGCATTCGACATCATAATGAGGTATAAAAAAATCTTTTACATGTGCTACCTAATATTATTTGTTTGCATTTGTGGAAAAACAGGTGTGCAGTGAAGTATGGAGGCAAGAAGTCCAGTATTCATAGAGTACATTATGCTATATGGAGAGACATCATACAGACTCTAATAGTATCCTTTCCTAATATCCAATGCCCTCAAAATTGGAAAGGACTGATCAGCTTCATTTAGCAATGCAAGCAACAATATAAGATCATAATGGTACAATGGGAAAAACCTCCAAATGGTATATATAAGTTGAATACGGATTGTAGTGCTATGCTTAATCCAAGTAGAATTGTAGGGGGAGGTATTTTAAGGGATTATCAAGGTAAATTAGTCTATGTATTTTCTATTCCTTTGGGTTTAGATACTAATAAGACTGTCGAGATTAAGGCAGTATTGCAGGGAATTAGTGGGTGTGAAAAACATGGGTATAAACGAGTCATTCTAGAGGTGGATTCAGAATTACTAAGCAAATGAATCAATAATACAATTAACATTCCTTGGAGAAGCAGGCATGATGTCAATACAATCCAACAAATTGCAGGTAAACTAGAGTTTTTCAAATGTTGTTATATATATCGAGAGTCCAATGGAACAACAGACCTTCTATCAAAATGGAGTCAGAGAGAAGATATCATACAACATTTTTACACTCAACATCAACTTGTTGGATTAATCAAAGGAAGCTGCATCTTGGAAAAGCTTGGTATGAAAAATTTTAGAATAAAGAAGCTTAAAAGGATTAAAGAGCCTCCTTGCAAAACTCATTGTTAGAAGGTTATAAATAACTCATAATAAATATATATTTCAACAGTTCTTTATTCTAGTCTATATGTAAATATAGTTTACAATATGGTTAAGTTTTTACAAATCAAATATTAAGGGGAGAGTCTCCCTTTTTTATTGTATTCTAGAATTTTGATTTAGAATATATACATATTGTAAGGGTGAATGAACAAACCTTAGTAGTGGGTAAATGAACTAACCTTAGTAGGTTTGTCCATTTGACCCATCGTAGGTATGAAGGTAAGGTCAAGCCCCCCTTCTTGTACAATTTTATTTTGTGAAATGATAAGGCCTGGGGCTGTTGCTCAGCCTCTAACCCACCACAAGGGTCGTTCAATTTAAAAAAGATCCCAGAATACCAAAACCCAAACATTAAATACTAAACCATAAATTTTAAACCTCAAATGCTAAACCTTGAACCATAAAACCTTAAAAGAAACTACATCGTAACCTTAATCCTAACCCTAACCCTAACCCTAAACCCTAAGTCGAAAAAAAACCTAAGTCCAAACTAGGAAAACCCAAACATTAAACACCAAACCATAGATTTTACACCTCAAATCCTAAACCACAAACCCTAAAACCAAGAAAAAACCTTAAACCAAAACCAGACCCTATCCCTAACCCTAATCTTAACCCTAACACTATCGTTAACCCTAACCCTAAACCTTAAACCCTAAACCCAAAGCCCAAAATACCATAACCCTAACATCAAACATTAAACCATAGAGATTGCAACTCAAATCCTTAACCCCAAAAGATAAAACCTAAAAAAAACCTAAACTCTAACTCTAACCCTATTATTAACCCTAACCCAAACCCTACAATAAACCCTAAACCCCAAGCCCAAAATACCAAAACCTAAACAGTAAACACTAAACCATTGATATTAAACCTCAAATCGTAAACACTAAACCCAAAATCCTAAAAAGAACAAACTAAACTAACCCTAAACCTAACCATAAACCTCACCCTAACCATAAACCATAAACCCGAAACCTAAGCCAAAATACCAAAACTCAAACATTAAATACTAAACCATAGATGTAAACCTCAAATGCTAAACCTTGAGCCATAAAACCTAAACAAAACTACACCCTAACCGTTATCCTAATCCCAACCCGAAACCCTAAACCCTAAACCCTAAGTCCAAAAAAACACCTTAAATACTAAACCATAGATTTTAAATCTGAAATGCTAAACCCTGAACCATAAAACCTAAAAAACCTACACCTTAACCCTAATCCTAATCCCAATCCTAACCCTAAACCCTAAACTCTAAGTCCAAAAAAAAACGTAAGTCCAAAATATGAAAACCCAAACATTAAACACTAAATCATAGATTTCAAACCTTAAATCCTAAACTACAAACCCTAAAACCTAAAAAGATTTAAAACCTAACCCTTAGCCTAACCCAAACCCTAACCCTAACCTTAACTCTAACCCTAACCCTAAATCATTAACCCAAAATCCAAAGCTCAGATTACAAAAACCCAAACATTAAACACTAAACCAATGATTTTAAGCCAAAAATCCTAAACCCCAAAACCTAAAACCTAAAAACAAAACTAAACCCTTACCCTAACGCTATCTCTAACCCTAACTCTAACCCTATCCTTAACCCTAACCTTAAACCCTAAACCCAAAGCCGAAAATACCAAAACCCTAACATAAAACACTAAACCATAGATATTACAACTCAAGTCCTTAACCCCAAATCCTAAAACTTAAAAAACAACCTAAACTCTAACCCTAACCCTAACCCTAACCCTACCAAAAACCCTAAACGCCAAGTCCAAAATACCAACACGCAAACATTAAGTACTAAACCATTGATATTAAACCTAAAAACCTAAACATAAACCCAAAAACATAAAAAAACCTAATTCTAACCCTAACCGTAATCTTACCCCAATCCTTAACCCTAAACCATAAACGCGAAACCCTAAGCCCAAAATAGCAAAACCCAAACATTAAATACTAGACCATAGATAATAAACCTCAAATGCTAAACACTGAACCAAAAAACCAAAAAGAACCTACACCCTAACCCTAATCCTAACCCTAATCCTAACCCCTAAACCCTAAACCCTAAATCCTAAGTCCAAAAAAAGAAAAAAAAACTAAGACCAAAATACAAAAACCCAAACATTAAACACTAAACCACAGATTTTCAAACTCAAATCCTAAATCACAAGCCCTAAGACCTAAAAAAACCTAAACCGTAAACCTAAACATAACCCTAAGCCTAACCTTTACCCTAACCCTAACCCTAAACCATTAACCCGAAACCCATGTCTCAAATACAAAAAACAAAAAATTAAATACTAAACCATAGATTTTAAACATCAAATCCAAAACAACAAACCCTAAAACCAAAAAAAAACTAAACTCAAACCCTAACCCTATCTGTAACCCTAGCCATAACCCTATCCTTAACCGTAACCCTAAACCTTAAACCCTAAATCCAAATCCCAAATTACCAAAACCCTAACATTAAACATTAAACCATAGATATTACAACTCAAATCCTTAACCCCAAATTCTAAAACCTAAAAAAAACTAAACTCTAACCCTTACCCTAACAGTAACCCTAACACTAACCCTACCATAAACCCTAAATCCCATGACCAAAATACCAAAACAAAACATTAAACACCAAACCATTGATATTAAACATCAACTCCAAAACCCTAAACACAAAATCCTAAAACAAAACCAAAACCCTAACCCTAACCCAAATCCTAACCATATCCCTAACCCTAACAATAAACCATAAACTCAAAACCCTAAGCCCGAAATACAAAAACTCAAACATTAAATACTAAACCATAGATTTTAAACCTCAAATGTTAAACCATGAGCCATAAAACCTAATAAAATCTACACCTTAACCCAAATCCTAATCCCAACCCTAACCCTAAGCCCTAAACCATAAGTCCAAAATACGAAAATCCAAACACTAAACACTAAACCATAATTTTAAACATCAAATACTAAACCACAAACCCTAAATCCTAAAAAAAAAACTAAACCCTAACTCTAACCCTAACCCTAACCCAAACCTTAACCTGTCACGACCCAAAATTGAGCCGCGAGTGGACCCACACTTATCCTACTATGTGAGCGAACCAACCAATCTAAAACCCCAACATATTGAACAAAATACAAAGCGGAAGACTTAAAACTCATTATCCCCAAAATCTGGAAGTCATCATCACAAGAACATCTATCCTCAAGTTACTAATCTAAAAGTATCTAAGAAGCTAAAATAAATAAAAGGCTAGTCCATGCCGGAAGTTCAAGGCATCAAGACTTGAAGAGAAGATCCAGTCCAAGCTAGAAGCATTAGCTCACCCTGAAATCCGGTGTAATGAAGACTGGCTAGAATTGCTGTTGAGTTGAAGACGACGGTACGTTTGCTGCATTCCCCAAATAACAAAGAAAGAAACAACAAGTAGGGAGTCAGTACAAAACACAAGTACTGAGTAGGTATCATCGGCCAACTCAAAATAGAAAACAGTATATATCAGTTCATATAATAAAATCAATACAATACTCAACATGTAGCAACAATACTATATCAGTCAATAGTACTACCAAGTTCATTCCATGAGGACTCAAGCCTCAATACCACACTCATTTGGGAAATTAGGTTCATTACATTGAGTATATAAACATCTCTCAAGATTCATTATCTTTCTTCCTCTTGTGTCAGTACGTGACACTCCGATCCCCTACTACTATGTGTCGGAACGTGACACTCCGATCCCCTAATTCTACGTGTCGGTTCGTGACACCCGATCCCTTAATACTATGTGTCAGAACGTGACACTCCGATCCCCTAATTCTACGTGTCGGTTCGTGACACCCGATCCACTAATACTATGTGTCGGAACGTGACACTCCGATCCCCTAATTCTACGTGTCGGTTCGTGACACCCGATCCNTCTTGTTTCCTCTTTGGTTTTCTCTTCTATAGATCGTTCCTCTCTTCTCCTTGTTCTCTCTATTTTTTCTTCTTCCAAACTCTCTCTCTTTTCCCTAATTTAGCATATAATTAGGTATAAAAGATGAGGAAACCACCCACTAAGTAACTCAAGGTCATCTCCTTTACACCCCCAAGGATTTGAGTTTTTAACATTGACCCACTAAAATTTATAATTATAGCAAGAAAAGTCCAAAACTCCCCTTTAAAACTTACCCAGAAATTTGACCCAGACTGGGATTATGCAACCTGTGACGGTCCGTTGTGCCTACGACGGTCCGTCCTGCACTTCCGTCACGACGGACAGAGAATTGCTCTCAGTACCCAATTCTCAAGAGTTGAAGTGTTTTGAAACGGAACCTCACAACGGTCCGTCATGTCTTTGACGGTCCGTCCTGCAGGTCCGTCACAGAGTTC
Organism: Solanum sitiens; assembly: GCA_016801875.1. Taxonomy (NCBI): domain Eukaryota; kingdom Viridiplantae; phylum Streptophyta; class Magnoliopsida; order Solanales; family Solanaceae; genus Solanum; species Solanum sitiens. The sequence continues at coordinate 799,785 of JABWTJ010000651.1, read as the reverse complement.
AGAGAGTCGATTTCAGCACTCAAATATAAGAATTCCAAGTGTTTGGAACGAGACACCCTCGACGGTCCGTCGTGCCCATGACGGTCCGTCGTTGGATACGTCGTCTCAGACAGTTTTCCAGAAATAAAATCTGCTGCTCAAAACGACTAAGCAGGTCGTTACATAACCTTAACCTTAACCCTAACCCAAAACCATTAACCCAATATCCCAAGACCAAATTACCAAAACCCAAACATTAAATAGTGAACCATAGATTTTAAACCAAAAATCCTAAACCCCAAAACCTAAAACCCAAAAAAATCCATAAACCAAAACCTAACCTATCCCTAACCCTAACCTTAACCCTAAATATCGTTAACCCTAACCCTAAACCTTAAACCCTAAACCTAAAGCCCAAAATACCAAAACCCTAACATCAAACATTAAACCATAGATATTGCAACTCAAATCCTTAACCCCAAAAGCTAAAACCTAAAAAACAACTAAACTCTAACTCTAACCCTATTATTAACCCTAAGCCTAACCCTACCATAAACCCTAAACCCCAAGCCCAAAATACCAAAACCTAAGTAGTAAACACTAAACCATTGATATTAAACCTCAAATCCTAAACACTTAACCCAAAAACCTAAAAAAAAAAACGCTAACCTAACCCTAAACCTAACCATATCCCTCACCCTAACCATAAACCATAAACCCGAAACCTAAGCCCAAAATACCAAAACTCAAACATTAAATACTAAACCATAGATTTAAATCTCAAATGCTAAACCCTGAACCATAAAACCTAAAACAACCTACACCCTAACCGTTATCCTAATCCCAACCCTAACCCTAAACCCTAAACCCTAAGCCCTAAGTCCAAAAAAACACCTTAAATACTAAACCATAGATTTGAAATCTCAAATGCTAAACCCTGAACAAGAACAATAAAACATAAAAAAACCTACACCTTAACCCTAATCCTAATCTCAATCCTAACCCTAAACTCTAAACCCTAAGTCCAAAAAAAACCTAAGTCCAAAATATGAAAACCCAAACATTAAACACTAAACCATAGATTTCAAACCTTAAATCCTAAACTACAAACCCTAAAACCTAAAAAGATTTAAAACCTAACCCTTAGCCTAACCCAAACCCTAACCCTAACCTTAACCCTAAATCATTAACCCAAAATTCAAAGCTCAAATTACAAAAACCCAAACATTAAACACTAAACCAATGATTTTAAACCAAAAATCCTAAAACCTAAAAACAAATCTAAACACTTACCCTAACGCTATCCCTAACCCTAACTCTAACCATATCCATAACCCTAACCTTAAACCACAAACGCAAAGCCGAAAATACCAAAACCCTAACATTAAACACTAAATCATAGATATTAGAACTCAAATCCTTAACCCCAAATCCTAAAACTTAAAAAACAACCTAAACCCTAACTCTAACCCTAACCCTAACCCTAACCCTACCAAAAACCCTAAACGCCAAGTCCAAAATACCAACACGCAAACATTAAACACTAAACCATTGATATTAAACCAAAAATCCTAAAACATAAACCCAAAAACATAAAAAAAAAACTAACCCTAACCCTAACCGTAATCTTACCCCTATCCTTAACCCTAAACCATAAACGCGAAACCTAAGCCCAAAATAACAAAACCCAAACATTAAATACTAAACCATAGATAATAAACCTCAAATGCTAAACCCTGAACCATAAAACCAAAAAAAAGTTACACCCTAACCCTAATCCTAAACCCTAAACCCTAAACCCTAAATCCTAAGTCCAAAAAAAGAAAAAAACTAATACCAAAATGTAAAAACCCAAACATTAAACACTAAACCACAGATTTTCAAACTCAAATCCTAAATCACAAGTCCTAAGACCTAAAAAAAGCTAAACCCTAAACCTACACCTAACCCTAAGCCTAACCTTTACCCTAACCCTAACCCTAAACCATTAACCCAAAACCCCATGTCCAAAATACAAAAACCCAAACATTAAATACTATATCATAGATTTTAAACATCAAATCCTAAACAACAAACCCTAAGAGCAAAAAAACCCTAAACCCTAACCCAAACCCTATCCTTAACCCTAACCCTAAACCTTAAATCCTAAATCCAAAGCCCAAACTACCAAAATCCTAACATTAAACATTAAACGATAGATATTACAACTCAAATCCTTAACCCCAAATTATAAAACCTAAAAAAAACTTAAACTCTAACCCTAACCCTAACAGTAACCCTAATACTAACCCTACAATAAACCTTAAACCCCATGAACAAAATACCAAAACAAAACATTAAACACCAAACCTTTGATATTAAACCTTAAATCCAAAACCCTAAACCCAAAATCCAAAAAAAAAAAAAAACTAACCCTAATCCTAACCATATCCCTAACCCTAACAATAAACCATAAACCCAATACCCTAAGCCCGAAATACAAAAACTCAAACATTAAATACTAAACCATAGATTTTAAACCTCAAATGCTAAACCCTGAACCATAAAACCTACACCTTAAGCCTAATCCTAATCCTAACCCTAAACCTAAACCCTAAACCCTAAGTCCAAAATACTAAAATCCAAACATTAAACACTAAACCATAGATTTTAAACATCAAATACTAAACCACAGACCCTAAAACCTAAAAAAAAACCTAAACCATAACTCTAACCCAAACCTTAACTTTTACCCTAACCCTAACCCTAAACCATTAACCCAAAATCCCAAGACCAAATTACCAAAACCCAAACATTAAACAGTAAACCATAGATTTTAAACTAAAAATCCTAAACCCCAAAACCTAAAACCAAAAAAACACTTAAACCAAAACCTAACCCTATCCCTAACCCTAACCTTAACCCTAACACTATCGTTAACCCTAACCCTAAACCTTAAACCCTAAACCCAAAGCCCAAAATACCAAAACCCTATCATCAAACATTAAACCATAGATATTGCAACTCAAATCCTTAACCCCAAAAGCTAAAACATAAAAAAAAACTAAACTCTAACTCTAACCCTATTAATAACCCTAACACTAACCCTACCATAAACCCTAAACCCCAAGCCCAAAATACCAAAACCTAAACAGTAAACACTAAAGCATTGATATTAAACCCAAATCCTAAACACCAAACCTAAAAACCTAAAAAAAAAAAAATAACCTAACCCTAAACATAACCATATCCCTCACCCTAACCATAAACCATAAACCCGAAACCTAAGCCCAAAATATCAAAACTCAAACATTAAATACTAAACCATATATTTAAACCTCAAATTCTAAACCCTGAACCACAAAACCTAAAAAAACCTACACCCTAACCGTTATCCTAATCCCAACCCTAAACCCAAAAAAACACCTTAAATACTACACCATAGATTTTAAATCTCAAATGCTAAACCCTGAACCATAAAACCTAAATCTACACCTTAACCCTAATCCTAATCCCAATCCAAACCCTAAACCCTAAACCCTAAGTCAAAAAAAAACCTAAGTCAAAAATATGAAAACCCAAACATTAAACACTAAACCATAGATTTCAAACCTTAAATCCTAAACTACAAACCCTAAAACCTAAAAAGATTTAAAACCTAACCCTTAGCCTAACCCTAACCTTAACCCTAACCCTAACCCTAAATCATTAACCCGAAATCCAAATCTCAAATTACAAAAACCCAAACATTATACACTAAACCAATGATTTTAAACCAAAAATCCTAAAACCTAAAAACAAAACTAAACCCTTACCCTAACGCTATCCCTAACCCTAACTCTAACCCTATCCTTAACCCTAACCTTAAACCCTAAACCCAAAGCCGAAAATACCAAAACCCTAAGATTAAACACTAAACCATATATATTATAACTCAAATCCTTAACCCCAAAACTTAAAAAAACAACCTAAACCCTAACTCTAACCCTAACCCTAACCCTAACCCTACCAAAAACCCTAAACGCCAAGTCCAAAATAACAAAACACAAACATTAAATACTAAACCATAGATAATAAACCTAAAATGCTAAACCTTGAACCATAAAACCAAAAAAAACTACACCCTAACCGTAATCCTAACCCTAATCATAAACCCTAAATCCTAAGTCCAAAAAAAGAAAAAAAAAAATAAGACCAAAATATAAAAACCCAAACATTAAACACTAAACCACAAATTTTCAAACTCAAATCCTAAATCACAAGCCTTGAGACCTAAAAAAAAACTAAACCCTAACCCTAACCCTAAACCTAAACCTAACCCTAACCTTTACCCTAACCCTAACCCTAAACCATTAACCTGAAACCCCATGGCCAAAATACAAAACCAAACATTAAATACTAAATCATAGATTTTAAATATCAAATCTTAAAATAAAAACACTAAAAGCTAAAAAAAAACTAAACTCAAACCCTAACCCTATCCGTAACCCTAACCCTAAACCGTAAACCCTAAATCCAAAGCCCAAACTACCAAAACCCTAACATTAAACATTAAACCATAGATATTACAACTCAAATACTTAACCCCAAATTCTAAAACCTAAAAAAAATATAAGCTCTAACCCTAACCCTAAAAGTAACCCTAACACTAACCCTATAATAAATCCTAAACCCCATGACCAAAATACCAAAACAAAACATTAAACACCAAACCATTGATATTAAACATCAAATCCAAAACACTAAACCCAAAATCCTAAAAAAAACAAAAAAACTAACCCTAACCCTAATCCTAACCATACCCCTAACCCTAACAATAAACCATAAACCCAAAACCCTAAGTCCGAAATACAAAAACTCAAACATTAAATACTAAACCAAAGATTTTAAACCTCAAATGCTAAACCCTGAACCATAAAACCTAATAAAACCTACACCTTAACCCTAATCCTAATCCCAAATCAATATACCAAAAATTTAAATTTATAATAAGTGCCAACTACTCAGTAGCATTAACAGATAGAAACATAGATAAATCATTAGTTCTATATTGGAAAATGTCTGGAATAGAACTAGGACCAGGCAGTAAAATATTTACAGCAAGATGTAAAAACTTATATATACTAACAACAAAACATAAAGTAACGGCAAGAAATAAAATTGATAAAATAAAAATAGAAAATCCTTTTGAAAGAATAATTACTATAATAGATAATAATGATTATAGTTATAAAGAAATTGACATAGAAGAAGATTTAGAAATTGTAAAAGAAAGATTGAGTACTTCAAATATACCAAATGCATTAACTAGAACTACCTCATCAAGAGCAAGCACATCTAAAAGGAACTATGAAGTTTCGAAAAATTTATTAAATATAGAAGAAACAACATTATACCATTATTTTATAACAGGAATAGTAGATCAAAGAAAATATAAAATTTTAATAAATACAGGACAAGAAGAAAATTATATAACAAGAGAACTAGTATTAGAAACAGAAATTATAAAAACAGGACACTTATGCCCTGGATTACCTAGTGAGATAGTAAACACAAGTGAAGAAGTAACAGAAAAAGAAATAATTATAGGAGGAATACCAATAGTAATATCATTTAAAATATACCAAGGAAGCCAAAATATTACTTTAGGAATAAAATGGTTAGAAAAAGTTAAACCATATAGTATAGAAAATGAACAATTAATAATAACTTACCAAAATAAGAAAATAATTATTAAAAGAACAAAATGAATAATGGAAATATATATACTTGCAAAAATTATTGTAGAAGGATATCACAACAGATATTATACCCCTATGATAGATACAGGAGCAGAAGCAAATATATGTAAATATAATTGTTTACCATAAGATAAATGGGAAAAATTAAAAACACACAGGATTTAACAATGAAGGAAGTATGATTACATATAAAGCAAAAAATATAAAAATACAAATATGGGATAAAATATTAACAATAGAAGAAATGTACAATTTTGAATTTACAACAAAAGATATGTTATTAGGAATGCCTTTTTTAGAAAGATTATACCCCCATATTATAACAAAAATACATTGGTGGTTTACTACGCCATGTGGAAATACATTAGGAGCAAAAAGAGTAAATAATAAACAAAGAAAACCCAAAGAATGGATAAAAGGAAGTGAAAAAATAAACCAGGAAATGGAAAATATAAGTAAAACTCAAATAACACAATTAGAAATTATCATATTTACAATAGATAAGGTTAAAATAATTAACGAACAATTAGAATTATTATATAGTGAAAATCCATTACAAGGATGGGAAAATCATAAGACAAAAGTAAAGATTGAATTAATAGATGAAAATAGTATAATAACACAAAAACTATTAAAATATAATTTTGATGATTTAAAAGAATTTAAAATGCATATAGATGAACTATTGAAGAATATTATATACAGGAAAGCAATAGTAAACATACAAGTCCAGCATTTATAGTTAATAAACATAGTGAACAAAAACGAGGTAAAAGTAGAATGGTTATAGATTATCGCAATTTAAATGCTAAAACTAAAACATATAATTACCCAATACCAAATAAAATACTAAAAATAAGACAGATATAAGGATATAACTATTTCAGTAAATTTCATTGTAAATCAGGATTTTATCACTTGAAACTAAAGAAGAATCTAAACAGCTAACATCATTTACTGTACCACAAGGATTTTATGAATGGAATGTTCTACCATTTGGATATAAAAATACACCAGGTAGATATCAACATTTTATGGACAATTATTTTAATCAATTAGAAAATTGCATTGTCTATATAGATGATATATTATTATATTCAAAAACACAAGATGAACATATTAGGTTATTAGAAAAATTTATACATATAATTAAACATTATAGTATAAGCCTAAGTAAAAAGAAAGCAGAAATTATGAAATCTCATATAGAATTTCTAGGAATACAAATAGATAAAAATGGAATAAAGATGCAAACCCATATAGTACAAAAAATAATCACCCTTGATGAAAATATAGATACAAAAAAGAAATTACAATCCTTCTTAGGATTAGTAACTCAAGTAAAAGAATATATACCAAAATTAGTAGAACATTTAAAACCATTACATAAAAAACATAAGAAAGATGTAGAATATCATTTTGATAATAAAGATAAGGAACATATAAGACATATTAAAAACTTATGTAAGACATTACCAAAACTATATTTTCCCGATGAAAATAAATCATTTACTTATATTGTAGAAACAGATTCAAGCAATCATAGTTATGGAGGAGTTTTAAAATATAAATATGACAAAGAAAAAATAGAACATCACTGCAGATACCATTCAGGATCTTATACAGAAGCACAAATAAAATGGGAAATAAATAGAAAAGAATTGTTTGCATTATATAAATGTTTATTACCATTTGAACCATATATTGTCTACAACAAATTTATTGTAAGAACCGATAATACACAGGTAAAGTGGTGGATAACTAAAAAGACTATCTCTCCAGAAGAAGATACAATGAAGAAAATACTAACTACAATGACAATACTTTGTCAAAAAATGGAAAAGATAGAAACTGAAGTACAGATACTAAAAGAAACAGTTAATAGTCAGCAGCATGACTTAAAAAATGCGGAGCTAAGTCAGCAGCATGACTTAAAAAATGCGGAGCTAGAAGGTGACGATGGGAAACACCTAAAAACCCAAAACAAAAAATTATATACACTTGCAGCAAGTTCAGTTTAAACCCTAAACCCTAAGTCCAAAAATACTAAAATCCAAATATTAAACACTAAACCACAGATTTTAAACATCAAATACTAAACCACAGACCCTAAAACCTAAAAAAAAACTAAACGCTAACTCTAACCCTAACCCAAACCCAAACCTTAACCTTAACCCTAACCCTAACCCTAAACCATTAACCCAAAATCCCAAGACCAAATTACCAAAACCCAAATATTAAACAGTAAACCATAGATTTTAAACCAAAAATCCTAAACCGCAAAACCTAAAACCAAAAAAAAACCTTAAACCAAAACCTAACCCTATCCCTAACCCTAACCTTAACCCTAACACTATCGTTAACCCTAACCCTAAACCTTAAACCCTAAACCCAAAGCCCAAAATACCAAAACCCTATCATCAAACATTAAACCATAGATATTGCAACTCAAATCCTTAACCCCAAAAGCTAAAACATAAAAAAAAAAAAAACTCTAACTCTAACCCTATTATTAACCCTAACCCTAACCCAACCATAAACCATAAAACCCAAGCCAAAAATACCAAAAGCTAAACAGTAAACACCAAACCATTGATATTAAACCTCAAATTCAAAACACTAAACCCAAAAACCTAAAAAAAAAAAACTAACCTAACCCTAAACCTAACCATATCCTCACCCTAACCATAAACCATAAACCAAAAACCTAAGCCCAAAATACCAAAACTCAAACATTAAATACTAAACCATAGATTTAAACCTCAAATGCTAAACCCTGAACCATAAAACCTAAAAAAACCTACACCGTAACCGTTATCCTAATAACAAACCTAACCTTAAACCCTAAACCCTAAGTCCAAAAAAACACCTTAAATACTAAACCATAGATTTTAAATCTCAAATGCTAAACCCTGAACCATAAAACATAAAAAAACTACACCTTAACCCTAATCCTAATCCTAATCCCAATCCAAACCCTAAACCCTAAACCCTAAACCCTAAGTCCAATAAAAAACCTAAGTCCAAAATATGAAAACCCAAACATTAAACACTAAACCATAGATTTCAAATCTTAAATCCTAAACTACAAACCCTAAAACCTAAAAAGATTTAAGACCTAACCCTTAGCCTAACCCAAACCCTAACCCTAACCTTAACCCTAACCCTAACCCTAAATCATAAACCCAAAATCCAAAGCTCAAATTACAAAAACCCAAACATTAAACACTAAACTAATGATTTTAAACCAAAAATCCTAAAACCTAAAAACAAAACTAAACCCTTACTCTAATGCTATCCCTAACCCTAACTCTAACCCTATCCTCAACCCTAACCTTAAACCATAAACCCAAAGCCGAAAATACCAAAACCCTAACATTAAACACTAAACAATAGATATTACAACTCAAATCCTTAACCCCAAATCCTAAAACTTAAAAAACAACCTAAGCCCTAACTCTAACCCTAACCCTAACCCTAACCCTACCAAAAACCCTAAACGCCAAGACCAAAATACCAACACGCAAACATTAAACACTAAACCATTGATATTAAACCTAAAATCCTAAAACATAAACCCAAAAACATAAAAAAAACTAACCCTAACCTTAACCATAATCTTACCTCTATCCTTAACCCTAAACAATAAATGTGAAACCTAAGCCCAAAATAGCAAAACCCAAACATTAAATACTAAACCATAGTTAATAAACCTCAAATCCTGAACCCTGAACCATAAAACAAAAAAACCCTATACCCTAACCCTAATCCTAACCCTAATCCTAAACCCTAAACCCTAAATCCTAAGTCCAAAAAAAGAAAAAAAAAACTAAGACCAAAATATAAAAACCCAAACATTAAACACTAAACCACAGACTTTCAAACTTAAATCCTAAATCACAAGCCCTCATACCTAAAAAAAACTAAACCCTGACCCTAGACCTAACCCTAAGCCTAACCTTTACCCTAACCCTAACCCTAAACTATTAACCTGAAACCCCATGTCAAAAATACAAAACCCCAAATATTAAATACTAAACCATAGATTTTAAACATCAAATCCTAAACAACAAACCCTAAAAACAAAAAAAACCTAAACTCTAACCCTAACCCTATCTATAACCCTAACCCTAATCCTATCATTAACCCTAACCCTAAACCTTAAACCCTAAATCCAAAGCCCAAACAACCAAAACCCTAACATTAAACATTAAACCATAGATATTACAACTCAAATCCTTAACCCCAAATTCTAAAACCTAAAAAAAAACTAAACTCTAACCCTAACCCTAACAGTAACCCTAACACTAACCCTACAATAAACCCTAAACACCATGACCAAAATACTAAAACAAAACATTAAACACAAAACCATTGATATCAAACTTCAAATCCAAAACCCTAAACCCAAAATCCTAAAAAAAAATAAATCAAAACCCTAACCCTAACCCTAATCCTAACCATATCCCTAACCCTAACAATAAACCATAAACCCAAAACCCTTAGCCCGAAATACAAAAACTCAAACATTAAATACTAAACCATAGATTTTAAACCTCAAATGCTAAACCCTGAACCATAAAACCTAATAAAACCTACACCTTAACCCTAATCCTAATACCAACCCTAACCCTAAACCCTAAATCCTAAGTCCAAAATACTAAAATCCAAACATTAAACATTAAACCATAGATTTTAAACATCAAATACTAAACCACAGACCCTAAAACCTAAAAACAACTAAACCCTAACTCTAACCGTAACCCTAACCCAAACCTTAACTTTAACCCTAACCCTAACCCTAAACCATTAACCCAAAATCCCAAGACCAAATTACCAAAAAACAAACATTAAACAGTAAACCATAGATTTTAAACCAAAAATCCTAAATCCCAAAACCTAAAACCAAAAAAAAAACTTAAAGCAAAACCTAGCCATATCCCTAACCCTAACCTTAACTCTAACACTATCGTTAACCCTAACCCTAACCCTTAAACCCTAAACCCAAAGCCCAAAATACCAAACCCCTAACATCAAACATTAAACCATAGATATTGCAACTCAAATCCTTAACCCCAACAGCTAAAACCTAAAAAAAACCTAAACACTAACTCTAACCCTATTATTAACCCTAACCCTAACCCTACCATAAACCCTAAACCCCAAGCCCAAAATACCAAAACCTTAACAGTAAACACTAAACCATGGATATTAAACCTCAAATCCTAAACACTAAACCCAAAAACCTAAAAAAAAAAAAACTAACCTAACCCTAAACCTAACTATATCCCTCACCCTAACCATAAACCATAAACCCGAAACCTAAGCCCAAAATAAAAAAACTCAAACATTAAATACTAAACCATAGATTTAAACCTCAAATGCTAAACCCTGAACCATAAAACCTAAAAAACCTTACAACCTAACTGTCATCTTAATCCCAACCCTAACCCTAAACCCTAAACCCTAAGTCCAAAAAAACACCTTAAATACTAAACCGTAGATTTTAAATCTCAAATGCTAATCCCTAAACCATAAAACCTACAAAAACCTACACCATAACCCTAATCCTAATCCCAATCCTAACCCTAAACCCTAAACCCTAAACCCTAAGTCCAAAAAAAACCTAAGTCCAAAATATGAAAACCCAAACATTAAACACTAAACCATAGATTTCAAACCTTAAATCCTAAACTACAAACCCTAAAACCTAAAAAGATTTAAAACCTAACCCTTAGCCTAACCCAAACCCTAACCCTAACCTTAACCCTAAATCATTAACCCAAAATCCAAAGCTCAAATTACAATACCGAACATTAAACACTAAACCAATGATTTTAAACCAAAAATCCTAAAACCTAAAAACAAAACTAAACCCTTACCCTAACGCTATCCTTAACCCTAACTCTAACCCTATCCTTAACCCTAACCTTAAACCCTAAACCCAAAGCCGAAAACACCAAAACCCTAACATTAAACACTAAATCATAGATATTACAACTCAAATCCTTAACCCCAAATCCTAAAACTTAAAAAACAACCTAAACCCTAACTCTAACCCTAACCCTAACCCTAACCCTACCAAAAACCCTAAATGCCAAGTCCAAAATACCAACACGCAAATATTAAACACTAAATCATTGATATTACACCTAAAATCCTAAAACATAAACCCAAAAACATAAAAAAAAACTAACCCTAACCCTAACCGTAATCTTACCCCTATCCTTAACCCTAAACCATAAACGCGAAACCTAAGCCCAAACTAACAAAACCCAAACATTAAATACTAAACCATAGATAATAAACCTCAAATGTTAAACCCTTAACCATAAACCAAAAAAAACCTACACCCTAGCCTAATCCTAACACTAATCCTAAACCCTAAATCCTAAGTCCAAAAAAAGAAAAAAAAAACTAAGACCAAAATGTAAAAACCCAAACATTAAACACTAAACCACAGATTTTCAAACTCAAATCCTAAATCACAAGCCCTAAGACCTAAAAAAAACCTAAACCCTAACCCTAAACCTAACCCTAAGCCTAACCTTTACCCTAACCATAACCCTAAACCATTAACCCAAAACCCCGTGTCCAAAATACAAAAACCCAAACATTAAATACTATACAATAGATTTTAAACATCAAATCCTAAACAACAAACCCTAAAAGCAAAAAAAAACTAAACCCTAACAAAAACCCTATCCTCAACCCTAACCCTAAACCTTAAACCCTAAATCCAAAGCCCAAACTACCCAAACCCTAACATTAAACATTAAACAATAGATATTAAAACTCAAATCCTTAACCCCAAATTCTAAAACCTAAAACAAACCTAAACTCTAACTCTAACGCTATTATTAACCCTAACCCTAACCCTACCATAAACCCTAAACCCCAAGCCCAAAATATCAAAACCTAAATAGTAAACACTAAACCATTGATATTAAACTTCAAATCCTAAACAGTTAGACCAAAAACCTAAAAAAAAATGCTAACCTAACCCTAAACATAACCATATCCCTCACCCTAACCATAAACCATAAACCCGAAACCTAATCCCAATATACCAAAACTCAAACATTAAATACTAAACCATAAATTTAAACCTCAAATGCTAAACCCTGAACCATAAAACCTAAAAAAAACTACACCTAACCGTTATCCTAATCCCAACCCTAACCCTAAACCCTAAGCCCTAAGTCCAGAAAAACACCTTAAATACTAAATCATAGATTTTAAATCTCAAATGCTAAACCCTGAACAATAAAACATAAGAAAACCTACACCTTTATCCTAATCCTAATCCCAATCCTAACCCTAAACCCTAAACCCTAAATCCAAAAAAAACCTAAGTCCAAAATATGAAAACCCAAACATTAAACACTAAACCATAGATTTCAAACCTTAAATGCTAAACTACAAACCCTAAAACCTAAAAAGATTTAAAACCTAACCCTTAGCCTAACCCAAACCCAAACCCTAACCTTAACCCTAAATCATTAACCCGAAATCCAAAGCTCAAATTACAAAAACCCAAACATTACACACTAAACCAACAATTTTAAACCAAAAATCCTAAAAACTAAAAACAAAACTAAACCCTTACCCTAACGCTGTCCCTAACCCTAACTCTAACCCTATCCTTAACCCTAACCTTAAACCCTAAACCCAAAGCCGAAAATACCAAAACTCTAACATTAAACACTAAACCATAGATATTACAACTCAAATCCTTAACTCCAAATCCTAAAACTTAAAAACAACCTAAACCCTAACTCTAACCCTAACTCTAACCCTAACCCTAACCCTAACCCTACCAAAAACCCTAAACGCCAAGTCCAAAATACCAACACGCAAACATTAAACACTAAACCATTGATATTAAACCTAAAATCCTAAAACATAAACCCAAAAACATAAAAAAAAAATAACCCTAACCCTAACCATAATCTTACCCCTATCCTTAACCCTAAACCATAAACGCAAAACCCTAAGCCCAAAATAGCAAAACCCAAACATTAAATCCTAAACCATAGATAATAAACTTCAAATGCTAAACCCTGAACGCTAAAACCAAAAAAAAACTACACCCTAACCCTAATCCTAACCCTAATCCTAAACCTAAACCCTAAACCCTAAATCCTAAGTCCAAAAAAAGAAAAAAAAAACTAAGACCAAAATACAAAAACCCAAACATTAAACACTAAACCACAGATTTTCAAACTCAAATCCTAAATCACTAGCCCTAACACCTAAAAAACCTAAACCCTAACCCTAAACCTAACCCTAAGCCTAACCTTTACCCTAACCCTAACCCTAAACCATTAACCTGAAACCCCATGTCCAAAATAAAAAAATGCAAACATTAAATACTAAACCATAGATTTTAAACATCAAATCCTAAACAACAAACCAAAAACCAAAAAAAAAATAAACTCAAACCTTAACCCTATCCGTAACCCTAACCCTAACCTTATCTTTAACCCTAACCCTAAATCCAAAGCCCAAACTACCAAAACCCTAACATTAAACATTAAACAATAGATATTACAACTCAAATCCTTAACCCCAAATTCTAAAACCTAAAAAAACCCTAAACTTTAACCCTAACCCTAACAGTAACCCTAACACTAACCCTACCATAAACCCTAAACCCCATGCCCAAAACACCAAAACAAAACATTAAACACCAAACCATTGATATTAAACCTCAAATCCAAAACCCTAAACCCAAAATCCTAAAAAAAAAAAATTAATCCTAACCCTAATCCTAACCATATCCCTAACCCTAACAATAAACCATAAACCCAAAACCCTAAGCCCGAAATACAAAAACTCAAACATTAAATACTAAACCATAGATTTTAAACCTCAAATGCTAAACCCTGAACCATAAAACCTAAAAAAAACTACACCTAACCGTTATCCTAATCCCAACCCTAACCCTAAGTCCAGAAAAACACCTTAAATACTAAATCATAGATTTTAAATCTCAAATGCTAAACCCTGAACAATAAAACATAAGAAAACCTACACCTTTACCCTAATCCTAATCCCAATCCTAACCCTAAACCCTAAACCCTAAATCCAAAAAAAACCTAAGTCCAAAATATGAAAACCAAAACATTAAACACTAAACCATAGATTTCAAACCTTAAATGCTAAACTACAAACCCTAAAACCTAAAAAGATTTAAAACCTAACCCTTAGCCTAACCCAAACCCAAACCCTAACCTTAACCCTAAATCATTAACCCGAAATCCAAAGCTCAAATTACAAAAACCCAAACATTACACACTAAACCAACAATTTTAAACCAAAAATCCTAAAAACTAAAAACAAAACTAAACCCTTACCCTAACGCTGTCCCTAACCCTAACTCTAACCCTATCCTTAACCCTAACCTTAAACCCTAAACCCAAAGCCGAAAATACCAAAACTCTAACATTAAACACTAAACCATAGATATATTACAACTCAAATCCTTAACTCCAAATCCTAAAACTTCAAAACAACCTAAACCCTAACTCTAACCCTAACTCTAACCCTAACCCTAACCCTAACCCTACCAAAAACCCTAAACGCCAAGTCCAAAATACCAACACGCAAACATTAAACACTAAACCATTGATATTAAACCTAAAATCCTAAAACATAAACCCAAAAACATAAAAAAAAACCTAACCCTAACCCTAACCATAATCTTACCCCTATCCTTAACCCTAAACCATAAACGCAAAACCCTAAGCCCAAAATAGCAAAACCCAAACATTAAATCCTAAACCATAGATAATAAACTTCAAATGCTAAACCCTGAACGCTAAAACCAAAAAAAAACTACACCCTAACCCTAATCCTAACCCTAATCCTAAACCTAAACCCTAAACCCTAAATCCTAAGTCCAAAAAAAGAAAAAAAAAACTAAGACCAAAATACAAAAACCCAAACATTAAACACTAAACCACAGATTTTCAAACTCAAATCCTAAATCACTAGCCCTAACACCTAAAAAACCTAAACCCTAACCCTAAACCTAACCCTAAGCCTAACCTTTACCCTAACCCTAACCCTAAACCATTAACCTGAAACCCCATGTCCAAAATAAAAAAATGCAAACATTAAATACTAAACCATAGATTTTAAACATCAAATCCTAAACAACAAACCAAAAACCAAAAAAAAAATAAACTCAAACCCTAACCCTATCCGTAACCCTAACCCTAACCTTATCTTTAACCCTAACCCTAAATCCAAAGCCCAAACTACCAAAACCCTAACATTAAACATTAAACAATAGATATTACAACTCAAATCCTTAACCCCAAATTCTAAAACCTAAAAAAACCCTAAACTTTAACCCTAACCCTAACAGTAACCCTAACACTAACCCTACCATAAACCCTAAACCCCATGCCCAAAACACCAAAACAAAACATTAAACACCAAACCATTGATATTAAACCTCAAATCCAAAACCCTAAACCCAAAATCCTAAAAAAAAAAAATTAATCCTAACCCTAATCCTAACCATATCCCTAACCCTAACAATAAACCATAAACCCAAAACCCTAAGCCCGAAATACAAAAACTCAAACATTAAATATTAAACCATAGATTTTAAACCTCAAATGCTAAACCCTGGACCATAAAACCTAATAAAACCTACACCTTAACCCTAATCCTAATACCAACCCTAACCCTAAACCCTAAACCCTAAGTCTAAAATACGAAAATCCAAATATTAAAACTAATCCATAGATTTTAAACATCAAATACTAAACCACAAACCCGAAATTCTACAAAAAACCTAAACCCTTACTCTAACTCTAACCCTAACCCAAACCTTAACCTTAACCCTAACCCTAACGCTAAACCATTAACTCAAAATCCCAAGACCGAATTACCAAAACCCAAACATTAAACAGTAAACCATAGATTTTAAACCAAAAATCCTAAACCCCAAAACCTAAAACCCACTACAAGAAAAATGGTCTCTAAGGAATGGAAAAGTGGTCCCTAAATGTTAGAATCTGGTCCAAAATGCTCAATTACGATGAAAAATGGCTGGTCGCCACCCGTCCTAATAGTTGTCTTCGCTAAAGGTAAACTGGGACGAGTATCTTTGACTGGTCCCTAAATGTCTTTGGGATGGAAGAAAACATTGGTCGTTACATGCTTCAAAGATCTAATTTCTGGTCTCAAATAGACAATTTATACCATGTAATATTTTTACTTTTTGGTCCTCGTACTCTTTTGCGATGAGAGTGGTCTTGTCCTAGATATATTTTAGAGACGAGAAATATTTGTATTCTTAGATTCTTCTTTAGAGACAAAAAAAATCTGGTCCTAGATTGACCTTTATAGACAAGCAACAATTTTAATCTGTAATGTACCACCATTGGTTTAAAGCTCGATATGACAAATATTAAATTCATCAATTAATATAAAATTGCTATTAAAAATCTCAATACCAAAAGATGATAATATATAGTGATAGGAAGAGATAGAGAGATTTATTGCAATAAATAAGTTAGCATCCCAGATGTTAGTTTCAACATTCGCTTTACCAAAAAACATAGCTAGCATATGAGTTAGACTACACTTTTAAATATTCCATAACATTCATTGAAAAATAATAAATAGTATGTGTATCTTCTAAACTTGTATCTTCATTTGTTACTTCAATCTTCAAAATCTTCAAGTACACAATTTTTAGAAGACAACAAATAATTATTGCTATACTAATAAGTAACATACACAAATGTTGGCTAGTGCAAAAGATCCTTAAGGGGCAAATTATATGAAATAAGTAGAGCTACAAGAACAGGATATTATGCAAATGGATAGTTCCTCTACAAATAAGGTATATGTATAGGTAAGACGTGTCTACCCAAACGCTCTTTGAGAATGCTAGTGCAAGAATTATTATGCTCCAGGATAGACAAAATTTTATCCTCGGCCCTACATGGTAGATTATATACTATAATTGGATTTCAAAGTGGACTGATGTCAAAGAAATGACATGCTTACAATGTTCAAACCATCTATGAACACTTTACTACATCATTGAGAATACACTATTATTATATGGTGGAAAATACTCAACTGGCAACGATTATGCAGGGTTGTAACAGAATGAAATTAGGAAATCCAATGGGTCATTCAGCTTTTGCAAATATATATAGAATGTATTTATTTGTTGTTGTATATTACATTTGATAAGAGAAAAACAAATTATTTTCCCAATATAATTCAATAACAAATTATCTAGGAAAATACAACACCTTTTAGAGAAATTCAAGTGAAGATGTAAGCTTCTATATACTATCTTTACATATTTAATTTTCTAGTCATGTATGAGCTATTATACAAAAACATTCACATGTGTTTAGGACAATTTGTCCAATCTTACAACAACACTGTTCATAATCTGATTTCCCAATGGGTACATAAAATTATTTGCTTACACAATAAAAGTAGTTAAACTACTCACCTCGAATGCAGTATAAATTTCATCAAGATTTATCCAAAAACATGAAGAAAAATGCAAGAATATAAGAAAATAATTAGAAAAGCTTTGAGTTTCATTAAAAAGATGTCAAAATGTATTTTGAAGAATCATAACTAAAAAAAATCGTTCACATAAGATAAATAAAGGTAGTAAAGAAAGAAAAGAAAAAACAAAGAAATTGAGCACTTGGGCAGAAAATAGAAATTGAGCAAGAAGAAGTTGAAAAAAGAGAAGATTTGTTTTTGTATCAAGTCCCCTCCTATATGAGGAAAAGGGGTACTGCTGATGTAACTAATAGTATATTTGCGTAAAAAAAACTATCAAAACAAGATACGTAAAGAAAAAAATCTTCAACAAAGAGATCTTTCCTTAATAAGTCATCAAATTCTTACTCATGAAACATTTTGAATTATAGAACATGATGTTTGGAGAAACTTTTTTGATAGTTATGTTGAACTCTCTAATATACTGATATAATTCTACTATTAGTGGGATAATTTAACAATGAAAAATGAAGAATAGAATAGCGTTAAAATGAAGACAATCAAGAGAAGTAGTTCACAATGTCGGGAAAAATGGATGAAGTTGTGCAACTATTGTCATAGTAGTACTGTGTTACATCAAACACTCTTAATTCAAGAAAACCTTTGGTAAAATCTATCTTCATGAAATGCAGATCAACCAAATAATATCCAACACCTATAATACTATAGTGTTTTTAAAAAAAGGATACATTTTCCCAATATCAAAGTCTTCTATACATCAATGCATACATACTATTCAATTTAATTAAATTTATTATTGATCAGTAGTAACTCTTCAACTTTAGTGTTAGTACTCAAGATATAACCACCAACATTAGTCTAAGTGCTTCATATTTTAATCATGCACATAATACCACTATTATGTTCTTACATGTGAACAATACTTTTGAAAATTACATGCACCACAGAGTGATCAGAACAAAATGTAACATAACATTTTTCATAATGAAACAAAAAACTTTCATTCAGTTGTGATTATAAAGAAGAATCAACAATCAAAGTAATTCAACAAAAGAACAAGTGTAACAAAACTAGGAAAAAACAACTTTGAAAAAATCATAAAATCTTCTCGATAGAGAATTTATTCTGCTCGAGAGTCTAGTGTTGTTTAATGGAACCAATGGAGCTACATGTCACCTTTATAATACTTTTTTTAGAGTGTTCTTCAAGCATTTGGATCAGTATACCTAGATGGATGGGAATTCACAGGCAAAGATGATGTTGCCATGAAGAAGTTAACTACGAAGTGACAAATCTCAAAGGCAAAAATTGTTAAGCAAAAGTGTTTCACATGGATATAGAAGCAGAACTGTATTATATAAGTAAGCAAGCTAGCAGGGAACGTTAGAGTAGTAATCAGGCAAGAGGAGAAAACAAGCAACACTATAATCAGACATATAATTCAAGGCATCCACTTTACAGTAGTAAAACCACATGTAGCTAGCGTCCAAGAACAATTCAAATTTCTACACAGCTTACAAATTAATAACTTCCAATAAAGAACATTAAACGTTTTGGCTCCACAATATCTAAAGATCATTTAACACCTAGAACTATTCGAATGATTCTACAATAATTTGTTGAACTCCCATACAACTACAAATTAATCTATATAATCATGGAAGTTTAAAGTCTATGGTTTAGTGTTTAATGTTTAGGTTTTCGTATTTTGGACTTAGGGTATTTGTTTTTGACCTAGGGTTAGTGTTAGAGTTAGGATTAGGGTTAGGGTGTAGTTTTTTTTTTAGGTTTTATGGTTCAGGGTTTAGCATTTGAGGTTTAAATCTATGGTTTAGTATTTAATTTTTGGGTTTTCATATTTTGGTTTTAGGGTTTTAGGTTTATGGTTTAGAATTAGGGTTAGGGTTAAGGATAGGGTTAGGGTTAGGGTTAAAGTTTTGGGTTTTTTTAGTTTTTTGGTTTTAGGGTTTAGAATTTGAGGTTTAATGTCAATGGTTTAGTGTTGGTATTTTTGAATTGGGGTTTAGGGTTTATGGTAAGGTTAGCGTTAGGGTTAATGTTAGGGTTAGGGTAAGGGTTTAGGTTTTTTTTAGGTTTTAGCTTTTGGGGTTAAGGATTTGAGTTGTAATATCTATGGTTTAGTGTTTAATCATAGGGTTTTGGTATTTTGGGCTATGGTTTAGGGTTTAGGGTTAAGTTTAAGGATAGGTTTAGGGTTAGGGTTTGTGTTAGGGGTATGGTTAGGGTTTGGGTTTAGATTTTTTTAGGTTTTAGGTTTTGGGGATTAGGATTTTTTGTTTAAAATCTATGGTTTAGTGTTTAATATTTGGGTTTTGGTATTTTTGGCTTGGGGTTTTGAGTTAATGGTTTAGGGTTAGGTTTTGGGTTAAGGTTAGGGTTATGGTTTAGGTTTTTTTTTTGGTTTTAGGGTTTGTGGTTTAGAATTTGAGGTTTAAAATCTATGATTTAGTTTTTAATGTTTGGGTTTTCGTATTTTGGACTTAGTTTTTTTTTTGGACTTAAGGTTTAGGATTTTGGGTTAGGGTTAAGGTTAGAATTAGGGTTAGGGTGTAGGTTTTTGTTAAGGTTTTATGGTTCAGGGTTTAGCATTTAAGGTTTAAAATCAATGTTTAGTACTTAATGTTTGGTTTAGTACTTAATGGTATAGGGTTAGGGTTAGGGTTATGTTTTTTTTAAGGTTTTTGTGTTTAGGGTTTAGGATTTGAGGTTTAATATCAATGGATTAGTGTTTAATATTTGGTTTTGGTATTTTGAGCTTGGGATTTAGGGTTTATTATAGGTTTATGTTAGTGTTAATGCTAGGATTTAGGTTGTTTTTTAGGTTTTAGGGTTTGGGAGTTAAGTATTTGAGCTGTAATATCTAAGGTTTAGTGTTTAATATTAGGGATTTTGGTATTTTGGGCTTTGGATTTAAGGTATAAGGTTTAGGGTTAGGGTTAAGGATAGGTTTAGGTTTAGGCTTCGTGTTAGGGATAGGGTTAGGGTTAGGGTTTAAGTTTTTTTTTAGGTTTTAGGTTTTGGGGTTTAGGATTTTTGGTTTAAAATCTATGATTTAGTGTTTAATATTTGGGTTTTGGTATTTTTTCCTTGGGGTTTTGGATTAATGGTTTAGGGTTATGGTTAGTGTTAATGTGAGGGTTAGGGTTTGGGTTAGGTTAGGGTTAGAGTTTAGTTTTTTTTAGGTTTTAGGTTTAGGATTTGAGGTTTAAAATTTATTATTTAGTTTTTAATGTTTGGGTTTTCGTGTTTTGGATTTAGGTTTTTTTTTTGGACATAGAGTTTAGGATTTTGGGTTAGGGTTAGGGTTAGGGTGTAGTTTTTTGTTAAGGTTTCATGGTTCAGGGTTTAGCATTTGAGGTTTAAAATCTATGGTTTAGTACTTAATGTTTGGTTTAGTACTTAATGATATAGGGTTCGGGTTAGGGTTTTGGTTTTTTCTAGTTTTTTGTGTTTAGGGTTTAGGATTTGAGGTTTAATATCAATGGATTAGTGTTCAATATTTGGTTTTGGTATTTTGGGCTTGGGGTTTAGGATTTATTGTAGGGTTAGGGTTAGTGTTAATGTTAGTGTTTATGTTGTTTTTTAGGTTTTAGGGTTTGGGGTTAAGTATTTGAGATGTAATATCTATGGTTTATTTTTAATGATAGGGTTTTTGGTATTTTGGGCTTTTAATTTAGGGTATAAAGTTTAGGGTTAGGGTTAAGGATAGGGTTAGGGTTAGGCTTTGTGTTAGGGATAGGGTTAGGCTTAGGGTTTAGTTTTGTTTTTATAGGTTTTAGGTTTTGGCGTTTAGGATTTTTGGTTTAAAACTTATGGTTTAGGGTTAATTTTTTGTTTTTGGTATTATGGGCGTGGGGTTTCGAGTTAATGGTTTAGGGTTAGGGTTAGGGTTAGGGTTTAGGTTAGGGTTAGGGTTTTTGGTTTAGAATTCGAAGTTTAAAAACAATAGTTTAGTGTATAATGTTTGGGTTTTCGTATTTCTTACTTAGGGTTATGTTTTGGACTTAGGGTTTAAGATTTAGGGTTTAGGGTTTTGGGTTTTGGGTTAGGGTTAGGGTTAGGGTTAGGATTAGGGTTAGAGTGTAGGTTTTTTTTTAGTTTTATGGTTCAGGGTTTAGCATTTCAGGTTTAAAATCTATTAGTATTTAATGTTAGGGTTATGGAATTTTTAGCTTAGGGTTTCAGGTTTATGGTTTTAGGTTAGGGTTAGGGTTAAGGTTAGGGTTAGTGTCAGGGTTAGGGTTTTGTTTGTTTTTTAGTTGTTTGAGTTTAGGGTTTAGGATTTGAGGTTTAATATCAATGGTTTAGTGTTTAATGTTTGGGTTTTGGTATTTTAGGCTTGGGGTTTAGGGTTTTTGAGTTGTAATATCTATGGTTTTGTGTTTGATGTTATGGTTTTAGTATTTTTTGCTTTGTGTTTAGGGCTTAAGGTTTAGGGTTAGGGTTAGGGTTCATGTTAGGTATAGGGTTAGGGTTAGGGTTAGCGTTTAGGGTTTTTTGTTAGGTTTTAGGTTTTGGAGTTCAGGATTTTCGGTTAAAATCTATGCTTTAGTGTTTAATGTTTGGGTTTTGGTATTTAGGGCTTGGGATTTCGGGTTAGGGTTAGGGTTAGGGTTAGGGTTAGGGTTAGGATTTAGTTTTTTTAGGTTTTAGGGTTTGTGGATTAGGATTTGAGGTTTAAATCTATGGTTTTGTGTTTAATTTTTGGGTTTTCGTATTTTGGACTTTGGGTTTTTTTGGACTTTTTTGGACTTAGGGTTTATGGTTTGGGTTAGGTTTAGGGTTTGGCTTTTTTAGGTTTTATGATTCAGAGTTTAGCATTTTAGGTTTAAAATCTACGGTTTAGTATATAATGTTTGGATTTTGATATTTTGGTCTTAGGATTTTGGGTTTATGGTTTATGGTTAGGGTTAGGATAGGGTTTTGGTTTTTTTAGCCTTTTGGGTTTAGGGTTTAGGATTTGAGGTTTAATATCAATGGATTAGTATTTAATTTTTGGGTTTTAGTATTTTGGGCTTGGGGTTTAGGGTTTATGGTAGGGTTAGGGTTAGGGTTAATATCAGGTTTAGGGTTAGGGTTTAGGTTGTTTTTTAGGTTTTAGGGTTTTAGGTTAAGGATTTTAGTTGTAATATCTATGGTTAAGTGTTTAATGTTAGCGTTTTGGTATTTTGGGATTTGGGTTTAGGGTTTAGGGTTTAGGGTTAGTGTTATGGATATGGTTAGGGTTAGGGTTAGGGTTTAGGATTTTTTTTGTTTTTGGGGTTTATGGTTTATGATTTGAGGTTTAAAACATATTGTTTAGTGTTTAATGTTTGAGTTCTGTATTTATGACTTAGGTTTTTTTTTATTTGTACTTTTTATTTGGACTTAGGGTTTAGGGTTTAGGTTTATGGTTAGGGTTATGGTTATGGTTAGGATTAGGGTTAGGGTGTAGGGATTTTTAAGGTTTATTGTTCAGGGTTTAGCATTTGAGGTTTAAAATCTATGGTTTAGTATTTAATGTTTGGTTTTTGGTATTTTGGGCTTAGTGTTTCAAGTTTATGCTTTAGTGTTAGGGTTAGGGTTAAGGTTAGGGTTGAGTTTTTTGTTTTTTTTTAGGTTTTAAGGTTTAGGGTTTAGGGTTTGAGATTTAATATCAATGGTTTATTGTTTGATGTTTGGGTTTTTTTAGTTTGTGCTTAGGGTTTAGGGTTTATGGTAGGGTTTAGAATTAGGTTGTTTTTTAGGTTTTTGGGTTTGGGGTTAAGGATTGGAGTTGTAATATATATGGTTTAGTGTTTAATTTTAGGGTTTTTGAATTTTGGGCTTTGGGTTTAGGGTTTAGGGTTTAGGGTTAGGGTTAAGGATATGGTTAAGGTTAGGCTTCACGTTAGGGATAAGGTTAGGGTTAGGGTTTATTTTTTTTTTTAGGTTTTAGGTTTTGGGGTTAGGATTTTTGGTTTAAATTTTTTGTTTAGTGTTTAATGTTTGGTTTTTGGGATTTTTGGCTTGGGGTTTCGGGTTAACAGTTTTGGGTTAAGGTTAGGATTAGGGTTTAAGTTAGGGTAAGGGTTAGGTTTTGCTTGTTTTTAGGGTTTAGGGTTTGAGTTAAGTTTGAGTTGTAATATCTATGGTTTATTGTTTAATGTTAGGGTTTTGGTATTTTAGCTTTGGGTTTAGGGGTTAGGGTTAGGGTAAAGGATAGGGTAAGGGTTAGGGTTAGGGTAAGGGATAGAGTTAGGGTTAGAGTTTAGTGTTTTTTTAGGTTTTAGGTTTTGGGGTTTAGGATTTTTTGTTTAAAATCTATGGTTTAGTGTTTAATGTTTGGGTTTTTGTATTTTGGGCTTTTTTTTTAGTTTTAATTACCCTTAGAGGGGTAGGGGCTTAGCAACACCCCCAGGCCTTACCATTTCACCAAAAAACATTTACAAGGAGGGGGCATAACCTTACCTCCATACCTATGACGGCTTGGAGTAAATTTCCAACAGAAACTATACTCCTCACCTTACAGAATGGTGATTCCAAAAATTGTAAGTACCTAGAAGAGAGGACTCCTCTCCGTACATAGAATCTAGGAAGCTTAAACTAGGGAGACTCTCCTTTTACAAGCTCAAAAATAAAAACCTAACTTAAACTATTCAAAAGAGCTATAACTTGAATTATAGCTTAGTTGAAAAGCTAGTAAGATGTTCAAGGGGGTTCTTTAAACTTCTTTGCCTTTTTCCTTTTGAAGCTTGGCATCTCCAGTAGGTCTAGATGGTAATAAGGTTTTTCCTCTTTAAGTAATTCTTGCCTGTTGTAGTATATTTCAGGACTAATAATTCTGTGGCTATGCTTGGACAGTGCATCAGCCACCCAATTTGCTTCCCTGAAGATATGTGTACATTTGAAGTCTTGAGTTTGGGAGATGAGGCCTCTCAGTCTGTCCAGCTGATTGCATATACTCTATTGAGGTGTAGCGTTTTGTAGGATCTAGTTGACAATTAACATAGAGTCCATCTCCAAAAGAATTTTCCTGTAGCTTAATTCCAATGCTCAAAGCATTCCAAATATGGCTGCACCTATCTCTGCTTGATTGTTTGTACCATTTCCAAGGAGTGTGGTATAAGCTAGTATCAGCTTGCCTTCCTGATCTCTCAGTGTTCCTCCTTCCCCTATATTCCCTATATTATCAAGTGCTCTCCCATCTGTGTCCAAGCTGTCTTCTGTACCTCTGTAATTTGTATACACCTTTCAGCAAGCTGTATGATTCCACACCATGTAGGAGTCTAGTTAACATGAGGATAGATAGAAATTGTTAGTTTATAGTTATCATTATAGATGGCATACTTGACTCTGGTGCTATTAGAGGTTTTGGCCCCATATTTACAAGCACAATTGTTTTTCCATAGGTTCCAACAAATGAGGATAGGGGTGGCCTGTAAGATGAGCTTATGAGCTTCATTTTTATTATTCATTGTCCAACACTGAGGTATATGTTGTTTCAGGGAACTGTGGTCAGTTTTCACCCCTGCTCTATTTGCATAACTTTTCCAGACTTCAACAACAAGATCACCATTGTTAAAGATGTGATTGATTGTGTCTGATTCTGGTCTTATCCTGCAACAAAAACAATTAGTAGGCTCTATTCCAAAATTGATTAATTTCTCATTAGTAGGCAGCTTCCCATTTAAAGCCCTCCAGAGGATAAAGGAGGCTTTAAATGGTATATGCTTATGTCATATGAGAGCATTGAACTGAGATTTAGTTCTTTTTTCCCTGATTTCATTCCAAGCTGAAGAACAAGTGAACATGCCATTGGAGTTGGCTTTCCAAAAAGCTTGGTCAGGGAGCTGTTGTTGGGGAATTGTTATTGCTAATATACTGGCTAGTTGATTAGAGGGAGCCTGTTGAATCAATAATTGGTAGTTCCACTGGCAATCACCCCAGAATCAGCTACCTTCCTATTGTCAAACCTGTGGCTGTTGCTAGAAAACTGAGCAAGCTGACCTTCACCAAGCTAATTGTCCCACCAAAAGGAGCAGTTCCCAGAGTTAAGCTTCCATTGAATGTGCTGCTCAATGTTATTCCTGTTGTTTATCATGTGCTTCAAATTCAAAGAATCCCAAAGTCCCATTTTTCGCAGATGGGGTTTGACCTTTGGCAGTATTTCGCTTTTATGAAATCTCCCCACAGTGTGTGCTTAGTCCTAAAGGTCCACCATTGCTTATATTGGAATGTTAAGCACACATCTTTCAAGTTCCTCATTCCTACTCCTCCTTCATCAGTAGGGTAGCTGAGATTCTTCCAGGAGGCCCAACGGTATTTCTTCTTATCACTTTTCCATCCCCAGTAGAAGTCTGGCATCAACATATGTATTTGGTTGAGAACTGTGGAGGGAGGAGTAATAGGAGAGAGTAAATGAATGGGAAGAGCTTGAAGGACATGTTTAATTAACATAGTTTTGCCACCATAGTTTAATTGCTTAGTTTGCCACCCTGTAATCCTGCAACTCACTTTATTTACAAAGTCAGAAAAATAGGAAATCCTAGGTCTGCCCACAAAAAGTGGGCATCCCAGATATGTGATAATACCATGTCTGTGCTTTGAACTAGTTATCCTTTTAATTCTTTCTTTTGTACTGTCAGACACATTTTGATGTACCATGAAGTGACTTTTTTCACAGTTGATCATTTGCCCTGATGTGTCTTCATAACTTTTGAGAGTCTGTATGATGAGTTGGAGAGATTTAGCTCTTCCTGAAGTAAACAGGATGGTATCATCAGCAAAACTCAAGTGGTTCACCTGGGGGGCCTTCATTCCAAGAAAAAACCATGGTAGTCATGATGATTGTGTAATCCATTTAAGGATCTAGAAAGCATCTCTACACCTAAAATAAATAGGGCAGGGGAAAGGGGGTCACCTTGCTTGAGGCCCCTAGATGACTGGAAAAAACTAAATCTTTTTCCATTAATTATGATAGGATACCAATTATTAGCCATGGTTCCTCACACCATGTCTATGAATTTTTCCTCAAAACCCATCTTCCTTAGGACCAGACATATATAAGCCCAAGATACTCTGTCATAGGCCTTAGCCATGTCTAGCTTTATGATGAAATTACTACCTATGTTAGGCTATTTAATCTAGTGGATGATTTCCTAAGCCAACATGATATTTTCAGTTATACTTCTACCTTTCACAAAACTAGAATGATAGAGGGAGATCAAACTAGGTAGAATAGGACTCAATCTTGTACTCAACAGCTTGGAGATGAGTTTAGTAATGAAATTGCTCAGGCTAATAGGCCTGGACTCTTTCATCTTGTTAGGGTTACTCACCTTGGGTAGAAGTACAATACATGAGGGAGAAAAGTACTTAGGGATTTCTTGGCCACTAAAAAAGGCCAAAACCACTCTCATCAGGTCTTGATTGATAATGTCCCAACATTTTTGGAAAAATACCATTCATGCCATCTGGCCCTGCTGCAGATTGAGGATTCATGGAGAAGACTACTTCTTGTAATTCTGTCATAGTCGGTTGAGAAGTAAGCCTGTCATTTTGCTCCTGATTTACCATTCTAGGGATGCATTCAAGGTTTTATTCATTGATACTTTTTTTATCCCCTGTAAACATCTGTTGAAAGTATTCATAGGCATCCTTACCAATGTTTTTATCTCCCTGGATCCATTCCCCATTTTCTTGAATTCTGTGAATGAACAGTTTTCTCCTTCTACCCCTATTCCTTGAACCATTGCAACTGAGATTTTTGTTTCATAATGGAATCCTCCAACTTGAGATATCTAATATACTTGGCATTTAGTTCATGTAGAGTCTCTCTGTTGGTATCACAGTTGTTTTTGGATCAAATTTTCCTCAGCAGCTTTAACCTTTCCTTCAAACTCTCTAGCTTTCAGGAAGATGTCTCAAAATTCCTTTTTGGACCAATTACTTAGAGTGTTAGAGAGTCTTTTCATTTTTTGGTGGAATCTCCACATATTATTTCCAGTCACCTCCCTCTCCCAACAAGCTTTCACAGTTCCTAGGAAGTTAGGGCTACTCCACCCAACAGTTAAGTAATTTGAACTACTTGGTGTGACTCCCTTCATTGTTGATTATCTCCAATAACAGTGGACAATGATCAGAACCAGTGGAAGGAAGGTGAGTAATAGTGGTTTGGGGCATTGTTTCCAGCCAAGTATCATTTATAAGACCTCTGTCAAGTCTCTTCAAAATTCTTTGAGTTATGCCTCTATTATTGGACCAAGTGTATTTTTGGCCACTAAATCCAATGTCCATAAGTCTACATGCTTCAATATTGGCAATGAAATCCAAACTTTTTATGATATTGTATGGAATTCCTCCTACTTTTTCCTCAGTAGAAGTTATAACATTGTAATCCCCTACTGAACAACGAAGTTTGTCCTCTCTCTCAGCTTGTTGTAGCATTTTATCCCATATAGGTCTTCTTAGGTATTCTTTACATTTGGCATAGACAAATGTCATGGTGAATTGTTTTTGAAGGTCATTGTGATTAAAATCACAGGTAATTTGCTGCTTATCCTGATCTCTAACAACACAGTCAACATCACCATTCCAGAATAGCCATATTTTACCATTGCAGTTGGTTACTGCATTGTCCATGGCTAGTTGATTCTTGAAATTCATCACATTACCACTATCTGCAAAAGGCTCAAGGATAGCAATAATGGCTAAGTGGTGTATTTTCTTGAACATTTTGATTCTTTCCATGACTCCGTGAGTGTTGATCCGCCTCACATTCCATATGATTGTACTAATCATTGGGAAACTCTAGAGGAGAAAATCCTTGTGTTTTGTCTGCCAGCAGTGACAGTTTTTATATCGTGATTTTTGAAATGAAATTTGTCATGCTTCAATCCTCTTGGAGATACACCTTGATTTTGATTCACCTGTTGAATTTCCTCTTCTATGTCCTAATCATTTTGAGGACTAAATGCTCTTATCAAAGCATCACTAGTCTCATCATCATCATGAGGTTCCTGCACATATTGATTATTCCTGTCCACTTCATCTTCTGAGTTGATAACCTCATATTGATCAATCAAAGGGACAATATTGACTTGGTAGTTGCCATGTTCTTTATCTGGTGGTGCCCTAGGAGGTGGTGTCAAAATTTAGGTCTGATCCGAAGTGTTATTCTGTCCCTATTGACTATCCCCCTCCACATACTTATTTCCTGTATCCACTCTCCTTTCCTGTTGGTTTTCATGAACTGCATCTTGTTTTTTGTTCAGTTTTCTCTTGGCAGCATCTCTTTTTTGTTTGCTAGGTTTGTTTTTGCTCTTTGGGGTATTTTCTACATTACCTTTAGTAACATTGTTGCCCATCTCCTTTTCAATGTTATTCCTGTTTTGAGACACCATGCCTTCAGATTCCCTATTTTGTTTTCCCCTGTGAACATCCTTGATGTTTGTGGGCTTGTTTTCAATTTGTTGTTCCTTTTCATGAATCTTCTCTGTGTCCTCTTTTTGTTGCTTTTCCTGCTATTTTGGTCTCTAAGGTAAGAGTTTTGGTCAGTGTATTCCTCCTCATGCCCATCATAAGGTAGGTTCCCCCTTGGGTTACCCCTTCCTACATGTTAGTAATGTTCTCCTGACATCCCCCTTCCATACCTCCATCATCTACATCCATCATAATCTCATTTATTTGCAGTTTACTAGAGATAGGGTTTCAGCTATGATACCTGCATTGTTATATCTCCCTTCTTTTTGGTGCTTCAGTTGTTGTTGGTTTGGTCTGCTTCTCATTTGCTAAATGTCTTGATTTCCTTGACTTTTGTTTCTCTCCTGATTTGTCTCCTGTTCTGTATTAAGATCCTCCTCCTGCATGGTTAGTTTATTAAAGATATTGTTATAATGATTAGTAGTCATACCTGCCTGTTGGACTTGGTTCTGTTGGTTATCTTTTGTTGCATGCTCTGAAGTTGAAGTAGGCCTCCAAACAACTTTTTGTCCTATCTCCACTTGGGCTCTTTGATTTCTTCTCCTTTGAGTGTGCCATTCCTCCTCTTTTTGCTGCATTGGTTGTTGTTGCTTACCACTTTCTTTAGCTTTTTGATGCAATTGATCCATACCTTCCTTTGTTTTGTTCTTCATTAATTCCTATCCTTTGTTATTCTATTTTTCTTTATTTGTATTCCTTTTGTCATTCTCTTGTTCCTTCCTTTGTCTGTACTCCTCATCTCTCATCCTGGCTTTGCATTCTTTTACATCATGACCTTGATGTCTGCAATATTCACAGTAGGGGGGAATATTCTCATATTCATCAGGCTGCCAAACACCTATGGTATCATCATCATTATCAAGACCAATCCACACATGCCTAGGTCTAGGTTTGGTTAGGTCAACTTGCATCTTGACTTTAGCCATCCCTGCCCTTGATCTCTTGATGGATGCTGTGTCCAAGTAAAGCACCTTTCCTACAGTTTCTAGAAGAGGGATGAGGAAGGTTTTTTTGAAGCAATGCCATGGTAATCCAGGAAGTAGAATCCAAACTGGTACAATAGGAGTCTCTTCTTTAGGGGTAAAGAAAGGAGTCCAAGCCTGAATCCTCATTAGTTTGCCATCTATGGTCATTCCCTGTTGAGTCCAAACAGTGTTGTAGTCAAGGTCATTTTGGAGATCAGTGAAAACATGTTTGGCATTATAGTGAACAATGTTAACCCCCCCCCCCATTAAGCTGAGACTGTTAGATGAAGCTTTTTCTAATCAGCTCCACTTAAGGCATAGTAGTGCTAAACTTCCCAACCAAAGTATATTTGCAGTTAACTGTAAGGGTATGCATTTAATCATGCATGTCAAATATTACAACTGGTTGCCCCAGTTTGGTGGTTTGTCTAGGTTTGGTTTTTAGCACTATATTAGGACTTTGAGCTTCGTGGATTTGTCTCAGTCTAGATGCCAGAGTTTGAACCACAGTGTAAGGAGGTTGTTCAGAGACCTAATCTTGCTTATTATTACTCTGAGTTTTAGCAGTGTTATTCTCAACAGGTTTGGGGATGCTAGCATTTTTGTTGTAAGTTATAGCTGGGGGGTTCGTTTGTCAGAATTACTAGGGATTTTAGGAAACTCTCTATGGTAAGCATTAAGATCACCACCCTTCCCATTTTCAGCCTGCTGCATTACCCCTACTTTCTCATTCATATCATCGTGACTTCTGTCTTTAGCATTCACATCAGCAGTTCCCATGGCATGATTATGCACATGGCCATCACTAGTACGATTATTGAGGTCATTAACAACACTAGTACCTGACTACTGTAGTTCCATGCTTTGATCCTTCCAGCTCTGTTGTTTATCCTGCCTCTGATTCCTACCAGCTTCTTCCCTTTCCATATCTTGCCCTTCTGATTGTGTTGTTCCATCTTTGTGATGATTTTTACCCCTCGTGTTACCCCTTGTTGAACCTTGCGAAGGAATTTCTAAATCTATTGCATCATTGGTATCCCACATTCATTCATGGTTACAGCCTTCACTTGCGCTGATGTACTCCTCTTTTCATTTGTATTGCTTTTTACCTTTTCATGTGACTTATATTGTTGATGTAGCTGTTCTACTCCCTGAGTAGAATGCGAATTCTTATACACGTTCTATGATTTTAAGCTTTCATTATCATCTCTTTTTTGCTGTTCAAACTGTTCACCAGCGATTCTATTTTTTGAATTTTTACCCTCGATTCCATTAGAAATTGCAGTTAGATGAACATCCTTCCCTTGTGAGAAAACCCCAGTAGAGATTTCTGGCATATCTGTTCGATCAAGGGTCTGATTTTGGGGTTGACTATAATGACTTCCATCTACACTTACCCCAAATTGCACCTTATCCTTTGCATCGATTAGCTAGTTAAAATTCCTTTATTGACTAGTATGTTGTAGCTCCTGTTGTGTAGATTTGTTCCAAGTTTGTTGTAGTTCTTGATTTAATCTAATAGATTCCGACAAAATATTCTGGTGTTCCTCCTCCGTTTCTCCTCGCGACTTCGCCCTGTTTACCATATCTTTGAGCTGCGAAATCGCAGAGTTATGTTTCGAAACTAAGGGGGGTTATTGCCTTAGTGAGTTCTTATTCACATAGTGTCCCTATTGGGACTGTTACGGCAGCCTGGACGGTACCGCCGGTGGTTCACGCGCCTGTTCAGCCAGGCTGAACTAGCCGTTGGAACTGTAACGGTCTTTAGCTTGTAGAGAGCTTTTTAGTAAGAGAGAGAAATTAGAGAGATAACTAATTTGGATTTTTTGTATTATCTTGGGCTTGGGGTTTCGGGTTAATGGTTTAGGTTTAGGGTTAGGGTTAGGGTTAGGGTTAGGGTTAAGGTTAGGGTTTAGGTTTTTTTTAGGTTTAAGTGTTTGTGGCTTAGTATTTGAGTTTTAAAATCTATGGTTTAGTGTTAATTGTTTGGGTTTTCGTATTTTGGACTTAGGGTTTTTTGGTTTAGGGTTAGGGTTAGGGTTAGGATTAGGGTTAGGTTGTAGGGTTTTTTAGGTTTTATGGCTCAGGGTTTAGAATTTGAAGTTCAAAATCTATGATTCAAAATTTAATGTTTGTGTTCTTGTATTATGGGCTTAGGGTTTCGAGTTTAGGGTTTATGGTTAGGGTTAGGTTTAATGTTAGGGTTAGGGTTAGGGTTAGGTTTTTTTTTTTTAGGTTAACCCTAACCCTAACCCTAACCTTACCAAAAACCCTAAACGCCAAGTCCAAAATAACAAAACCCAAACATTAAATACTAAACCATAGATAATAAACCTAAAATGCTAAACCTTGAACCATAAAACCAAAAAAAACTACACCCTAACCGTAATCCTAACCCTAATCATAAACCCTAAATCCTAAGTCCAAAAAAGAAAAAAAAAACTAAGACCAAAATATAAAAACCCAAACATTAAACACTAAACCACAAATTTTCAAACTCAAATCCTAAATCACAAGCCCTGAGACCTAAAAAAAAACTAAACCCTAAACCTAAACCTAAACCTAAACCTAACCTTTACCCTAACCCTAACCCTAAACCATTAACCTGAAACCCCATGGCCAAAATACAAAACCCAAACATTAAATACTAAATCATAGATTTTAAATATCAAATCCTAAAATAAAAACACTAAAAGCTAAAAAAAAAACTAAACTCAAACCCTAACCCTATCCGTAACCCTAACCCTAACCCTTAAACCCTAAATCCAAAGCCCAAACTACCAAAACCCTAACATTAAACATTAAACCATAGATATTACAACTCAAATACTTAACCACAAATTCTAAAACCTAAAAAAAATATAAGCTCTAACCCTAACCCTAAAAGTGACCCTAACAGTAACCCCACAATAAATCCTAAACCCCATGACCAAAATACCAAAACAAAACATTAAACACCAAACCATTGATATTAAACATCAAATCCAAAACACTAAACCCAAAATCCTAAAAAAAAACAAAAACTAACCCTAACCCTAATCCTAACCATACCCCTAACCCTAACAATAAACCATAAACCCAAAACCCTAAGTCCGAAATACAAAAACTCAAAAATTAAATACTAAACCAAAGATTTTAAACCTCAAATACTAAACCCTGAACCATAACACCTAATAAAACCTACACCTTAACCCTAATCCTAATCCCAACTCAATATACCAAAAATTTAAATTTATAATAAGTGCCAACTACTCAGTAGCATTAACAGATAGAAACATAGATAAATAATTAGTTCTATATTGGAAAATGTCTGGAATAGAACTAGCACCAGGCAGTAAAATATTTACAGCAAGATGTAAAAACTTATATATACTAACAACAAAATATAAAGTAACGGCAAGAAATAAAATTGATAAAATAAAAATAGAAAATCCTTTTGAAAGAATAATTACTATAATAGATAATAATGATTATAGTTATAAAGAAATTGACATAGAAGAAGATTTAGAAATTGTAAAAGAAAGATTGAGTACTTCAAATATACCAAATGCATTAACTAGAACTACCTCATCAAGAGCAAGCACATCTAAAAGGAACTATGAAGTTTCGAAAAATTTATTAAATATAGAAGAAACAACATTATACCATTATTTTATAACAGGAATAGTTGATCAAAGGAAATATAAAATTTTAATAAATACAGGACAAGAAGAAAATTATATAACAAGAGAACTAGTATTAGAAACAGAAATTATAAAAACAGGACACTTATGCCCTGGATTACCTAGTGAGATAGTAAACACAAGTGAAGAAGTAACAGAAAAAGAAATAATTATAGGAGGAATACCAATAGTAATATCATTTAAAATATACCAAGGAAGCCAAAATATTACTTTAGGAATAAAATGGTTAGAAAAAGTTAAACCATATAGTATAGAAAATGAACAATTAATAATAACTTGCCAAAATAAGAAAATAATTATTAAAAGAACAAAATGAATAATGGAAATATATATACTTGCAAAAATTATTGTAGAATGATATCACAACAGATATTATACCCCTATGATAGATACAGGAGCAGAAGCAAATATATGTAAATATAATTGTTTACCAGAAGATAAATGGGAAAAATTAAAAACACCTATGGTAGTTACAGGATTTAACAATGAAGGAAGTATGATTACATATAAAGCAAAAAATATAAAAATACAAATATGGGATAAAACATTAACAATAGAAGAAATGTACAATTTTGAATTTACAACAAAAGATATGTTATTAGGAATGCCTTTTTTAGAAAGATTATACCCCCATATTATAACAAAAACACATTGGTGGTTTACTACGCCATGTGGAAATAAATTAGGAGCAAAAAGTGTAAATAATAAACAAAGAAAACCCAAAGAATGGATAAAAGGAAGTGAAAAAATAAACCAGGAAATGGAAAATATAAGTAAAACTCAAATAACACAATTAGAAATTATCATATTTACAATAGATAAGGTTAAAATAATTAACGAACAATTAGAATTATTATATAGTGAAAATCCATTACAAGGATGGGAAAATCATAAGACAAAAGTAAAGATTGAATTAATAGATGAAAATAGTATAATAACACAAAAACCAATAAAATATAATTTTGATGATTTAAAAGAATTTAAAATGCATATAGATGAACTATTGAAGAATAATTATATACAGGAAAGCAATAGTAAACATACAAGTCCAGCATTTATAGTTAATAAACATAGTGAACAAAAACGAGGTAAAATTATAGATTATCGCAATTTAAATGCTAAAACTAAAACATATAATTACCCAATACCAAATAAAATACTAAAAATAAGACAGATACAAGGATATAACTATTTCAGTAAATTTGATTGTAAATCGGGATTTTATCACTTGAAACTAGAAGAAGAATCTAAACAGCTAACAGCATTTACTGTACCACAAGGATTTTATGAATGGAATGTTCTACCATTTGGATATAAAAATACACCAAGTAGATATCAACATTTTATGTACAATTATTTTAATCAATTAGAAAATTGCATTGTCTATATAGATGATATATTATTATATTCAAAAACACAAGATGAACATATTAGGTTATTAGAAAAATTTATGCATATAATTAAACATTCTGGTATAAGCCTAAGTAAAAAGAAAGCAAAAATTATGAAATCTCAGATAGAATTTCTAGGAATACAAATAGATAAAAATGGAATAAAGATGCAAACCCATATAGTACAAAAAATAATCACCCTTGATGAAAATATAGATACAAAAAAGAAATTGCAATCCTTCTTAGGATTAGTAACTCAAGTAAGAGAATATATACCAAAATTAGTAGAACATTTAAAACCATTACATAAAAAACTTAAGAAAGATGTAGAATATCATTTTGATAATAAAGATAAGGAACATATAAGACATATTAAAAACTTATGTAAGACATTACCAAAACTATATTTTCCCGATGAAAATAAATCATTTACTTATATTGTAGAAACAGATTCAAGCAATCATAGTTATGGAGGAGTTTTAAAATATAAATATGACAAAGAAAAAATAGAACGTCACTGCAGATACCATTCAGGATCTTATACAGAAGCACAAATAAAATGGGAAATAAATAGAAAAGAATTGTTTGCATTATATAAATGTTTATTAGCATTTGAACCATATATTGTCTACAACAAATTTATTGTAAGAACCGATAATACACAGGTAAAGTGATGGATAACTAAAAAGACTATCTCTCCAGAAGAAGATACAATGAAGAAAATACTAACTACAATGACAATACCTTGTCAAAAAATGGAAAAGATAGAAACTGAAGTACAGATATTACAACTCAAACCCTAACCCTAAACTATTAACCTGAAACCCCATGTCAAAAATACAAAACCCCAAATATTAAATACTAAACCATAGATTTTAAACATCAAATCCTAAACAACAAACCCTAAAACAAAAAAAAACCTAAACTCTAACCCTAACCCTATCTATAACTCTAACCCTAATCCTATCATTAACCCTAACCCTAAACCTTAAACCCTAAATCCAAAGCCCAAACAACCAAAACCCTATCATTAAACATTAAACCATAGATATTACAACTCAAATCCTTAACCCCAAATTCTAAAACCTAAAAAAAAACTAAACTCTAACCCTAACCCTAACAGTAACCCTAACACTAACCCTACCATAAACCCTAAACACCATGACCAAAATACTAAAACAAAACATTAAACACAAAACCATTGATATCAAACTTCAAATCCAAAACCCTAAACCCAAAATCCTAAAAAAAAAAAATCAAAACCCTAATCCTAACCATATCCCTAACCCTAACAATAAACCATAAACCCAAAACCCTTAGCCCGAAATACAAAAACTCAAACATTAAATACTAAACCATAGACTTTAAACCTCAAATGCTAAACCCTGAACCATAAAACCTAATAAATCCTACACCTTAACCCTAATCCTAATACCAACCCTAACCCTAAACCCTAAACCCTAAGTCCAAAATACTAAAATCCAAACATTAAACATTAAACCATAGATTTTAAACATCAAATACTAAACCACAGACCCTAAAACCTAAAAAAAAACTAAACCCTAACTCTAACCGTAACCCTAACCCAAACCTTAACTTTAACCCTAACCCTAACCCTAAACCATTAACCCAAAATCCCAAGACCAAATTACCAAAAAACAAACATTAAACAGTAAACCATAGATTTTAAACCAAAAATCCTAAATCCCAAAACCTAAAACCAAAAAAAAAACTTAAAGTAAAACCTAACCATATCCCTAACCCTAACCTTAACCCTAACACTATCGTTAACCCTAACCCTAGCCCTTAAACCCTAAACCCAAAGCCCAAAATACCAAAACCCTAACATCAAACATTAAACCATAGATATTGCAACTCAAATCCTTAACCCCAACAGCTAAAACCTAAAAAAAACCTAAACACTAACTCTAACCCTATTATTAACCCTAACCCTACCATAAACCCTAAACCCCAAGCCCAAAATACCAAAACCTTAACAGTAAACACTGAACCATTGATATTAAACCTCAAATCCTAAACACTAAACCCAAAAACCTAAAAAAAAAAAAACTAACCTAAACCTAAACCTAACCATATCCCTCACCCTAACCATAAACCATAAACCCGAAACCTAAGCCCAAAATAAAAAAACTCAAACATTAAATACTAAACCATAGATTTAAACCTCAAATGCTAAACCCTGAACCATAAAACCTAAAAAACCCTACAACCTAACTGTCATCTTAATCCCAACCCTAGCCCTAAACCCTAAACCCTAAGTCCAAAAAAACACCTTAAATACTAAACCGTAGATTTTAAATCTCAAATGCTAATCCGTAAACCATAAAACCTACAAAAACCTACACCATAACCCTAATCCTAATCCCAATCCTAACCCTAAACCCTAAACCCTAAGTCCAAAAAAAACCTAAGTCCAAAATATGAAAACCCAAACATTAAACACTAAACCATAGATTTCAAACCTTAAATGCTAAACTACAAACCCTAAAACCTAAAAAGATTTAAAACCTAACCCTTAGCCTAACCCAAACCCTAACCCTAACCTTAACCCTAAATCATTAACCCAAAATCCAAAGCTCAAATTACAATATCGAACATTAAACACTAAACCATTGATTTTAAACCAAAAATCCTAAAACCTAAAAACAAAACTAAACCCTTACCCTAACGCTATCCTTAACCCTAACTCTAACCCTATCCTTAACCCTAACCTTAAACCCTAAACCCAAAGCCAAAAACACCAAAACCCTAACATTAAACACTAAATCATAGATATTACAACTCAAATCCTTAACCCCAAATCCTAAAACTTAAAAAACAACATAAACCCTAACTCTAACCCTAACCCTAACCCTAACCCTACCAAAAACCCTAAATGCCAAGTCCAAAATACCAACACGCAAACATTAAACACTAAATCATTGATATTACACCTAAAATCCTAAAACATAAACCCAAAAACATAAAAAAAAACTAACCCTAACCCTAACCGTAATCTTACCCCTATCCTTAACCCTAAACCATAAACGCGAAACCTAAGCCCAAAATAACAAAACCCAAACATTAAATACTAAACCATAGATAATAAACCTCAAATGCTAAACCCTTAACCATAAAACCAAAAAAAACCTACACCCTAGCCTAATCCTAACACTAATCCTAAACCCTGAATCCTAAGTCCAAAAAAAGAAAAAAAAAACTAAGACCAAAATGTAAAAACCCAAACATTAAACACTAAACCACAGATTTTCAAACTCAAATCCTAAATCACAAGCCCTAAGACCTAAAAAAACCTAAACCCTAAGCCTAACCCTAACCCTAAGCCTAACCTTTACCCTAACCCTAACCCTAAACCATTAACCCAAAACCCCGTGTCCAAAATACAAAAACCCAAACATTAAATACTATACCATAGATTTTAAACATCAAATCCTAAACAACAAACCCTAAAAGCAAAAAAAAACTAAACCCTAACAAAAACCCTATCCTCAACCCTAACCCTAAACCTTAAACCCTAAATCCAAACCCCAAACTACCCAAACCCTAACATTAAACATTAAACAATAGATATTACAACTCAAATCCTTAACCCCAAATTCTAAAACCTAAAACAAACCTAAACTCTAACTCTAACCCTATTATTAACCCTAACCCTAACCCTACGATAAACCCTAAACCCCAAGCCCAAAATATCAAAACCTAAATAGTAAACACTAAACCATTGATATTAAACTTCAAATCCTAAACACTTAGACCAAAAACCTAAAAAAAAAATGTTAACCTAACCCTAAACATAACCATATCCCTCACCCTAACCATAAACCATAAACCCGAAACCTAATCCCAAAATACCAAAACTCAAACATTAAATACTAAACCATAAATTTAAACCTCAAATGCTAAACCCTGAACCATAAAACCTAAAAAAAACTACACCTAACCGTTATCCTAATCCCAACCCTAACCCTAAACCCTAAACCCTAAGTCCAGAAAAACACCTTAAATACTAAATCATAGATTTTAAATCTCAAATGCTAAACCCTAAACAATAAAACATAAGAAAACCTACACCTTAACCCTAATCCTAATCCCAATCCTAACCCTAAACCCTAAACCCTAAATCCAAAAAAAACCTAAGTCCAAAATATGAAAACCCAAACATTAAACACTAAACCATAGATTTCAAACCTTAAATGCTAAACTACAAACCCTAAAACCTAAAAAGATTTAAAACCTAACCCTTAGACTAACCCAAACCCAAACCCTAACCTTAACCCTAAATCATTAACCCGAAATCCAAAGCTCAAATTACAAAAACCCAAACATTACACACTAAACCAACAATTTTAAACCAAAAATCCTAAAACCTAAAAACAAAACAAAACCCTTACCCTAACGCTGTCCCTAACCCTAACTCTAACCCTATCCTTAACCCTAACCTTAAACCCTAAACCCAAAGCCGAAAATACCAAAACTGTAACATTAAACACTAAACCATAGATATTACAACTCAAATCCTTAACTCCAAATCCTAAAACTTAAAAACAACCTAAACCCTAACTCTAACCCTAACTCTAACCCTAACCCTAACCCTAACCCTACCAAAAACCCTAAACGCCAAGTCCAAAATACCAACACGCAAACATTAAACACTAAACCTGTCACGACCCAAAATCTAGCCGCGAGTGGCACCCACACTTATCCTACTATGTGAGCGAACCAACCAATCTAAAACTCCAACATATTGAACAAAAATACAAAGCGGAAGACTTAAAACTCATTATCCCCAAATCTGGAAGTCATCATCACAAGAACATCTATCCTCAAGTTACAAATCTAGAAGTATCTAAGAAGCTAAAATAAATAAAAGGCTAGTCCATGCCGGAAGTTCAAGGCATCAAGACATTGAAGAGAAGATCCAGTCCAAGCTAGAAGCATTAGCTCACCCTGAAATCCGGTGTAGTGAAGACTGGCTAGAAGTGCTGCTGAGTTGAAGACGACGGTATGTTTGCTGCATTCCCCAAATAACAAAGAAAGAAACAACAAGTAGGGGGTCAGTACAAACACAAGTACTGAGTAGGTATCATCGGCCAACTCAAAATAGAAAACAGTATATATCAGTTCATATCATAAATCAACTACAATACTCAACATGTAGTAACAAGTACTATAATCATCAATAAGTACTACCAAGTTCATCCATGAGGACTCAAGCCTCAATACCACACTCATTTGGGAATTAGGTTCATTACATTGAGTATATAAACATCTCTCAAGATTTATTATCTTTCTTCCTCTTGTGTCGGTACGTGACACTCCGATCCCCTACTACTATGTGTCGGAACGTGACACTCCGATCCCTTAATTCTACGTGTCGGTTCGTGACACCCGATCCCTTAATACTATGTGTCGGAACGTGACACTCCGATCCCCTAATTCTATGTGCCGGAACGTGACACTCCGATCCCCTAATTCTACGTGTCGGTTCGTGACACCCGATCCACTAATACTATGTGTCG
>JABWTJ010000651.1:642820-758515 GCA_016801875.1 Solanum sitiens | reverse complement strand
CTAGAAGAGAGGACTCCTCTCAATACAAAGTATCTAGGAAACGTAAATAAGGGAGACTCTCCCCTTACAAAAGTAAGACGAGAATAAAAATTCTATCCTATTCAAGGAGACTATACCAACTAGCATAGTCTAATTGAATAGGCTCCTAACCAAAAATGGTATAAACGCTATACCATAACAGAAAGAGACGATCATGGAGGTTTCTTGATTCTTTTCAATTTCTTTCTCCTGAAATTAACCATGCCAAGCTTTTCTAGAATGAAGCTTCCTCTCGCAAGAATAGGTAATTGCTCCTTGATGTAAAAGTGTTGAACAATGTCTGTGTTGTGACTATATTTGGATAGCCGATCAGCCGTGTTGTTTGCCTCCCTGTAAACATGTGTAATCTTGAACCTTTCAAGCTGATGCACTAATCTGTGGATTTCCAGAATGTATGGCTGTAGGTTCCATGGAGAGTTGGTTTGATTCGAAAGCCAATAAATGACCAATTCTGAATCCATCTCCAAGTGAATTTTTCTATATCCATGCTGAATGCACCAATCTAAACCATGGCTAACTGCTTGAATTTCTGCTTGGTTGTTGGTACCAATACCCAAAGGAATAGTAAATGCATATATCATATTACCTTGATGATCTCTTACTATTCCTCCTCCTCCAATTTTCCCGGGGTTGTTAAGGGCACTCCCATCAGTGTTGAGCTTGAGGAATGGTTGTTGAGGTTTCTCCCACGTTACTTCTTTAACCATGATCTCATGTTTGTAACTTGCCACCATTTCGATAAGAGAATTCCAATTGTTAGGCCATTGGATGTATGGAAAGGCTGTGCTGAGGAGATGGTTGAAGTCTTTGACTATGAGGAATTTTACTCGAGCTGTGTTGGACTGCTTTGCTCCATATTTTGCTGCGCAGCGATTTTTCCAGAGATTCCAGAATATAATCACTGGCAGCAGCCTGATAGCCAGCTGCTGCACATCAGTTCCCTGCGGCAGTCTCCACCATCTCTGCAGCAATGTATGTATCGGGATGTGTTCATGCTGAAGCCCTGCAGCTGCAGAAAAGAAACTCCAAATATTGTTAGCGAAATGGCCATCTACAAATATGTGTTCAATGGTGTCTTCACCCTGGCTGTAGCAGCAGAAACAGTTGGCTGCCTCCATCCCAAAGTTGGTAATCCTTTCATTAGTGGGGAGCTTACCACGTAATGCCCTCCACACTAAAAAAGAAATTTTAAAAGGGATGAATTTATGCCAAATGTTCTTACTAAAATAATTTTTTTCCTTTCTATGTCGAAACTGTTCCCAGGCAGCAGCACAGGTGAACAGGCCCTTCTCGGAGGTTTTCCAGATTGCCTCGTCCAGCTTATGTTCCTGAAAAGTAAAGTCAGTACTCAAAACTTTCTGAATCAATAATGGAGGAACCCATTGTCGAATCAATGTTTTGTTCCATCTTCCATTAATTAAAAATTGAGAGATAGTGGTGTTGTTTAAACTCGTGATATGATCGCATTGAGGAGCAAGAGGGCCGTCTCCTAGCCAATTATCCCACCAAAAGGAGCTGCTGCCAGAATTAATTCTCCACTGAATTTGGGATTCAGCAATGGCTCTATTTTTCAGCATAAAATTCCAAACCAAAGATTGCCCCGTGTCTAGTTTTTTTGCTACCGGGTGAGCCCTTTGACAATATTTTGCTTTTAAGAATCGACCCCATAAAGTCTGCTTGCTTCTGAAAATCCACCACTGTTTATGTTGTAGTGAAATACACACATCTTCGAGACGTCTTATACCAATACCTCCTTCATCTAAAGGAAGACACAATGTATCCCAAGAAGCCCAATGATATTTCCTTTTTTCTTTGTCCCAACCCCAAAAGAAATCTGCCATGGCTTTCTTGATATACCGGATAGTTGTTTTAGGGGGAGAGGTAGTTGACATTGTGTGGATAGGA
The DNA here is from genome assembly GCA_016801875.1 of Solanum sitiens. Classification (NCBI taxonomy): domain Eukaryota; kingdom Viridiplantae; phylum Streptophyta; class Magnoliopsida; order Solanales; family Solanaceae; genus Solanum; species Solanum sitiens. The sequence continues at coordinate 756,571 of JABWTJ010000651.1, read as the reverse complement.
ATGGATTGGAGAACATGTTTGATCATAGTAGCCTTCCCACCAAAACTAAGAATCCTTGATTGCCATCCACTAATCATTTTGGTGATCTTTGCAACTAAATCTGAATAGTAAATGATTCTTTGACCACCAATGTAAAGAGGACACCCCAGGTAGGTAATGGGGCTGTTTTTCTGAGTGAAGCCTGTGATCTCTCCAATAACATTGATGACCTCTGTAGGAGAGTTCAAAGGGACCATGAAATGACTCTTGTTTTTGTTTATGAGTTGATCTGATACAGACTCATATGTGGTCAGAGTTTTCATAATCATATGGAGAGTATCTCTAGTGGTGGAAGAGAATATAATGATATCATCCGCAAAGCTGAGATGGTTAATCTGTGGGCCTCTACTTTCCATTTGGAAATTCTTGTAATTCTGTTGATGATGAAGCATATTAAGCATCCGAGACAGCACCTCTGCCCCTAAAATAAATAAGGACGGAGATAACGGATCACCCTGCTTGAGCCCCCTTGTTGACTTGAAAAAACCATGCCTAGATCCATTAATAATAACAGAATACCAGTTGTTGCTCATTATTCTCCACACCAGGTCAATAAAAATCTCACCAAAACCCATTCTTCTCAAAACCAGACAAGTATACGACCATGACACTCTATCATATGCCTTGGCCATATCGAGTTTGATTACCACATTGTCACCTTCATTGGGTTGTTTGATACTGTGAGTGATCTCTTGAGCCAACATAATGTTTTCCGAAATACTTCTTCCCTTAACAAATCCCGACTGATTCTCAGAAATAAACTGAGACAGAATACCTGCTAATCTGGAACAAAGTATCTTGGAAATGATTTTGTTGGAGAAGTTACTCAAGCTGATGGGTCTGAACTCAGAAAATTTGTTAGGATGATCAATTTTAGGAAGAAGAATAAGACAAGCATGTGAAAAATATTTAGGCATAATATTTCCACAAAAGAAATGCTGCACAGCTTTTAGTACATCTTCCTTAATAATATCCCAACATGATTGATAAAATCTCCCTCCAAACCTATCCGGACCTGGAGCCGAGTTAGGATTCATGGAGAACACAACTTGTTTTAATTCCTCCATATTAGGCATTTGTTGAAGAAGATGGTTCTGCTCATCTGTAACCATCCGGGGAATACAGTTAAGAACTTCCTCACTGATTCTGTCTGATTTCCCAGTGAAAATATTTTGAAAGTGCATACAAGCTTCTCTAGCAATGTTCTCGTCTCCCTGTATCCAGGTATCGTCATCTGTGCAAATCTTGTGGATAAACAACTTCCTCCTCCTTCCCCTCATAATGGAGTGAAAATATTTGGAATTGGTATCCCCTTCTTTGAACCATTGGAGCTGAGTTTTTTGCTTGAGTATGGAAGCTTCCAACTTCATGTATTTGATGTATTGAGCATTAATAAGATGAAGTTTGGCTCTGTTCTCCTCTGAATTATTTTGTATGACATTCTCCTCCGGCTTTGTAACCTGTTCTTCAAAATCTATAACCATTGAAAAGATGTTGCCATATTCACTCTTAGACCATTTACTCAAGGTAGAAGCCAATTTTTTCATTTTTTGATGAAGTTTCCACATAGGGTCACCACTTACTTCCTCTTGCCAAGAACTTTGCACAATATCCTTGAATTTTTCATTTTCAGTCCAACAGTGCAAAAACTTAAAATATTTGACTTTTTGATCTATTCTGACCTCCATTTCCATTAATAATGGGCAATGGTCCGAGCCTACAGCAGGAAGATGAGAGATAGTAGTTTGTGGCATACACTCCAACCATTTATCATTGACCATGGCTCGATCCAATCTTTTCCACACTCTTGCTTCCCCGGATCTTTGATTACACCAAGTATAATGTTGACCACTGTAGCCTATGTCCATAATACCACAAGCTTCAATGATATCAATAAATTCCAGGCTTTTGTTCATATTATAGGGCATGCCACCATGTTTTTCATCAGTTGACGTAATGACATTAAAGTCTCCAATCGTGCACCATGGGTTGTCCATATTGGAAATATGATAAAGTCTTTCCCAGAGGGGTCTTCTTAGGTGTTCCTTACACTTAGCATAAATAAGAGAAAAAATAAATTTCTCACTGTGTTCAACATGTTTGGCCCAACAAGTGATATGTTGATCATGAATTTCCAAAGTATCACACTCCATATCATTGGTCCAAAAAAACCAAATTTTGCCATTATCATTACAAAGAGCATTATCCATAGACAAAAGAAGCTTGTACTTGTTGATTTGAGAATTATCTGCAAAAGGTTCAAGAATAGCAATCATAGACAAATTATGCATTTTCTTGAGGTTTTGGATTCTTTCCAAGGAGCCTTGGATGTTGATGCTCCTAGCATTCCAACATAAGGTACTGATCATTAAAAACCTTTACTTCGGGACCTGGTGTTGGGTCTGCTAGTATTAGCAGATGTGCTTGTTGTGACAGTGTTGTTATATTGTCTGACTTCCTTTCTACCCCTTGGATATAAACCTTGTTGGATAGTAACTTCATGGATTTCAGACTCAAACTCACTTTGGATTGTAGAACCAAAAGCCTTGATCAAATGGGCACTGGTTTCATCTTCTTCCTCTTCTCCCTCTTTTTCATTGAGAGATTGAGTATCCTCGTCAAATTCATCTTCTGAGTTTATTACTTCATAGTCAGAGTTCCCATGATACTGTTTTGGAGATTTATTTTCTCGTTGAGCCTGTTCATTATCATGCTGCAAATCTGCCTCTCTTTGAATTCTTCTTTTAATTGCTTCTCTTTTCTTTTTGCTAGGTCTGCCTTGTGATCTATTGTTTTGTTTTTCGATAGAATTTTTATCACCCTGCTGCTGCTGATTTACAGAAACATCATCAGTATTTTTACCCCCTGTTTCTTGATTTTCAGCTCTTTCAACATTATTATCAGATTCACATCTTTGCCTTTGACTGAAACTTTTCTGAAATTCCTGATTACTGGAAGTTGGAGGCTTACTTTCTGAGGCTCTAAGGTCTCTCCTATGGTCATTGTGATCTAATTCCAGAATTCTTTTCCCCCCTTTGGATACCCCTTCCTGCAAATTAGTGAGCTTCTCCTGACACCCCCCATCCATACCTCCATCAACTTCAACAGCCAACCCAACAATAGAAACATTGTCAATAACAGTTACTGGGGGTTGCTGGGGTGTGGGGAGAGATAAGTCAATACCTGTTCTCTTGTAATTATTGGCTTGTGTGAATTGAGTTTGATGTTGTTGCAGATTTGTTCTTTGATTTGTTGATGGTGAAACAATATTTATTTCTTGATTTTGCTGTGTATCACTGTCTGCATTACCTGTCTTTGCTGAATTGTCCATCTGCAGCTCTTGGACATTTGTTCTTTGATTTGTTGATGGTGAGACAATATTTGGCTCTTGGATTTGTTGGATATTACTGTTTGCAGCTCCTTTCTTTCCTGATGTGGCCACCTGCAGTTCATGTACAGCCTGTTCCTGCAAATCTAATTCACTGTAAACATTATGAGTAGTAATGGGGGGAGTTATACCTGAAGTATTTGCTGCCTGTTGCCTGTTATCACTGCTTGTATTGTGTTGTGGTGAGCGAGCTCTCCATGTTGTTTTGGGTTGAACTTGCTCCAAATTCTTTGATTGTTTTCTTCTTTGTGTCTGCCACTGCTCTTCCTTTTCTGAAACCTCTTGATCATAATTTTTCTGACCCTGCTTTCTTGTCTCTTGCTGTTTTCCATCTTGGTGGTTTCCTTTTTGACTTTGCTTAACATTTTCCTCTATTACATTTCCACCTTGATGCTGATCTCCTCTTGCTTTATTTATTTTATCAGGCTCCATTTCTTTCCTCTTGTTCACCTCTTCATCTCTTCTTTTTATAGTGCAATCATAGTCCATATGCCCTTGATGTTTACAATACATACAATAGTTGGGGATACCTTCATATTGAACCTTCAACCATCTCCCCTTGTTGGGGTCTGAATTTTTGAAGCCCAACCATACATGTTCAGGCCTTTTCTTAGTGAGATCCACTTGAACTTTCACCCTTGTTGTGCTACCTCTAGTCCTTTTAGAAGTCGGAGAATCAAGATATAAAACCTTCCCGACAGATTCCAAGATAGTAGTCAAAAGAACTTTATTATAACAATGCCATGGTAGGCCTGGCACAGCAATCCAAATAGGAACAATAGGAGTTTCTTCCTCGGGGGTAAAATCAGGGGTCCAAGCTTGAATTCTCATCAACTGCCCTTCAATAGTCATCCTCAATTTTGTCCAAACAGTTTGATAATCGAATTCATTATCTAAATCAATATACACATGCCTAGAGTTAAAGTGAGTAATCTTCACCCCCCAGTAAGTTGAGTTTGAAGGGTGAAACTCTTTCTAACCAACTCCATTTTAGGCATTGTATTAGTGAATTTACCCACAAGCGTATACTTACAACATTCAGCCAACTTTACATAATAATCATGTTCATCTAAGAGCACAGCAGGATACCCTTGTCTAGTAGTATGTATGGGGTCATTCAACACAATTGGGATCTCATTCTTAGACTAATTATACCTCAAGCGGGCTGCAAATGATTGAACAACAGTAAAAGGAGCAGGTTCACTAGACTTGTCCTGTTTAGCATTGTGACTCATGTTTTGACCCTGTTGATGGCTGTTAGGAGGTCTAGTATTTCCCTGCGCAACATTGTTACCCTGTTTATTATTTCTATCTAATTGAGAGTTAGGATCATACCTTGTAAAGTTGTTGGAAATCTTTGGGAAATTGCTTTGGTACTCCATGGTTTCCTTATTGCTTTGATATGCTGAAGTTGTTCCTCCCTGTTTACTGTCATCTTGTCTTTGAACTTGTTGGAGAATTTGTATTTGATTTTCTTGGTCATTTGTAGCCTTGTTTTGACTCTTTGTTCTTTGCTGCAGTTCATTGCCTGGAAGCTGTTGTTTTTGGCCTGTTTGTTCATGGTCTTGAAGCTGTGATTGTCCATTCTCCTCACCTTTGCCATCTTGATTTGGCAGGACCTGAGAAGTAGCAGCAATGATGTTAGGAGTTAGATAGGATGATTTACCTGAAATTCAAAGGAAAAATTCGAAGATTGATCTCCATTCAATGAGGATGCTGTATGCATCCTCATAATGTTACTGTCAGTGCCCTGTTGCTCAGTCGAATTCCCCCCTAGCTGATTCTTGTTGCCCTCTAACATCATTATTGTTTCATTTGATTGATGATCATTCAGCATGGTGTTTTGCTCAAAATTTCGATTAGAATCCAGTTGCTCGACCCCTTGTTGTATTTTGAATGCAGAATCATTGAGGGATATGGAATTGTTGTTAGAGTTATTAGAATTGTTTCCTGCCTCCAAATCAATAGAGAAATCAGTAAGGTGAACGTTTATAGACTGAGAATTAGTCCCCATCGACAATTTTCCATGGTTTCCGGTGACTGGAGCTCTGCGAACGTCGGATTTCTCCCCGCCGGTGATTTCCTGGTCCATTTCAACTAAAATTTCGTTGAGTTGATCCTTATCAACAGGGGAGTAAACCCCAGTACTCAATTCGTTACAAGATTGGCTTGAAGTTGTTCGATTTTGAGTGCGCATCTCAGGCGATTCCATCGCGATTCTCGCCAAATTCCTTTCGCGATTGCTGCCAATTGGGACGATGGAATCAATTGATTTTTGAGTATGTTGTAGATCGTGGCTAGTATTATCAGATTCCCCCATCAGTTTTCCTCGATTCAACTCAGAAATTCCTGGGGAAATGTTTTGTCGTTCTCGATCAAACTCCTCCTCTGAAAACGCAATGTTCATCGCGTCAGTGTCTTGCGATTTCGAAGAGTTGTGAGATGATTCGTGGTGCGTGCAATACTGGGTTTTGTTGCCCTCGTAAGGACGATCCTGCTGGCTTTGGTCCGGCGGCCGTTGGAGCTCCACCGGAGGCACACGCGCCGATGAGGCGGCGCGAAATTTTAAATTCCCTGTAGCCGTTGTAACAGTATGCGGGAGCTTCTGAAGAGAGAGAAAATTTTAGAAAGAGAAAAATTTTGGGAAATGAGGGTGCGATCGTTTTGGATTTTCTTAGGTTTTTGGTTTTAGGGTTTAGGATTTGAGGTTTAATATCAATGGTTTAGTATTTAATGTTTGGGTTTTGATATTTTGGGCTTGGGATTTAGGGTTTATGGTAGGGTTAGGGTTAGGGTTAATGTTAGGGTTAGGGTTAGGGTTTACTTGTTTAAGTTTTTAGAGTTTGGGATTAAGGATTTGAGTTGTAATATCTATTGTTTAATGTTTAATGTTAGTATTTAGTTTTTTGTGCTTTGGGTTAATGGTTTCGGGTTAGGGTTAAGGATATGTTTAGGGTTAGGGTTCGAGTTAGGGATAGGGTTTAGGTTTTTTTTAGGTTTTAGGTTTTGGGGATTAGGATTTTTGTAAATATATATGATTTATTGTTTAATGTTTGGGGTTTGGTATTTTGAGCTTGGGTTTTGGGTTAATGGTTTAGCGGTAGGGTTAGGGTTAAGGTTAGGATTAGGGTTAGGTTAGGGGTAGGGTTAGGGTTTAGTTTTTTTTTATGTTTTAGGGTTTGGGGTAAAGGATCTGAATTGTAATATCTATGGTTTAATGTTTAATGTTAGTGTTTTAGTATTTTAGGCTTTGGGTTTATTGTTTAGGGTTAGGGTTAAGGATAGGGTTAAGGTTAGGATTCGAGTTCGGGATAGGGTTAGGGTTAATCTTTTGGTTTTTTTTAGGTTTCTATTTATGGTTTAGGATTTGAGGTTTAATATTAATGGTTTAGTGTTTAATGTTTGGATGTTGGTATTTTTGGGCTTGGGGTTTAGGGTTTATGGTAGAGTTAGGGTTAGGGTTAATGTTAGGGTTAGGGTAAGGGTTTAGGTTGTTTTTCAGGTTTTAGGTTTTAGTGTTAGTGTTTAATGTTAGGTTTTTTGTATTTTGGGCTTTGGTTTAGGGTTTACAGTATAGGGTTAGAGTTGAGGATAGGGTTAGGGTTCATGTGAGGGATACGGTTAGGGTTAGGGTTTAGTTTTTTTTAGGCTTTAGGTTTTGGGGATTAGTGTTTCTTGTTTGGGTTTTGGTATTTTGGGCTTGGGGTTTCAGGTTATTGGTTTAGGGTTATGGTTAGGGTTAAGGTTAGGGTTAGGGTTTGAGTTAGGGTTATGGTTAGGGTTTAGGTCTTTTTGGTTTTAGGGTTTGTGGTTTAGGATATGAGGTTTAAAATCTAGGGTTTAATGTTTAATGATTGGGTTTTCGTATTTTGGACTTGGGGTTTATTTTTTGGAACTTTTTTTGGACTTAAGGTTTAGGATTAGGGTTAGCATTAGGATTAGGGTGTAGGTTTTTTTAGGTTTAATTTTCGAGGGTTTAGCATTTGAGGTTTAAAATTTGTGGTTTAGTATTTAAAGTTTGGGTTTTGGTGTTTTTGGGCTTAGGGTTTCAGGTTTATGGTCTATGGTTAGGGTTAGGGTTAAAGTTTTGGATTTTCTTAGATTTTTTGTTTTAGGGTTTAGGATTTGAGGTTTAATATCAATGTTTTAGTGTTTAATGTTTGGGTTATGATATTTTGGGCTTGGTCTTTAGGGTTTATAGTAGGGTTAGGTTTAGTGTTAATATTAGGGTTAGGGTTAGGGTTTAGGTTGTTTTTAGGTATAGGGTTTGGGGTTAAGGATTTGAGTTGTATATCTATGGTTTAATGTTTTATGTTAGTGTTTTAGTATTGTGGGCTTTGTGTTTAGGGTTTAGGGTTAGGGTTAAGGATAGGGGTAGGGGTAGGGTTCGACTTAGGGTTAGGGTTTAGCGTTTTTTTAGGTTTTAGGTTTTGGGGATTAAGATTTTTGGTTTAATATCTATGATTTAGTGTTTAATATTTGGGTTATGGTATTTTGAACTTGGGGTTTTGGGTTAATGGTTTAGGGTTAGGGTTAGGGTTAAGGTTAGGGTTAGGGTTTAGGTTAGGGTTAGGGTTTAGATTTTTTTTAGGATTTAGGGTTTGGGGTTAAAGATTTGAGTTGTAATATCTATGTTTTAATGTTTAATGTTAGTGTTTTAGTAGTTTGGGATTTGGGTTTAGGGTTTAGGGTTAGGGTTAAGGATAGGGTTAGGGTTACGGTTTGAATTAGGGATAGGGTTAGGGTTAAAGTTTTGGTTTTTTTTAGGTTTTTTGTTTTAGAGGTCAGGATATGAGGTTTAATATCAATGGTTTAGTGTTTAATATTTGGGTATTGGTGTTTTTGGGCTTGGGGTTTAGGGTTTATTGTTGGGTTAGGGTTAGGGTTCATGTTAGGGTTAGGGTAAGGGTTTAGGTTGTTTTTTAGGTTTTAGGTTTTAGGGTTAGTGTTTAATGTGTGGGTTTGGGTATTTTGGGCTTTGGGTTTAGGGTTTAGAGTATAGAGTTAGAGTTAAGGATAGGGTTAGGGTTAGGGTTCGTGCTAGGGATACAATTAGGGTTAGGGTTTAGTTTGTTTTTAAGGTTTTATTTTTATTTTTATTTTTATTTTTTTTTATTTGAACTACCCTTGGGTGGGTAAGGGGCTGAGCAGCACCCCCAGGCCTTAACATTAATAAACAAAACAAAATACAACGGAGGGGGACATAAACCTAACCTCCAACCTAAGGTGGTTCAGAGTCAACTTTCCAAAAGAAGAAGTCAACTCCTCCCCGTACATCAATGATGAAACCGAAATACTAAGCACCTAAGGAGAGGACTCCTCTCAATACAAAGTATCTAGGAAACATAAACAAGGGAGACTCTCCCTTTACAAGGTAGAATAAAAGTAAACTAACCTATTCAGATAGCTATAGTTGAAATCTGCAAGGTCGATCAAGGTGGTTCCTTAATTCTTCTGGTCTTCCTTCTTCTAAAGCTAGGCATCTCCAGTAAATCCAGCTGATAGTATGATTTTGCTTCCTTAGGCATGTGCTGGCTGCTGAAGTATATATGTGGACTGGTTATCATGTGACTGTGTTTTGAAAGAGCATCAGCCACCCAATTTGCTTCTCGAAATATATGTAAGCACTTGAATTGCTGAGTCTGAGAGATGAGATCTTGCAATCTTGCCAGCTGTGTGATGATACTCCATTGAGGAGCTGTCTTCTTTAAAATCCAATGTACTACTAGTTGAGAATCAAGATCCAAAATTATGTTTCTATATCCCAGTTCAAGTGCCCAAGTCATACCAAATATTGCTGCCTCTATTTCCGCTTTGTTGTTTGTTCCTTCTCCAAGGGGTGTTGTGAAAGCCATCACCAATTTACCATTTTTATCCCTCAAAATGCCGCCAGCTCCCAACCTGCCAGGATTAGTGGTTGCGCTGCCATCGGTGTTTACTTTGAGCCATTGGTCGGGAGGTTTAAGCCATGTTACCAAACTCACTTTGATGTCGTGCACACACTTTTCACATTTTTGAATTAAATCTGTCCATTTTGCAGGCCACTGAAGCTGAGGGAAGGCTGTGGAAAGCATTTTGTAGTTATCCTTGTAGATGGCATATTTGACCCTACTGATATTGGTTGTCTTGCCTCCATATTTAGCTGCGCACCTGTTCTTCCATAAGTTCCAACAAATGAAAATTGGGGTCGCTTGCAGAAGTAATCTGTGGGCTGCATTCTTAGGTGTGGCAGTCCACCACTGCTTGAGCAGTGAGTGCAAGTCAGTCTGGTCTGGCCTCAGCCCTGCAGTGGCTGCAAAGTTGGTCCAGATGTTGGTTGCGAAGTTCCCTTTGTTGAAGATATGCTCAATCCAATCCATACTGCCCTATCAAAACAACAAACACACTTTGATGGCTCAATGCCAAAACTAGTTAGCCTGTCGTTAGTAGGGAGTTTACACCTAACGGTTCTCCATAGTAAAAAGGAAATCTTAAAAGGAATGTATTTATGCCATAAAAAAGAGTTAAAGTGATGTTTAGCTCTTTTTTCGCGGATTTCCTCCCAGGCTGATGAACAGCTGAATGCTCCATGAGTGTTGAGTTTCCAAACTGGCTGATCTAGAAGATGTTGTTGAGGTGAAATCTCTGTAGCTAGTATGTTGGATAATTGACTGGCAGGTGCCTCCTCCAACAGCTTGCTCCAATTCCACCTCCCTTCCTCCCAAAATTCAGCAACTGTGGAGTGGTTGAATCTATTATTGGTGGTGGAGAAGTTTGCAAGGGGTCCACTACCGAGCCAGTTGTCCCACCAGAAGGAACAATTCCCAGCTTGGAGCTTCCATTGAATATGTTGTTCCACCTGCTGTCTATTCATCAGCATATGTTTCCATTTCAAAGAATCACCTGTATCCCCTTTTTTGCTAACCGGGTTGGATCTTTGGCAATATTTAGCTTTTAAGAATTCACCCCACAGAGTGTGTTTGGTTCTAAAGATCCACCACTGTTTGAATTGAAAGGCCCTGCAAATAGCATGTAAGTTCCTCATTCCCACCCCCCCTTCATCATAGGGGTAACTTAGATTTTTCCATGAAGCCCAGTGGTACTTCTTCCTATCGCTCTTCCATCCCCAGAAAAAATCAGCTATAAGCATTTGGATTTGCTTAAGTATTGTCACTGGAGGTGTTACTGCGGATAGAAGGTGAATAGGAAGAGCTTGAAGAACATGTTTAGTGAGAATAGCCTTGCCTCCACAGCTAAGTTGTTTGGTTTGCCAACCTGTAATTCTACCAACAACCTTGTTAACAAGATCAGAAAAATAAACATTTCTAGGCCTGCCAACAAATAAAGGGCATCCTAGGTAAGTAATAGGACCCTGTTTTTCTTTGAACCCTGTCAGCCTCTTAATTCTATCTCTAGTGCTATTAAAAGCATTAGAGTGCAGCATAAAGTGGCTTTTATCACCATTAATGAGTTGTCCAGAAGTGGTCTCATAATCCTTTAAAGTTGCCATTAAGAGTTTTAAAGTTTTGTACCTTCTAGAAGAAAACAGAATTATGTCATCAGCAAAACTCAAATGGTTCACTTGGGGTCCCCTCATTTTCATGAAGTAACCATTATAATCCGGGTGATTATGTAACCTGTTGAGAGATCTTGAAAGCATCTCAACACCTAAAATAAATAGGGCCGGAGAAAGAGGATCACCTTGCTTGAGTCCCCTAGAGGAGTTGAAAAAACCATACCTCTTACCATTCACAATGATTGAGTACCAATTGTTAGCCATGATTCTCCATACCATATCAATGAACACCTCATCAAACCCCATTTTCCTTAGAACTAAGCAAATATATGACCATGAGACTCTGTCATAAGCTTTTGCCATGTCTAGTTTAATAATGACATTACTTCCAATGTTGGGTTTCTTGATTTGGTGAATGATTTCCTGGGCTAACATGATGTTTTCAGAGATGCTTCTTCCTTTCACAAAACCGGACTGATTGGGAGAAATCAAAGAGGGGAGAATAGGGCTAAGTCTGTTACTCACTAGTTTGGAAATTATTTTACTAGTGAAGTTACTTAGACTTATAGGCCTAAACTCAGTAAGTTTGTTTGGATTATTTACTTTGGGGAGCAGCACAATACAAGAATGGGAGAAATATTTAGGAATCATTTGTCCACTGAAAAACGCCTGAATCACCCCCATTAGATCATGCTTGATAATGTGCCAGCACTTCTGAAAGAAGTATCCATTCATGCCATCAGGACCTGCTGCAGAATTAGAGTTCATAGCAAAAACTACCTTCTAAGTTCATTCATATTTGGAACCTTGGTAAGATGAGTATTCTGATCATGACTAACCATCCTTGGAATACACTCCAAGGTGTGCTCATTAATAGGCTTTTCCTCACCTGTGAATATAAATTTGAAGTGGTCGCAAGCAGCTTGAGCAATGTTATCCTCACCTTGAATCCAATCCCCATTTTCAGTGACAATTTTGTGCACAAAAAGTTTCCTTCTCCTTCCCATTATAATAGAATGGAAGTATTTGGAGTTGGTGTGACCTTCCTTGAACCATTGGAGTTGGGTTTTCTGCTTCAAAACAGTATCCTCCAACTTGAGGAATTTAATATATTTAGCATTGATTTCATGAAGGGCACTCCTATGTGAGTCACTTTGGTCAAGGATGTATTCCTCTTCAGCTTTGTGCGCCTGTTCCTCATACATCCTTACTTTTTGAAAAATATCACCAAATTCCTTTCTTGACCAAGTACTAAGAGTGTTTGATAATCTTTTCATTTTCTGGTGGAATTTCCATATGCCATTACCTTCTACATCCTTATCCCAACAAGTTTTCATGATTTCCATGAACTGAGGGTTATCAACCCAACAATTAAGGAATTTGAAATACTTGATGTGATCAGAATTTGTGGAAACCATTTCCATAAGCAGAGGACAATGATCTGACCCAGTGGAAGACAAGTGAGTGATGGTGGTTTGAGGCATCTTTTCTAACCATGAATCATTAACCAAAGCCCTATCAAGCCTCTTCCAGATTCTGTGATTGATACCCTTCTTATTTGACCAAGTGAATTTGTGTCCACTGAAACCAATGTCCAATAGTCCACATGCTTCTATAATAGCAATAAAATCCATGCTCTTCCTCATATTGTAAGGCACTCCTCCCAGTTTTTCATCTACAGCAGTTATAACATTATAATCTCCAACTGCGCACCAAGGTTTGGTGTTCACTGTTTCCTGCTAAAGCATCTTGTCCCAGAGAGGTCTCCTAAGGTGATCCTTGCATTTTGCATAGACAAACGTACTAGTAAATTGGTATTGTAACTCATTGTGTTTCATATCACAAGTGATTTGCTGTTCATCTTCATCAAGAATATTACAGTCAATATCGCTGCTCCAAAAAAACCCAAATCTTGCCATTACAATTACTAGTGGCATTATCCATGTTTAATTGAACTTTGAAGTTTTGTACATGAACACTATCAGAGAAAGGTTCCAAAATGGTAATAACAGATAAATGGTGAAGTTTTCTGAGCATCTTTAATCTCTCCAACACTCCTTGAGTGTTGATCCCTCTCATATTCCATATAAGTGTACAAATCATTTAGAGGATTTAGAGGAGAAGAGCCTAGTGTTAGGTCTGCCAGCAGTGACAGTATTGACTTTGTCATGCTTGAGCCCTCTTGGAGATAATCCCTGACTTTGTGTTGCCTGTTGAAGCTCCTCTTCTAGGGCCTGGTCCTTATGAGAGCTAAGTGCCTTGAAAGGATCCTCCCTAGTCTCATCATCCTCTTCAGGTTCTTCTAGGGATTGATTATCTTTCTCCAGATCATCCTCAGAGTTATCAACTGCATACTCATCAACAGGAGGAACAGTATTTAGCTTGCAAACTTGCTATATTATATCCGGAGGTTCAGCTGATGGAGATGTCATGTACTGATCCTTACATGAATCATCCTTCCTCCCTTGTTCCTGCTCATTTTCTTTGTCTTGCAGCCTGGTTTGTCTTCTTTTTGCAGCATCTCTTTTCTGTTTGCTTGGTTTGTTTTTACTCTTAGGGGTGATGCCTTGAGTATTGTCACTTGGTTCCCTTTTATCTTTTTCTTTCCTTTTTTCCTTTTGTTGTTTCTCTTGATTTTCCAGCACTGCATGTTCCCTGTTATTACTGTCCAGGTCCTGCCGCTGCCTCTGTTGTGGAACCTCTTGTTGCTGTTTGTCTTTGTTATCAATATAGGCTCTAAGGTCAGAAATATGGTCAATATCCAACCCCTCATGCAGAACATGAGGCAGATTCCCCCCTTTGGTAACCCCTTCCTGCAGATTAGTGGGCTTCTCCTGACACCCTCCATCCATACCTCCATCAACTTCAACAGCCAACCCAACATTCATAATATTAACAATAGCAGTTACAGGGGGCTACTGGGGTGTGGGAAGAGATAAGTCAATACCTGTTCTCTTGTAATTATTGGCTTGTGTGGATTGAGTTTGATGTTGTTGTAGACTTGTTCTTTTATTTGTTGATGGTGAAATAATATTTATATCTTGAACTTGCTGTGTATCACTGTCTGCATTACTTTCTTGTGTTGAATTGTCCATCTCCAGCTCTTGGACATTTGATCTTTGATTTGTTGATGGTGAGACAATATTTGGCTCTTGGATTTGTTGGATATTACTGTCTCCAGCTCCTTTCTTTTCTGATGTGGTCATTTGCTGCTCCTGTACAGCCTGTTCCTGCAATTCTAAATCACTGTAAACATTATGAGTAGTAATGGGAGGGGTGATACCTGTGATATTTGCTGCCTGCTGCCTGTTATCACTGCTTGTCTTGTGTTGTGGTGATCGAGCTCTCCATGCTGTTTTGGGTTGAACTTGCTCCAAATTCTTTGATTGTTTTCTTCTTTGTGTCTGCCACTGCTCCTCCTTTTCTGCAACCTCTTGATCTTAATTTTTCTGGCCCTGCTTTCTTGTCTCTTGCTGTTTCCCATCTTGGTGATTTCCTTTTTGATTTTGCTTGAAAGTTTCCTCTATTACCTCTCCACCTTGATGTTGATCTCCTCTTGATTCATTTATTTTATCAGGCTCCATTTCTTTCCTCTTGTTCACCTCTTCATCTCTTCTTTTTATAGTGCAATCATAATCCATATGCCCTTGATGTTTACAATACATACAATAGTCGGGGATACCTTCATATTGAACCTTCAACCATCTCCCCTTGTTGGGGTCTGAATTTTTGAAACCCAACCATACATGTTCAGGCCTTTTCTTAGTGAGGTCAACTTGAACTTTCACCCTTGTTGTACTACCTCTAGTCTTTTGAGAAGTCGGAGAATCAAGATATAATACCTTCCCAACAGATTCCAAGATAGTAGTCAAAAGAACCTTATTATAACAATGCCATGGTAGGCCTGGCACAGCCACCCAAATAGGAACAATAGGAGTTTCTTCCTCTGGGGTAAAATCAGGGGTCCAAGCTTGAATTCTCATCAATTGCCCTTCAATAGTCATCCTCAATTTTGTCCAAACAGTTTGATAATGGAATTCATTATCTAGATCAATATACACATGTCTAGAGTTAAAGTGTGTAATCTTCACCCCCCCAGTAAGTTGAGTTTGAAGGGTGAAACTCTTTCTAACCAACTCCATTTTAGGCATAGTATTGGTGAACTTGCCCACAAGCGTATACTTACAACACTCAGCCAACTTCACATAGTAATCATGCTCATCTAATAACACAGCAGGATACCCTTGTCTAGTAGTATGTATGGGATCATTCAACATAATTGGAATCTCATTCTTAGACTGATTATAGCTCAAGGGGGCTGCAAAAGATTGAACCACAGTGTATGGAGCAGGTTCACTAGCTTTGTCCTGTTTAGCATTGTTACTAATGTTTTGTCCTTGTTGGTGGCTGTTAGGAGGTCTAGCATTTCCTTGCGCAGCATTATTACCAGTTTTATTATTTCCATCTAATTGGGAGTTAGGATCATACCTTGTAAAATTGTTGGAAATCTTTGGGAAGTTGCTTTGGTACTCCATGTTTTCCTTATTGCTTTGGTATGCTGAATTTGTTCCTCCCTGTTTGTTGTTCTCTTGTCTTTGAGTTTGTTGAGGAGTTTGTATGTGATTTGTTTGATTTTCTTTATCATTTGCAGCCTTGTTTGGATTCTTTGTTCCCTGCTGCAATTTCTTACCTAAAAGCTGATGTTTTGGCCTGTTTGATCCAGGTTTTGAGTCTGTGAATGTCCATTCTCCTCACTTTTGTCTTCTTGATTTGGCATGACCTGAGCAGTAGCAGCAATGATGTTAGGTGTTAGATAGGATGATTTACCTGAAGTTCCAAAGGAAAATTTTGAAGCTTGATCTCCATTCAATGAGGTTGCTGTATGCATCCTCATAGTGCTGCTATTAATGCCCTGCTGCTCAGCCAAAATTCCCCCCAGTTGATTCTTATTGCCTTGTATCATCATTATTGTTTCAATTGATTGATGTTCATTCAATATGATATTTTGTTCAACATTTCGATCGGATTCCAGCTGCTCGACTTCACTTCTTTGTATCTCTTGTTGTCTTTTGAACGCAGCTTCCTTGAGTGATAGTGAATTGTTGTTAGAATTGTTAGAGTTGTTTCCTGCCTCAAAATCATTAGAAACATCATTAAGGTGAACATTTATAGACTGGGAATTAGTCCTCATCGACAAATATCCATGGTTTTCGGTGACTTGAGCTCTGTGTATGTCGGATTTCTCCCCGCCGGTGATTTCCTGATCCTTTTCAGCTGAAATTTCGTTGAGATGATCCTTATCAACAGGTGAGTAAACCCCAGTACTCAATTCGTTACAACATTGACTCGAAGATGCTCGATTTTGAGTGCGCATCTCAGGCGATTCTGTCGCGATTCTCGCCAAATTCATTTCGCGATTGCTGCCAATTGGGACGATGGAATCGATTGATTTTTGGGTATGTTGTAGATCGTGACTATTATTATCAGGTTCCCCCAACATTTTTCCTCGATTCAACTCAGAAATTCCTGGGGAAATGTTTTCTCGTTCTCGCTCAAACTCTTCCCTTGAAAACTCAGTGTTCATCGCATCAGTATCTTGCGATTTCGAAGAGTTGTGAGATGATTCGTGGTATGTGTAATTGTGGGTTTTGTTGCCCTCATCAGGGCGATCCTGTTGGCTTTGGTCTGGCAGATTTTGGAGCTCCACCGGCGGGGCACGCGCCGATGAGGGGGTGCGAAATTTTGAATCCTTTGTATCCGTTTGAACAGTAGATTTGTATCCGTTTGAACAGTGTATTTGAGAGAGGGGTTTTAGGTTTTGGGGGTTAGGATTTTTGGTTTAAAATCGATGTATTAGTGTTTAATGTTTGGGTTTTGGTTTTTTGAGGCTTGGGGTTTCGGGTTATTAGTTTAGGGTTAGGGTTAGGGTTAAGGTTTGGGTTATGGTTTAGGTTAGGGTTAGGGTTAGGGTTTAGGTTTTTTTAGGTTTTAGGGTTTTTGGTTTAGGATATGAGGTTTAAAATCTATGGTTTAGTGTTTAATGTTTGGGTTTTCGTATTTTGGACTTGGGGTTTTTTTTGACTTTTTTTTTTGACTTAGGGTTTAGGGCTTAGGGTTTAGGCTTAGGGTTAGGGTGTACGTTTTTTTAGGTTTAATTGTCTAGGGTTTAGCATTTGAGGTTTTAAATTTGTGGTTTACTATTTAATGTTTGGGTTTTCGTATTTTGGGCTTAGGGTTTCGGGTTTATGGTTTAGGGTTAGGGTTAAAGTTTTGGATTTTCTTAGGTTTTTTGTTTTAGGGTTTAGGATTTGAGGTTTAATATCAATATTTTAATGTTTAATGTTTTGGTTTTGATATATTGGGCTTGGGTTTTAGGGTTTATGGTAGGCGTAGGGTTAGGATTAATATTAGGGTTAGGGTTAGGGTTTACTTCTTTTTTAGGTTTTAGAGTTTGGGGTTAAGGATTTGAGTTGTAATATCTATGGTTTAATGTTTAATGTTAGTGTTTAATATTTTTAGCTTTGGGTTAAGGGTTTAGGGTTAGGGTTAAGGATAGGTTTAGGGTTAGTGTTAGAGTTAGGGATAGGGTTTTGGGTTTTTTTAGGTTTTAGGTTTTGGGGATTATGTTTTTTGGTAATATATATGATTTAGTGTTTAATGTTTGGGTTTTGGTATTTTGAGCTTGGGGTTTTGGGTTAATGGTTTAGCGGTAGGGTTAGGGTTAAAGTTAGGATAAGGGTAGGTTAGGGGTGGGGGTAGGGTTTAGTTTTTTTTATGTTTTTGGGTTTGGGGTAAAGGATTTGAGTTGTAATATCTATGGTTTAATGTTTAATGTTAGTGTTTAGTATTTTAGGCTTCGCGTTTATTGTTTAGGGTTAGGGTTAAGGATAGGGTTAAGGTTAGGGTTTGAGTTCGGGATAGGGTTAGGGTTAATGCTTTGGTTTTTTTTAGGTTTCTATTTATGGTTTTGGATTTGAGGTTTAATATTAATGGTTTAGTGTTTAATGTTTGGATGTTAGTATTTTTGGGCTTGGGGTTTAGGGTTTATGGTAGAGTTAGGGTTAGGGTTAATGTTAGGGTTAAAGTAAGGGTTTAGGTTGTTTTTCAGGTTTTAGGTTTTAGGGTTAGTGTTTAATGTTAGTTTTTTTGTATTTTGGGCTTTGGTTTAGGGTTTACAGTATAGGGTTAGAGTTGAGGATAGTGTTAGGGTTCATGTGAGGGATACGGTTAGGGTTAGGGTTTAGTTTTTTTTTAGGCTTTAGGTTTTGGGGATTAGTGTTTCATGTTTGGGTTTTGGTATTTTGGGCTTGGGGTTTCAGGTTATTGGTTTAGGGTTATGGTTAGGGTTAAGGTTAGGGTTAGGGTTTGGGTTAGGGTTATGTTAGGGTTTAGGTCTTTTTGGTTTTAGGGTTTGTGGTTTAGGATATGAGGTTTAACATCTAGGGTTTAATGTTTAATGATTGGGTTTTCGTATTTTGGACTTGGGGTTTATTTTTTGGAACTTTTTTTGGACTTAAGGTTTAGGGTTAGGGTTAGCATTAGGATTAGGGTGTAGGTTTATTTAGGTTTAATTTTTGAGGGTTTAGCATTTGAGGTTTAACATTTGTGGTTTAGTATTTAAAGTTTGGGTTTTGGTGTTTTTGGGCTTAGGGTTTCAGGTTTATGGTCTATGGTTAGGATTAGGGTTAAAGTTTTGGATTTTCTTAGATTTTTTGTTTTAGGGTTTAGGATTTGAGGTTTAATATCAATATTTTAGTGTTTAATGTTAAGGTTATGATATTTTGGGCTTCGTCTTTAGGGTTTATGGTAGGGTTAGGGTTAGTGTTAATATTAGGGTTGGGTTAGGGTTTAGGTTGTTTTTAGGTTATAGGGTTTTGGGTTAAGGATTTGAGTTGTATATCTATGGTTTAATGTTTTATGTTAGTGTTTTAGTATTTTGGGCTTTGTGTTTAGGGTTTAGGGTTAGGGTTAAGGATAGGGGTAGGGGTAGGGTTCGACTTAGGGTTAGGGTTTAACATTTTTTTAGGTTTTAGGTTTTGGGGATTAAGATTTTTTGTTTAATATCTATGATTTAGTGTTTAATATTTGGGTTATGGTATTCTGAACTTGGGGTTTTGGGTTAATGGTTTAGGGTAAGGGTTAGGGTTAAGGTTAGGGTTAGGGTTTAGATTTTTTTTTAGGATTTAGGGTTTGGGGTTAAAGATTTGAGTTGTAATATCTATGTTTTAATGTTTAATGTTAGTGTTTTAGTAGTTTGGGATTTGGGTTTAGGGTTTAGGGTTAGGGTTAAGGATAGGGTTAGGGTTACGGTTTGAATTAGGGATAGGGTTAGGGTTAAAGTTTTGGTTTTTTTTAGGTTTTTTGTTTTAGAGGTCAGGATATTTGGTTTAATATCAATGGTTTAGTGTTTAATATTTGGGTGTTGGTGTTTTTGGGCTTGGGGTTTAGGGTTTATGGTAGGGTTAGGGTTAGGGTTCATGTTAGGGTTAGGGTAAGGGTTTAGGTTGTTTTTTAGGTTTTAGGTTTTAGGGTTAGTGTTTAATGTGAGGGTTTTGGTATTTTGGGCTTTGGGTTTAGGGTTTAGAGTATAGAGTTAGAGTTAAGGATAGGGTTAGGGTTAAGGTTCGTGCTAGGAATACAATTAGGGTTAGGGTTTAGGTTTTTTTTAAGCTTTTAGGTTTTGGGGATTAGGATTTTTGGTTTAAAATCAATGTATTAGTGTTTAATGTTTGGGTTTTGGTTTTTTGGGGCTTGGGGTTTCGGGTTATTAGTTTAGGGTTAGGGTTAGGGTTAAGGTTTGGGTTATGGTTTAGGTTAGGGTTAGGGTTAAGGTTTAGGTTTTTTTAGGTTTTAGGGTTTCTGGTTTAGGATATGAGGTTTAAAATCTATGGTTTAGTGTTTAATGTTTGGGTTTTCGTATTTTGGACTTGGGTTTATTTTTGACTTTTTTTTTGGACTTAGGGTTTAGGGCTTAGGGTTTAGGCTTAGGGTTAGGGTGTACGTTTTTTTAGGTTTAATTGTCTAGGGTTTAGCATTTGAGGTTTTAAATTTGTGGTTTACTATTTAATGTTTGGGTTTTTGTATTTTGGGCTTAGGGTTTCGGGTTTATGGTTTAGGGTTAGGGTTAGGGTTAAAGTTTTGGATTTTCTTAGTTTTTTTGTTTTAGGGTTTAGGATTTGAGGTTTAATATCAATGTTTTAATGTTTAATGTTTTGGTTTTTATATATTGGGCTTGGGCTTTAGGGTTTATGGTAGGCGTAGGGTTAGGGTTAATATTAGGGTTAGGGTTAGGGTTTACTTCTTTTTTAGGTTTTAGAGTTTGGGGTTAAGGATTTGAGTTGTAATATCTATGGTTTAATGTTTAATGTTAGTGTTTAATATTTTTAGCTTTCGGTTAAGGGTTTAGGGTTAGGGTTAAGGATAGGTTTAGGGTTAGGGTTCGAGTTAGGGATAGGGTTTAGGGTTTTTTTAGGTTTTAGGTTTTGGGGAATAGGATTTTTGGTAATATATATGATTTAATGTTTAATGTTTGGGTTTTGGTATTTTGAGCTTGGGGTTTTGGGTTAATGGTTTAGCGGTAGGGTTAGGGTTAAAGTTAGGATTAGGGGTAGGTTAGGGGTTGGGGTAGGGTTTAGTTTTTTTTTATGTTTTAGGGTTTGGGGTAAAGGATTTGAGTTGTAATATCTATGGTTTAATGTTTAATGTTAGTGTTTAGTATTTTAGGCTTCGGGTTTATTGTTTAGGGTTAGGGTTAAGGATAGGGTTAAGGTTAGGGTTTGAGTTCGGGATAGGGTTAGGGTTAATGTTTTGGTTTTTTTTAGGTTTCTATTTATGGTTTAGGATTTGAGGTTTAATATTAATGGTTTAGTGTTTAATGTTTGGGTGTTGGTATTTTTGGGCTTGGGGTTTAGGGTTTATGGTAAGGTTAGGGTTAGGGTTAATGTTAGGGTTAGGGTAAGGGTTTAGGTTGTTTTTCAAGTTTTAGGTTTTAGGGTTAGTGTTTAATGTTAGTGTTTTTGTATTTTGGGCTTTGGTTTAGGGTTTAGAGTATAGGGTTTGAATTAAGGATAGGGTTAGGGTTAGGGTTAGGGTTCGTGTTAGGGATTGGTTAGGGTTAGGGTTTAGTTTTTTTTAGGTTTTATGTTTTGGGGATTAGTGTTTCATGTTTGGGTTTTGGTATTTTGCGCTTGGGGTTTTGGGTTATTGGTTTAGGGTTACGGTTAGGGTTAAGGTTAGGGTTAGTGTTCGAGTTAGGGATAGGGTTTAGTTTTTTTTTAGGTTTTAGGTTTTGGTGATTAGGATTTTTGGTAATACATATTATTCAGTGTTTAATGTTTGGGTTTTGGTATTTTGAGCTTGGGGTTTTGGGTTAATGGTTTAGCGGTAGGGTTAGGGTTAAGGTTAGGATTAGGGTTAGGTTAAAGGTAGGGTTAGGGTTTAATTTTTTTTTATGTTTTAGGTTTGGGGTAAAGGATTTGAGTTGTAATATCTATGGTTTAATGTTTAATGTTTGGGTTTTGGTATTTTGAGCTTGGGGTTTTGGGTTAATGGTTTAGCGGTAGGGTTAAGGTTAAGGTTAGGATTAGGGTTAGGTTAGGGGTAGAGTTAGGGTTTAGTTTTTTTTATGTTTTAGGGTTTGGGGTAAAGGATTTGAGTTTTAATATCTATGGTTTAATGTTTAATGTTAGTGTTTTAGTATTTTAGGCTTCGGGTTTATTATTTAGGGTTAGGGTTAAGGATAGGGTTAAGGTTACGGTTTGAGTTCGGGATAGGGTTAGGGTTAATGTTTTGGTTTTTTTTAGGTTTTTATTTATTGTTTAGGATTTGAGGTTTAATATTAATGGTTTAGTGTTTAGTGTTTGGGTATTGGTATCTTTGGGCTTCAGGTTTATGGTTTATGGTAAGGTTAGGGTTAGGGTTAATGTTAGGGTTAGGGTAAGGGTTTAGGTTGTTTTTCAGGTTTTAGGTTTTAGGGTTAGTGTTTAATGTTAGGGTTTTTGTATTTTGGGCTTTGGTTTAGGGTTTAAAGTATAGGGTTAGAGTTAAGGATAGGGTTAGGGTTAGGGTTTAAGTTTTTTTTTAGGTTTTAGGTTTTGGGGATTAGTGTTTCATGTTTGGTTTTTGGTATTTTGGGATTGGGGTTTTGGGTTATTGGTTTAGGGTTATGATTAGGGTTAAGGTTAGGGTTAGGGTTTGGGTTAGGGTTAGGGTTAGGGTTATGGTTTAGGTCTTTTTGATTTTAGGGTTTGTGGTTTAGGATATGAGGTTTAAAATCTAGGGGTTAGTGTTTAATGATTGGATTTTCGTATTTTGGACTTGGAATTTATTTTTTGGAACTTTTTTTGAACTTAAGGTTTAGGTTTAGGGTTAGGATTAGGATTAGGCTGTAGGGTTTTTTAGGTTTAATTTTCTAGGGTTTAGAATTTGAGGTTTAAAATTTGTGGTTTAGTATTTAAAGTTTGGGTTTTGGTGTTTTTGGGCTTAGGGTTTCGGGTTTATGGTCTATGGTTAGGGTTAGGGTTAAAGTTTTGGGTTTTCTTAGATTTTTTATTTTAGGGTTTAGGATTTGAGGTTTAATATCAATTTTTTAGTGTTTAATGTTTGGGTTATGATATTTTGGGCTTGGTCTTTAGGGTTTATGGTAGGGTTAGGGTTAGTGTTAATGTTAGGGTTAGGGTTAGGGTTTAGGTTGTTTTTAAGTTATAGGGTTAGGGTTAGGGTTCGTGTTAGGGATACAATTAGGGTTAGGGTTTAGTTTTTTTTTAAGGTTTTAGGTTTTGGGGATTAGGATTTTTGGTTTAAAATCTATGTATTAGTGTTTAATGTTTTTTTTATATTATTTTTATGAAAAACATGTTTTTATTCATCAAGGTAGCGGGTACAATTCTATTAATCCATTTATTCTACTCTCCTAGAATTTATCCATGATTCGACATATGGAAAATATACAAACCATATAAATAAAATATGAAGAAATATAATTTTATTGATAAATATTGCGGGTACAATTCTGTTGATCCCTTGATTTCTCGAACTAGGATGATTTAGATTTGACCTCTCTATATGAATAATCCGTCAATTTGCGGAGTATTCGAGATCTTTATCTCTTTATGGAATTTCCGAGATGTGTTTAATGTTTGGGTTTTGGTTTTTGGGGGATTGGGTTTTTGGGTTATTAGTTTAGGGTTAGGGTTAGGGTTAACGTTTGGGTTATGGTTTAGGTTAGGGTTAGGGTTAGGGTTTAGGGTTTTTTAGGTTTTAGGGTTTCTGGTTTAGGATATGAGGTTTAAAATATATGATTTAGTGTTTAATGTTTGGGTTTTTGTATTTTGGACTTGGGTTTTTTTTTTACTTTTTTTTTACTTAGGGTTTAGGGTTTAGGGTTTAGGGTTAGGGTTAGGGTGTACGTTTTTTTAAGTTTAATTGTCTAGGGTAAGCATTTGAGGTTTTAAATTTGTGGTTTACTATTTAATGTTTGGGTTTTGGTATTTTGCGCTTAGGGTTTCGGGTTTATGATTTAGGGTTAGGGTTAGGGTTAAAGTTTTGGATTTTCTTAGGTTTTTGGTTTTAGGGTTTAGGATTTGAGGTTTAATATCAATGTTTTAGTGTTTGATGTTTGGGTTTTGATATATTGGGCTTCGGCTTTAGGGTTTATGGTAGGCGTAGGGTTAGGGTTAGTGTTTAGGTTGTTTTTTAGGTTTTAGAGTTTGGGGTTAAGGATTTGAGTTATAATATATATGGTTTAATGTTTTATTTTAGTGTATTAGTATTTTGGGCTTTGGGTTTAGGGTTTAGGGTTAAGGTTCAGGATAGGGTTAGGGTTAGGGTTCTAGTTAGGGTTAAGGTTTAGGATTTTTTTAGGTTTTAGGTTTTGGGGATTAGAATTTTTGGCTTAATATATATTATTTAATGTTTAATGTATGGGTTTTGGTATTTTGAGCTTGGGGTTTTTGGTTAATCGTTTAGGGTTAGGATTAGGGTTAAGGTTAGGGTTAGGGTTTAGGTTAGGGTCAGGGTAAGGGTTTAGGTTTTTTTTAGGTTTTAGTGTTTAGGGTTAAGGATTTGAATGTTAATATCTATGGTTTAATGTTTAATTTTAGTGTTTTAGTATTTTTGGATTTGGGTTTAGGGTTTAGGGTTAGGGTTAATGATAGGGTTAGGGTTAGGGTTGGAATTAGGGATAGGGTTAGGGGTATTTTTGTTTTAGGTTGTTGGTTTTAGGGTTTAGGATTTAAGGTTTAATATCAATGGTTTAGTGTTTAATGTTTGGGTGATTGTATCTTTGGGCTTGGGGTTTAGGGTTTATGGTAGGGTTAGGGTTAGGGTTAATGCTAGGGTTAGGGTAAGGGTTTAGTTTTTTTTAGGTTTTAGGTTTTACGGTTAGGGTTTAATGTTAGGGTTTTGATATTTTGCTCTTTGGGTTTAGGGTTTAGAGTATAAGGTTAGAGTTAAGGATAGGGTTAGGGTTAGGGTTTGTGTTAGGGATAGAATTAGGGTTAGGTTTTAGTTTTTTTTTTAGGTTTTAGGTTTTGGTGATTAGGATATTTTGTTTAAAATCTATGGATTAGTGTTAAATGTTTAGGTTTTGGTATTTTGGGCTTGGGGTTTTGGGTTATTAGTTTTTGTTTAGGGTTACGGTTAGGGTTAGGGTTAGGGTTTAGGTTAAGGTTAGGGTTAGCGTGTAAGTTTGTTTAGGTTTTAGGGTTTTTGGTTTTGGATTTGAGGTTTAAAATCTATTGTTTAGTGCTAAATGTTTGGGTTTTCGTATTTTGGACTTAGGTTTTTTTTTGGACTTTTTTTTGGACTTAGGGTTTAGGGTTAGGATTATGATTAGGGTGTATGGTTTTTTTTTACGATTTATGGTTTAGTGTTTAGCATTTGAGGTTTAAAATTTATGGTTTAGTATGTAATGTTAAGGTTGTTGTGTTTTGGGCTTAGGGTTTTAAGTTAATGGTTTAGGGTTAGGGTTAGGGTTAAGGTTATGGTTAGGGTTAGGGTTTAGTTTTTTTTTTTGTTTTAGGGTTTGTGGTTTAGTATTTGAGGTTTAAAATCTAAGGTTTCTGTTTAATGTTTGGATTTTCGTGTTTTGGAGGGGTTTTTTTTTGGACATTTTTTTAGACTTAAGGTTTTGGGTTAGGGTTAGTGTTTGGATTAGGGTTAGGGTGTAGGTTTTTATTAAGTTTAATGGTCCAGGGTTTAGCATTTGAGGTTTAAAATTTGTGGTTAAGTATTTAATGTTTGAGTTTTGGTATTTTGGGCTTAAGGTTTAGTGTTTATGGTATATGGTTAGGGTTAGGGTTAAAACTTTAGGTTTTCTTAGGTTTTTGGTTTTAGGGTTTAGGATGTGAGGTTTAATATCAATGATTTAGTGTTTAATGTTTGGGTTTTGATAATTGAGACTTGGGTTTTAGACTTTATGGTCGGGTTAGGGTTAGGGTTAATGTTAGGGTTAGGGTTAGGGTTTAGGTTGTTTTTTAAGTTTAGGATTTGAGTTGTAATATCTATCATTTTATTCTTAATGCTTGTGTTTTAGTATTTTGGGCTTTGTGTTTAGGGTTTAGGGAAAGGATTAAGGATAGGGTTAGGGTTAGGGTTCGAGTTAGGGATAGGGATAGGGTTAGGGTTTAGGGTCTTTTTAGGTTTTAGGTTTTGGGGATTAGGATTTTTGGTTTAATATATATGGTTTAGTGTGTAATGTTTGGGTTTTGGTATTTTGATCTTGTGGTTTTGGGTTAATGGTTTAGGGTTAGGGTTAGGGTTTAGATTAGGGTTAGGTTTAGGGTTTAGGTTTTTTGTAGTTTTTTGGGTTTGTGGTTTAGGAGTTGAGGTTTAAAATCTATGGTTTAGTGTTTAATGTTTGGGTTTTTGTATTTTGGACTTTTTTTGGACTTAGGGTTTAGGGTTTAGGGTTAGGGTTAGTGTTAGAGTTAGGATTATGATTAGGGTGTAGGTTTTTTTTAGGATTTATGGTTCAGTGTTTAGTATTTGAAGTTTAAAATCTATGGTTTTGTATTTAATGTTTGGGTTTTGGGTTAATGGTTTAGGGTTAGGGTAGGGTTAAGGTTAGGGTTAGGGTTTGGGTTAGAGTTAGGGTTAGTTTTTTTTTGTTTTTTTTGTTTTAGGGTTTGTGGTTTAGTATTTGACGTTAAAATATATGGATTTTTGTTTATAGTTTTTTTTTTTTTATTTTGGACTTAGTGTTTTTTTATTGGACTTTTTAATTGGACTTAAGGTTTTGGGTTAGGGTTAGGGTTAGTATTAGGGTTAGGGTGTAGGAGTTTTTTGGTTTTATGGTCTAGGGTTTACTATTTAAGGTTTAAAATTTATGGTTTAGTATTTAATGTATTGGTTTTGGTACTTTTGGCTTAGGGTTTCGGGTTTATGGTTTGGCGTTGGTTAGGGTTAAGGTTAGGTTTAAGGTTAGGGTTTTTATTTTTTTAGGGTTTTGGGTTTAGGGTTTAGGATTTGAGGTTTAATATCAATGATTTAGTGTTTAATGTTTGGGCTTTGGTATTTTGGGCTTGGGGTTTAGGGTTTATGGTAGGGTTAGGGTTACGGTTAATGTTAGGGTTATGGTTAGGGTTTAGATTGTTTTTTCGGTTTTAGGGTTTGGGGTTAAGTATTTGAGCTGTAATATCTATGGTTTAGAGTTTAATGTTAAGGTTTTGGAATTTTGGTCTTTTTGTTTAGGCTTTAGGGTTTAGGGTTAGGGTTAAGGATAGGGTTAGGGTTAGGGTTCATGTTAGGGATAGGGATAGGGTTAGGGTTTAGGTTTTTTTTAGTGTTTCGGTTTTGGGGTTTAGGATTTTTTATTTAAAATGTACGGTTTAGTATTTAATGTTTGGGTTTTTGTATTTTGGACTTAGGATTTTGGGTTAATGGTTGATGGTTATGGTTATTGTTAGGGTTTTGGTTAGTTTTTTTTTTTTAGGTTTTAGGGTTTGTGGTTTAGGATTTGATCTTTAAAATATATGGTTTAGTGTTTAGTGTTTGAGTTTTCCTATTTTGGGCTTACGGTTTTGGGTTTATGGTTTAGGGTTAGGGTTAGGGTTAAAGTTAGGGTTAGGGTTAGGGTTAAAGTATAGGTTTTTCTTGGTGTTTTGGTTTTTTGGTTTAGGACTTGAGGATTAATGTCAATTTGTTTAGTGTTTAATGTTTTGGTGTTGGTATTTTTTGCTTAGAGATTAGGGTTTATTGTAGGGTTTGGTTTAGGGTTAATGTTAGGGTTAGGGTAAGGATTTAGGTTGTTTTTTAGGGTTTAGGGTTCAGGGATAGGGTTAGGGTTAGGATTAGGGTTAGGGTGTAGGTTTTTTTAGGTTTTATTGTTCAGGGTTTAGCATTTGAGGTTTAAAATCTATGGTTTAGTATATAATGTTTGGGTTTTTGTGTTTTCAGCTAAGGGTTTTGGGTTAATGGTTTAGGGTTTAGGTTAGGGTTAAGGTAAGGGTTAGGGTTTGGGTTATGGTTATGGTTAGGGTTTATTTTTTTATTTTTTTGGTTATAGGGATTATGGTTTAGGATTTTAGGCTTAAAATATATGGTTTAGTGTTTAATGATTGGGTTTCATATTATAGACTTAGGGTTTTTTGGACTTAAGGTTTAAGGTTAGGGTAAGGGTAATGATTAGGGTAGGGTGTAGGTTATTTAAGGTTTTATGGTCCAGGGTTTAGCATTTGAGGTTCAAAATTTATTGTTTAATATTTAATGTTTGGGTTTTTGTATTTTGGGCTTTGGGTTTAGGGTTATCTTTAGGGTTAAGGTTAGGGTTAGGGTTAGGGTTAAGGTTAGGGTTAGGGTTTAGTTTTTTTTTTTCCGTTATAGGGTTTGTGGTTTAGGATTTTTGGTTTAAAATCTATGGTTTAGTGTTTAATGTTTGGGTTTAAATATTTTGGGCTTGGGGTTTATTTTTTGGACTTAAGGTTTAGGGTTAGGGTTAGGATTAGGATTAGGGTGTAGCTTTTTTTAGGTTTAATTTTCAATGATTTAGCATTTGAGATTTAAAATTTGTGGCTTAGTATTTAAAGTTTGGGTATTGGTGTTTTTGGGCTTAGGGTTTCGGGTTTATGGTTTATGGTTAGGGTTAGGGTTAAAGTTTTGGGTTTTCTTAGATTTTTTGTTTTAGGGTTTAGGATTTGAGGTTTAATATCAATGTTTTAGTGTTTAATGTTTGGGTTATGATATTTTGGGCTTGGTCTTTAGGGTTTATGGTAGGGTTAGTGTTAGTGTTAATGTTAGGGTTAGGGTTAGGGTTTAGGTTGTTTTTAGGTTATAGGGTTTGGGGTTAAGGATTTGAGTTGTAATATCTATGGTTTAATGTTTTATGTTAGTGTTTTAGTATTTTGGGCTTTGCGTTTAGGGTTTAGGGTTAGGGTTAAGGATAGGGGTAGGGGTAGGGTTTGACTTAGGGTTAGGGTTTAGCGTTTTTTTAGGTTTTAGGTTTTGGGGATAAAGATTTTTGGTTTAATACTCTATGATTTAGTGTTTAATGTTTGGGTTTTGGTATTTTGAACTTGGGGTTTTGGGTTAGGGTTAGGGCTTAGCTTAGGGTTAGGGTTTAGTTTTTTTTTAGGATTTAGGGTTTAGGGTTAAAGATTTGAGTTGTAATATCTATGTTTTAATGTTTAATATTAGTGTTTTAGTAGTTTGGGATTTGGTTTTAGGGTTTAGGGTTAGGGTTAAGGATAGGGTTAGGGTTACGTTTCGAATTAGGGATAGGGTTAGGTTTAAAGTTTTGAGTTTTTTTAGGTTTTTGGTTTTAGGGTTCAGGATATGAGGTTTAATATCAATGGTTTAGTGTTTAATATTTGGGTGTTGGTGTTTTTGGGCTTGGGGTTTAGGGTTTATGGTAGGGTTAAGGTTAGGGTTAATGTTAAGATTAAGGTAAGGGTTTAAGTTGTTTTTTAGGTTTTAAGTTTTAGGTTAGTGTTTAATGTGAGAGTTTTGGTTTTTTGGGCTTTGGGTTTAGGGTTAGAGTATAGGGTTAGAGTTAAGGATAGGGTTAGGGTTAGGGATACAATTACGGTTAGGGTTTAGTTTTTTTTTAGGTTTTAGGTTTTGGGGATTAGGATTTTTGGTTTAAAATCTATGTATTAGTGTTTAATGTTTGGGTTTTGGTATTTTGGGCTTGGGGTTTTGGGTTATTAGTTTAGGGTTAGGGTTAGGGTTAAGGTTAGGGTTATTGTTTAGGTAGGGTTAGGGTTAGGGTTTAGGTTTTTTTAGGTTTTAGGGTTTTTTGGTTTTAGGATTTGAGGTTTAAAATCTATGGTTTAGTGTTTAATGTTTGGTTTTTGGTATTTTGGACTTGGTTTTTTTTTTGACTTTTTTTTTGTCTTAGGGTTTAGGGTTTAGGTTTAGGGTTAGGGTGTACATTTTTTAGGTTTAATTGTCTAGGATTTAGCATTTGAGGTTTTAGATTTATGGTTTACTATTTAATATTTGGGTTTTGGTATTTTGGGCTTAGGGTTTTAGGTTTATGGATTAGATTAGGGTTAGGGTTAAAGTTTTGGATTTTCTTAGGTTTTGGTTTTAGGGTTTAGGATTTGAGGTTCAATATCAATGGTTTAGTGTTTAATGTCTGGGTTTTGATATTTTGGGCTTGGGATTTAGGGTTTATGGTAGGGTTAGGGTTAGGGTTAATGTTAGGGTTAGGGTTAGGGTTTACTGGTTTTTTAGGTTTTAGAGTTTGGGGTTAAGGATTTGAGTTGTAATATCTATGGTTTAATGTTTAATGTTAGTGTTTAGTATTTTGTGCTTTGGGTTAAGCATTTAGGGTTAGGGTTAAGGATAGGTTTAGGTTTAGGGTTCTAGTTAGGGATAGGGTTTTGTTTTTTTTTAGTTTTTAGGTTTTGGGGATTAGATTTTTGGTAATATATATGATTTATTGTTTAATGTTTGGGTTTTGGTATTTTGAGCTTGGGGTTTTGGGTTAATGGTTTAGCGGTAGGGTTAGGGTTAAGGTTAGGATTAGGGTTAGGTTAAGGGTAGGGGTAGGGTTTAGTTTTTTTTTATGTTTTAGTGTTTGGGGTAAAGGATTTGAGTTGTAATATCTATGGTTTAATGTTTAATTTTAGTATTTTAGTATTTTAGGCTTTGGGTTTATTGTTTAGGGTTAGGGTTAGGGTTCGAGTTTGGGATAGGGTTAGGGTTAATGTTTTTTTTTTTTAGGTTTCTATTTATGGTTTAGGATTTGAGGTTTAATATTAATGGTTTAGTGTTTAATGTTTTGATGTTGGTATTTTTGGTCTTGGGTTTAGGGTTTATGGTAAGGCTAGCGATAGGGTTAATGTTAGGGTTAGGGTAAGGGTTTAGGTTGTTTTTCAGGTTTTAGGTTTTAGGGTTAGTGTTTAATGTTAGGGTTTTTGTATTTTGGGCTTTGGTTTAGGGTTTAGAGTATAGGGTTTGAGTTAAGGATAGGGTTAGGGTTAGGGACATGGTTAGGGTTAGGGTTTAGTTTTTTTTTTGGTTTTAGGTTTTGGGGATTAGTGTGTCATGTTTAGGTATTGGTATTTTGGGCTTGGGGTTTTGGGTTATTGGTTTAGGGTTATGGTTAGGGTTAAGGTTAGGGTTAGGGTTTGGGTTAGGGTTAGGTTTAGGGTTTAGGTCTTTTTGGTTTTAGGTTTGTGGTTTAGGATATGAGGTTTAAAATCTAGAGTTTAGTGTTTAATGATTGGGTTTTCGTATTTTGGACTTGGGGTTTATTTTTTGGAACTTTTTTTGGACTTAAGGGTTAGGGTTAGGGTTAGGATTAGGATTAGGGTGTAGCTTTTTTTAGGTTTAATTTTCAAGGATTTAGCATTTGAGGTTTAAAATTTGTGGCTTAGTATTTAATGTTTGGGTTTTGGTGTTTTTGGGCTTAGGGTTTTGGGTTTATGGTCTATGGTTAGGGTTAGGGTTAAAGTTTTGGGTTTTCTTAGATTTTTTATTTTAGGGTTTAGGATTTGAGGTTTAATATCAATTTTTTAGTGTTTAATGTTTGGGTTATGATATTTTGGGCTTTGTCTTTAGGGTTTATGGTAGGGTTAGGGTTAGTGTTAATGTTAGGGTTAGGGTTAGGGTTTAGGTTGTTTTTAGGATTTAGGCTTTAGGGTTAAAGATTTGAGTTGTAATATCTATGTTTTAATGTTTAATATTAGTGTTTTAGTAGTTTGGGATTTGGTTTTAGGGTTTACGGTTAGGGTTAAGGATAGGGTTAGGGTTACGTTTCGAATTAGGGATAGGGTTAGGTTTAAAGTTTTGAGTTTTTTTAGGTTTTTGGTTTTAGGGTTCAGGATATGAGGTTTAATATCAATGGTTTTTAGGTTTTGGGGTTTAGGGTTTATGGTAGGGTTAGGGTTAGGGTTAATGTTAGGGTTAGGTAAGGTTTAAGTTGTTTTTTAGGTTTTAGGGTTAGTGTTTAATGTGAGAGTTTTGTTTATTTGGGCTTTGGGTTTAGGGTTTAGAGTATAGGGTTAGAGTTAAGGATAGGGTTAGGGTTAGGGTTAGGGTTAGGGATACAATTACGGTTAGGGTTTAGTTTTTTTTTTTTAGGTTTTAGGTTTCGGGGATTAGGATTTTTGGTTTAAAATCTATGTATTAGTGTTTAATGTTTGGTTTTTGGTATTTTGGGCTTGGGGTTTTGGGTTATTAGTTTAGCGTTAGGGATAGGGTTAAGGTTAGGGTTATTGTTTAGGTGAGGTTAGGGTTAGGGTTTAGGTTTTTTTAGGTTTTAGGGTTTTTGGTTTTAGGATTTGAGGTTTAAAATCTATGGTTTAGTGTTTAATGTTTGGTTTTTGGTATTTTGGACTTGGTTTTTTTTTTTTTACTTTTTTTTGGACTTAGGGTTTAGGGTTTAGGGTTTAGGTTTAGGGTTGTAGGTTTAATTGTCTAGGATTTAGCATTTGAGGTTTTAGATTTATGGTCTACTATTTAATATTTGGGTTTTGGTATTTTGGGCTTAGGGTTTCAGGTTTATGGATTAGATTAGGGTTAGGGTTAAATTTTTGGATTTTCTTAGGTTTTCGTTTTAGGGTTTAGGATTTGAGGTTCAATATCAATGGTTTAGTGTTTAATGTATGGGTTTTGATATTTTGGGCTTGGGATTTAGGGTTTATGGTAGGGTTAGGGTTAGGGTTAATGTTAGGGTTAGGGTTAGGGTGTACTGTTTTTTTAGGTTTTAGAGTTTGGGGTTAAGGATTTGAGTTGTAATATCTATGGTTTAATGTTTAATGTTAGTGTTTATTATTTTGTGCTTTGGGTTAAGCATTTAGGGTTAGGGTTAAGGATAGGTTTAGGGTTAGGGTTCTAGTTAGGATAGGGTTTTGGGTTTTTTAAGGTTTTAGGTTTTGGGGATTAGATTTTTGGTAATAAATATGATTTATTGTTTAATGTTTGGGTTTTGGTATTTTGAGCTTGGGGTTTTGGGTTAATGGTTTAGCGGTAGGGTTAGGGTTAAGGTTAGGATTAGGGTTAGGTTAGTGGTAGGGGTAGGGTTTAGTTTTTTTTTATGTTTTAGGGTTTGGGGTAAAGGATTTGAGTTGTAATATCTATGGTTTAATGTTTAATTTTAGTATTTTAGTATTTTAGGCTTTGGGTTTATTGTTTAGGGTTAGGGTTAGGGTTCGAGTTTGGGATAGGGTTAGGGTTAATTTTTTTTTTTTTAGGTTTCTATTTATGGTTTAGGATTTGAGGTTTAATATTAATGGTTTAGTGTTTAATGTTTGGGTGTTGGTATTTTTGGGCTTGGGGTTTAGGGTTTATGGTAAGGTTAGCGTTAGGGTTAATGTTAGGGTTAGGGTAAGGGTTTAGGTTGTTTTTCAGGTTTTAGGTTTTAGGGTTAGTGTTTAATGTTAGGGTTTTTGTATTTTGGGCTTTGGTTTAGGGTTTAGAGTATAGGGTTTGAGTTAAGGATAGGGTTAGGGTTAGGGTTAGGGTTAGGGATATGGTTAGGGTTAGGGTTTAGGTTTTTTTTAGGTTTTAGGTTTTGGGGATCAGTGTGTCATGTTTAGGTATTGGTATTTTGGTCTTGGGGTTTCGGGTTATTGGTTTAGGGTTATGGTTAGGGTTAAGGTTAGGGTTAGGGTTTGGGTTAGGGTTTAGGTCTTTTTGGTTTTAGGTTTGTGGTTTAGGATATGAGGTTTAAAATCTAGAGTTTAGTGTTTAATGATTGGGTTTTCGTATTTTGGACTTGGGGTTTATTTTTTGGAACTTTTTTTGGACTTAAGGGTTAGGGTTAGGGTTAGGATTAGGATTAGTGTGTAGCTTTTTTTAGGTTTAATTTTCAAGGATTTAGCATTTGAGATTTCAAAATTTGTGGCTTAGTATTTAAAGTTTGGGTTTTTGTGTTTTTGGGCTTAGGGTTTCGGGTTTATGGTCTATGGTTAGGGTTAGGGTTAAAGTTTTGGGTTTTCTTAGATTTTTTATTTTAGGGTTTAGGATTTGAGATTTAATATCACTGTTTTAGTGTTTAATATTTGGGTTATGATATTTTGGGCTTGGTCTTTAGGGTTTATGGTAGGGTTAGTGTTAGTGTTAATGTTAGGGTTAGAGTTAGGGTTTAGGTTGTTTTTAGGTTATAGGATTTGGGGTTAAGGATTTGAGTTGTAATATCTATGGTTTAATGTTTTATGTTAGTGTTTTAGTATTTTGGGCTTTGCGTTTAGGGTTTAGGGTTTAGGGTTAGGGTTAAGGATAGGGGTAGGGGTAGGGTTCGACTTAGGGTTAGGGTTTAGCGTTTTTTTAGGTTTTAGGTTTTGAGGATTAAGATTTTTGGTTTAATATCTATGATTTAGTGTTTAATGTTTGGGTTTTGATATTTTGAACTTGGGGTTTTGGGTTAGGGTTAGGGCTTAGCTTAGGGTTAGGGTTTAGTTTTTTTTAGGATTTAGGGTTTAGGGTTAAAGATTTGAGTTGTAATATCTATGTTTTAATGTTTAATATTAGTGTTTTAGTAGTTTGGGATTTGGTTTTAGGGTTTAGGGTTAGGGTTAAGGATAGGGTTAGGATTACGTTTCGAATTAGGGATAGGGTTAGGTTTAAAGTTTTGAGTTTTTTTAGGTTTTTGGTTTTAGGGTTCAGGATATGAGGTTTATTATCAATGGTTTAGTGTTTAATATTTGGGTGTTGGTGTTTTTGCGCTTGGGGTTTAGGGTTTATGGTAGGGTTAAGGTTAGGGTTAATGTTAATGTTAAGGTAAGGGTTTAAGTTGTTTTTTAGGTTTTAGGTTTTAGGGTTAGTGTTTAATGTGAGAGTTTTGGTTTTTTGGGTTTTGGGTTTAGGGTTTAGAGTATAGGGTTAGAGTTAAGGATAGGGTTAGGGTTAAGGTTAGGGTTAGGGATACAATTACGGTTAGGATTTAGTTTTTTTTTTAGGTTTTAGGTTTTGGGGATTAGGATTTTTGGTTTAAAATCTATATATTAGTGTTTAATGTTTGGGTTTTGGTATTTTGGGCTTGGGGTTTTTGGTTATTAGTTTAGGGTTAGGGTTAGGGTTATTGTTTAGGTAGGGTTAGGGTTAGGGTTTAGGTTTTTTTAGGTTTTAGGGTTTTTGTTTTTAGGATTTGAGGTTTAAAATCTATGGTTTAGTGTTTAATGTTTGGTTTTTGGTATTTTGGACTTGTTTTTTTTTTTTTGACTTTTTTTGGACTTAGGGTTTAGGGTTTAGGGTTTAGGTTTAGGGTTAGGGTGTACGTTTTTTAGGTTTAGTTGTCTAGGATTTAGCATTTGAGGTTTTAGATTTATGGTTTACTATTTAATATTTGGGTTTTGGTATTTTGGGTTAGGGTTTCAGGTTTATGATTAGATTAGGGTTAGGGTTAAAGTTTTGGATTTTATTAGGTTTTGGTTTTAGGGTTTAGGATTTGAGGTTCAATATCAATGGTTTAATGTTTAATGTCTGGTTTTGATATTTTGGGCTTGGGATTTAGGGTTTATGGTAGGGTTAGGGTTAGGGTTAATGTTAGGGTTAGGGTTAGGGTTTACTGGTTTTTTAGGTTTTATAGTTTGGGGTTAAGGATTTGAGTTGTAATATCTATGGTTTAATGTTTAACGTTAGTGTTTAGTATTTTGTGCTTTGGGTTAAGCATTTAGGTTTAGGGTTAAGGATAGGTTTAGGGTTAGGGTTCTAGTTAGGGATAGGGTTTTGGTTTTTTTTAGGTAAGGTTTTGGGGATTATGATTTTTGGTAATATATATGATTTATTGTTTAATGTTTGGGTTTTGGTATTTTGAGCGTGGGGTTTTGGGTTAATGGTTTAGCGGTAGGGTTAGGGTTAAAGTTACGATTAGGGTTAGGTTAGGGGTAGGGGTAGGGTTTAGTTTTTCTTATGTTTTAGGGTTTGGGGTAAAGCATTTGAGTTGTAATATCTATGGTTTAATGTTTAATTTTAGTATTTTAATATTTTAGGCTTTGGGTTTATTGTTTAGGGTTAGGGTTAGGGTTCGAGTTTGGGATAGGGTTAGGGTTAATGTTTTTTTCTTTTTTAGGTTTCTATTTATGGTTTAGGATTTGAGGTTTAATATTAATGGTTTAGTGTTTAATGTTTGGGTGTTGGTATTTTTGGGGTTGGGGTTTAGGGTTTATGGTAAGGTTAGCGTTAGGGTTAATGTTAGGGTTAGGGTAAGGGTTTAGGTTGTTTTTCAGGTTTTAGGTTTTAGGGTTAGTGTTTAATGTTAGGGTTTTTGTATTTTGGGCTTTGGTTTAGGGTTTAGAGTATAGGGTTTGAGTTAAGGATAGGGTTAGGGTTAGGGTTAGGGGTAGGGATATGGTTAGGGTTAGGGTTTAGTTTTTTTTTAGGTTTTAGGTTTTGGGGATTAGTGTGTCATGTTTAGGTATTGGTATTTTGGGGTTGGTGTTTCGGGTTATTGGTTTAGGGTTATGGTTAGGGTTAAGGTTAGGGTTAGGGTTTGGGTTAGGGTTAGGGTTAGGGTTTAGGTCTTTTTGGTTTTAGGTTTGTGGTTTAGGATATGAGGTTTAAAATCTAGAGTTTAGTGTTTAATGATTGGGTTTTCGTATTTTGGACTTGGGGTTTATTTTTAGGAACTTTTTTTCGACTTAAGGTTTAGGTTTAGGGTTAGGATTAGGATTAGGGTGTAGGTTTTTTTAGGTTTAATTTTCAAGGGTTTAGCATTTGAGGTTTAAAATTTGTGGCTTAGTATTTAAAGTTTGGGTTTTGGTGTTTTTGGGCTTAGGGTTTTGGGTTTATGGTCTATGGTTAGGGTTAGGGTTAAAGTTTTGGGTTTTCTTAGATTTTTTGTTTTAGGGTTTAGGATTTGAGGTTTAATATCAATTTTTTAGTGTTTAATGTTTGGGTTATGATATTTTGGGCTTGGTCTTTAGGGTTTATGGTAGGGTTAGGGTTAGTGTTAATGTTAGGGTTAGGGTTAGGGTTTAGGTTGTTTTTAGGTTATAGGGTTTGGGGTTAAGGATTTGAGTTGTAATATCTATGATTTAATGTTTTATGTTAGTGTTTTAGTATTTTGTGCTTTGCATTTAGGGTTTAGGGTTAGGGTTAAGTATATGGGTAAGGGTAGGGTCCGACTTAGGGTTAGGGTTTAGCATTTTTTTAGGTTTTAGGTTTTGGGGATTAAGATTTTTGGTTTAATATCTATGATTTAGTGTTTAATGTTTGGGTTTTGGTATTTTGAACTTGGGGTTTTGGGTTAATGGTTTAGGGTTAGTGTTAGGGTTAAGGTTAGGGTTAGGGTTTAGGTTAGGGTTAGGGTTTAGGTTTTTTCTAGGATTTAGGGTTTGGGGTTAAAGATTTGAGTTGTAATATCTATTTTTTAATGTTTAATGTTAGTGTTTTAGTAGTTTGGGATTTGGGTTTAGGGTTTAGGGTTAGGGTTAAGGATAGGGTTAGGGTTACATTTCGAATTAGGGATAGGGTTAGGGTTAAAGTTTTGAGTTTTTTTAGGTTTTTGGTTTTAGGGTTTAGGATATGAGGTTTAATATCAATGGTTTAGTGTTTAATATTTGGGTGTTGGTGTTTTTGGGCTTGGGGTTTAGGGTTTATGGTAAGGTTTGGGTTAGGGTTAATGTTAGGGTTAGGGTAAGGGTTTAGGTTGTTTTTTAGGTTTTAAGGTTTAGGGTTAGTGTTTAATGTGAGGGTTTTGGTATTTTGGGCATTGGGTTTAGGGTTTAGAGTATAGGGTTAGAGTTAAGGATAGTGTTAGGGTTAGGGTTCGTGTTAGGGATACAATTAGGGTTAGGGTTTAGTTTTTTTTTAAGGTTTTAGGTTTTGGGGATTAGGATTTTTGGTTTAAAATCTATGTATTAGTGTTTAATGTTTGGGTTTTGTTTTTTTGGGGATTGGGG
The DNA here is from genome assembly GCA_016801875.1 of Solanum sitiens. Taxonomy (NCBI): domain Eukaryota; kingdom Viridiplantae; phylum Streptophyta; class Magnoliopsida; order Solanales; family Solanaceae; genus Solanum; species Solanum sitiens. The sequence continues at coordinate 719,361 of JABWTJ010000651.1, read as the reverse complement.
TTTCGGGTTATTAGTTTAGGAGGGTTAGGGTTAGGGTTAAGGTTTGGATTATGGTTTAGGTTAGGGTTAGGGTTAGGGTTTAGGTTTTTTAGGTTTTAGGGTTTCTGGTTTAGGATATGAGGTTTAAAATCTAGTTTAGTGTTTAATGTTTGGGTTTTCGTATTTTTTACTTTTTTTTTTTACTTTTTTTTTGTTCTTAGGGTTTAGGGTTTAGGGTTCAGGGTTAGGGTTAGGGTGTACGTTCTTTTAGGTTTAATTGTCTAGGGTTTAGCATTTGAGGTTTTAAATTTGTGGTTTACTATTTAATGTTTTGTTTTTGGTATTTTGGGCTTTTTTTTTTTTTTTGGAATTACCCTTGGAGTGGTAGGGGCTGAGCAACACCCCCAGGCCTTATCATTAATAACAAAACAAAATACAAGTAGGGGGACATAAACCTAACCTCCAACCTAAGATGGTTTAGAATCAACTTCCCAAAGGAAGTCAACTCCTCCCCTTACAAAAAGATGAACCAAAAAACTACGCACCTAAGGAGAGGACTCCTCTTAGTACAAAGTATCTAGGAAACATAAACTAGGGAGACTCTCCCTTTAAAAGAAAGCCTATAAACTAAACTAACCTATTCAAAGTAGTTATAATTTTAATTATAGCTAAATTGAAAAGATATACAACCTCAAGGAGGTTCAAAAATTCTCTTTGTCTTATTTCTTCTAAAATTAGGCATCTCCAATAGATCAAGTTGATAGTAGGCCTTTGCTTCTTTAGGTAGTTGATGGCTGTTGAGATACACGTGAGGAGTGGCAGTGTTGTGACTATGGTTTGACAATGCATCTGCTACGCAATTTGCTTCTCTGAATACATGAATACATTTAAAGTTGTGGACCTGAGCGATAAGATGTTGCAGCCTTCCAAGTTGAGTGATGATACTCCATTGAGGGACTGCCTTCTTTAGGACCCATTGCACTACTAGTTGAGAGTCAAGTTCCAAAATTATGTTCCTGTGTCCAAGCTCAAGTGCCCAAGTTAAACCAAAGATGGCTGCCTCTATTTCAGCTTTGTTGTTTGTTCCTTCTCCAAGTGGCGTTGTGAAAGCCATCACCAATTTTCCATGTTTGTCTCTCAAGATTCCACCAGCCCCCAACCTGCCAGTGTTCATGAGTGTACTTCCATCAGTGTTCATTTTGAGCCACTGATCTGCAGGTTTAAGCCATTTCACCATGTTCACCTTGATGCCATGCACACACTTTTCACTCTTTTGGATTAGACCAGTCCACTTTGCAGGCCATTGGAGATGTGGAAATGCATTGTTTAGCATTTTGAAGTTGTCTTTGTAGACTGCATACTTCACCCTGCTAATGTTGGTTGTTTACCTCCATACTTGCAGGCACACCTGTTCTTCCACAGATTCCAGCAGATGAATATTGGAGTAGCTTGTAGCAGCAGTTTGTGGGCTGCATTTTTGGACTTTGTTGTCCACCATTGTTGTAGCAGCAGCTGCAGTAAGGAATGGTCCGGCTATATGCCTGCACTTCCTGCAAAATAACTCCATACCTTGGCTGCAAATTGCCCTGAATTGAATGTGTGTTCTATGTTGTCCATACCTGCTCTATCAAGACAACAAAAACAATGTGATGGCTCAATGCCAAAGTTAGTCAATCTTTCATTAGTAGGGAGTTTACCCCTAAGGGTTCTCCATAATAAAAATAAAGATTTAAAAGGAATGTTCTTATGCCATATGAAGGAATTGAATTGGTTCTTGACTCTTTTATCTCTGATTTCCTCCCAAGCTGAAGAACAGGTGAAGCTCCCATGATTGTTGAGTTTCCACACTGCGGTGTCTGGACTGTGTTGTTGTGGAGATATCTCTGTTGCCAATATGTTGGAGAACTGGCTGGCTGGTACCTAACCTATCAGCTTGCTCCAACTCCATTTCCCTTCCTCCCAAAGATCAGCCACTGTAGAGTTGTTGAATCTGTTACCATTGGTGGTGAATTGTGCTAATGGTCCAATGCCAAGCCAATTATCCCACCAAAAGGAACAATTTCCAGCTTGAAGTTTCCAATGGATGTTTTGCTCCACTTGTTGTCTGTTCATCAGCATGTATTTCCAAGTTAAAGAGTCTCCATTATCCCATTTTTTGCTGACAGGGTTGGACCTTTGACAGTATTTTGCTCTCAAAAAATCTCCCCACAAGGTTTGTTTGGTTCTAAAAATCCACCATTGTTTGAATTGGAAGGCCTTGCAAATGTCTTTTAGATTCCTCATGCCCACTCCTCCCTCATCATAAGGGAAGCTTAGGTTTTTCCAAGAAGCCCAATGGTACCTCTTCCTATCACTTTTCCATCCCCAGAAGAAGTCAGCCATAAGCATTTGAATTTGTTTAAGAATAGTAGCTGGAGGAGTTACTGTAGAAAGTAGGTGAATAGGGAGGGCCTGTAACACATGTTTTGTAAGAACTGCCTTTCCACCATAGCTAAGTTGTTTGGTTTGCCAACCTGTAATCCTGCCAACAACTTTATTCACAAGGTCAGAAAAATATATATTCCTAGGCCTACCAACAAATAAAGGGCAGCCTAGGTAAGTAATAGGTCCTTGCTTTTGTTTAAACCTTGTAAGTCTCTTTATTCTATCTCTGTGCTATTGAAAGAATTAGAGTGTAGCATAAAGTGACTTTGTCTCCATTGATGAGTTGCCCTGAAGTATGTTCATACTCCTTTAATGTAGTCATTAATAACTTCAAAGTTTTGCATCTTCCTGAAGTGAACAAAATTATATCATCAGCAAAACAGAGATGGTTTACTTGTGGCCCACTTGTTTCCATGAAGTGATTGTGTAGTCTGTTGAGAGATCTTGATAATACCTCTGCACCTAAAATAAATAGGGCCGGAGAAAAGGGATCACCTTTCTTGACACCCCTAGTGGAATGAAAGAAGCCATATCTCTTACCATTGACAATAATTGAATACCAATTGTTAGCCATGATTCTCCACACCATATCAATAAATATCTCAACAAATCCCATTTTCCTTAGAACCAGGCAGGTATATGACCAAGAAACCCTGTCATAAGCTTTTGCCATGTCTAGTTTAATGATGACATTGCTACCAATATTGGGTTTTTTGATTTGGTGAATGATTTCCTCAGCTAGCATGATGTTCTCAGAAATACTTCTACCTTTAACAAACCCGGATTGATTAGGAGAGATTAATGCAGGGAGGATAGGACTAAGTCTGTTACTCATTAGCTTATATATGATTTTGCTAGTGAAGTTGTTCAGACTTATAGGCCTATACTCAGTAATCTTGTTTGGATTATTCACTTTAGGGAGCAGCAGAATACAAGAATGGGAGAAGTATTTAGGAATAATCTGTCCACTGAAAAAGGCCTGTACAATCCCCATTAGATCATTCTTAATAATATGCCAACACTTTTGAAAAAAATACCCATTCATACCATCAGGTCCAGCTGCAGAATTAGGATTCATAGAAAAAACCACCTCTTTAAGTTCATCCATACTAGGAATGTTGGTAAGCTGAGTATTTTGGTCTTGACTAATCATCCTTGGAATGCATTCCAAAGTATGTTCATTGATAAGCTTTTCTTCACCATTAAAGATTTCTTTGAAGTGTTCACAAGCTATCTGAGCAATATTGTCATCACCTTGTGTCCAATCACCATTTTCATTGACAACTTTATGAATAAATAACTTCCTTCTTCTTCCCCTTATCACAGAATGGAAATATTTAGAGTTAGTATCACCCACTTTAAACCATTGAAGCTGGGTTTTTTGTTTCAAAATAGTATCTTCCAACTTGAGAAACTTGATGTACTTTGCATTAATTTCATGAAGGATACATCTATTTGAGTCACTTGGGTTAGTGATGTAGTTTTCTTCATCCTTGTGCCCTTGTTCCTCGCACATCCTAACCTTTTGGAAGATATCACCAAATTCTTTCTTAGACCAAACACTAAGAGTGTTTGACAGTCTTTTCATTTTTTGGTGAAATCTCCACATACCAGTACCTGCCATTTCTTTCTCCCAGCAGGTTTTAACAGTTTCCATGAAATGAGGGTTGTCAACCCAACAATTGAGAAATCTGAAGTACTTGATGTGATCAGTAGATGTGGAGACCATTTCCATAAGAAGTGGACAATGATCAGACCCTGTAGTTGACAAGTGAGTTATAGTGGTTTGAGGCATCTTTTCCAACCATGAATCATTTACCATAGCCCTGTCGAGCCTCTTCCAAATTCTGTGATTAATACCCCTCTTGTTGGACCATGTAATTTATGACCACTAAAGCCAATGTCCAAAAGGCCACAGGCTTCAATGACAGCTATAAAATCCATACTTTTCCTCATGTTATAAGGCAGTCCTCCAAGTTTTTCCTCTACAGAAGTTATAACATTGAAATTACCAACAGTACACCAAGGGTTGTCATTCAATGTGGCTTGTTGAATCATCCTGTCCCAGAGAGGTCTCCTGAGGTGATCTTTGCATTTAGCATAAACAAATGTACTAGTAAATTGGTATTGTAATTCATTGTGTTTCATGTTGCAAGTGATTTGCTGTTCATCTTCATCAAGAATATTACAGTCAATATCACTGCTCCAAAAAACCCAAATTTTACCATTACAGTTACTAGTAGCATTTTCCATGCTTAATTGGACCTTAAAACTTTGAACATGCACACTATCAGAAAAAGGTTCCAAGATAGTGATAACAGATAAATGGTGAAGCTTCCGGAGCATCTTGAGTCTCTCCAATACCCAGTGAGTGTTGATCCCTCTCACATTCCATATGATTGTACTAATCATTGGGAAGATCTAGAGGAAAAGAGCCTAATATTAGGTCTGCCAGCAGTGACAGTATTGATATCTTATTTCTTGAATTGAGATTTGTCATGGTGGAAAACCCTTGGAGATAGACATTGACTTTGTGTTACTTGTTGGATCTCTTCCTCTAGGGTCTGATCATAATGAGGGCTAAAAGCCTTAATAAGGGCCTCACTAGTCTCATCATCCTCATCAAACTCTTCTAAGGAGTGATTATCCCCATCTATTTCATCTTCAGAATTATCCACAACATATTCATCTATATTAGGCATCTTATTCATCTTACAAATTTGTTGTCTCTTATGTGGTGGTTCAGATGCTGGTGGAGTCATATTTTGAGCTTGAGGAGGAAGGATATCCAATCCATGATTATCATCAACCATAACAGATTTATTGCATGATTGCCCCCTCTTTTCCTGTCCCTGATCACTGTCATTGGTTTGCAGCTTATTCTGTCTCCTTTTAGCAGCATCCCTTTTATGTTTGCTGGGCTTGTTTTTGCTCTTGGGAGTGCTTCTCGGAGTACAAGTGGCAACCTGTTTCCCTTTATCTTTATTTCTTTCTTTTTCAAATTGTTGTTTTTCCTTATTATTGCCAGAATTTTGTTTCCTATTATCCCTGCTCTGCTGTGTGCTGTGTTGTTTCTCCCCTTGTTGCCTATTCCTAGAATTATCAAGGGCTCTAGAGTCCGGCCTATGGTCAACCAACCCCTCATGCAGAACATGAGGTAAACACCCCCCTTTGGTAACCCCATCCTGCAGGTTAGAGGTTTTCTCCTGACACCCCCCATCCATACCTCCAACAACTTCTTCAGAACAGCCATCATCAACATTAATAAAATTGGGGGAGTTGGGATTTGGGAGCATTGAGTCAATACCTGTGCTTTTATGCTTGTTGGCTATTGCAGCTTGTTAGATTTGTAAATTGTGAGTACTGAGGTTGTTCCTTACAGTATGGTCCTTAGCAGTCCCATTTTTTGGTTGGTCAGCCTGATATGTTGTTTTCCTAGCATCTTCTTCTCCTGTTTGGTTTACTTCCTGCTGTTCCTGCATTTCAAGGTTAGAAAAAATATTTTGAGTCTGAATTTTAGTTATACCTGTAGTTTCCTGCTCTTGTTGGTTGCTGCTACTGTTTCTTTGCATTGGAGGTGAGACAGGTCTCCAAATAGCCTTGGAGTTGGTTTGATCATGATGTTTTTGTTGCCTCTTTTTTTGTGTCTGCCATTGTTCATCCTGAGGTTCCACTTGTTGATCTTGATCCTTTGGATTGAGGGAATTGCTTCTTTGTTGTTGGCTGACCTGTTGATTCCGTGATTGACTGTCTAGATCACCCTGTTTGATTACATCCTTTTGACTCTTGTTTTGTTGATTGTGAGTTCTTGCTGTGAACTCAGAATTACTTTTGTCTTGGCCTTGAGTCTTTAACTGACCCCCCTGTTCCTGTTTTTCCTTGGATTTTCTATCAGATTCCCCTTCTTTCTTTTTGTTGATGTCTTCATCCCTTCTCTTAATAGTACACTCACCTTTCATATGTCCCTGATGCTTGCAGTACATGCAGTAATTTGGGATGCCCTAATATTCAACCTTTAACCATCTTCCTTTATTGGGGTTAGAATTTTTGAATCCCAACCACACATAAGAAGGTCTAAATTTGGTAAGATCCACTTGTACTTTAACTCTAAGAGTGCTACCTCTAGTTCTTTGGGAGGATGGTGAATCTAAGAATAACACCTTCCCAACTGAACCAAGAATAGTCATTAACAACACTTTGTTATAACAATGCCAAGGTAAACCAGGTATAGCCACCCAAATTGGAACAATGGGAGTCTCCTCTTCAGGGGTGAAATCAGGTGTCCAGGTTTGTATTCTCATCACTTGGCCTTCAATATTCATCCTAAGCTTTGTCCAAACAGTTTGGTAGTCAAACTCATTGTCAAGGTCAATGTAAACATGCCTAGCATTGAAGTGTGTGATCTTCACAGTCCCTGTAAGCTGAGTTTGGAGGATGAAGCTTTTCCTAACTAGTTAAATTTTAGGCATTGTATTAGTGAATTTTCCCACAAGTGTGTACTTACACACCTCAGCCAACTTCACATAATAATCATCCTCATCAAGAAGCACAGCCGGAAATCCTTGTCTAGTTGTTGTATAAGATCATTCAAGACTATAGGGATATCATTCTTAGCTTGATTATACCTTAATCTAGCAGCAAAAGATTGCACTACAGTATAGGGAGCCAGCTCAGAGATTTTATCAAGCTTAGTATTATTACTAGAACTTTGACCCTGCAGTTGGTTATTTCTAGCAGTGCCTTGACCATCATTATTGCCTTGCTTATTCACTTTGTCAATTTGAGAATTAGGCTCATACCTTGTGTAGTTATTGGATATCTTGGGAAACTTGCTTTGGTAGTCCATTTGTGATTGATTGGTTGGGTTTGATGGATTAGCTCCAGCCTGAGTATAGTTGTTCTTAGGCTGTTCTTTCTGCCTTCCTTCCTTTCCTTGAATCTGTTCAGTGGCCTGTTTGGCTCCTTCAACCTTGTTTTGCCCATTCTTCCCAATCTGCACTTCGATGTCTGATTGCTTCAGTTTTTGACTTGAAAGTTCTTGGCTTTATAGTTGATCATTGCCAGCTTCCACACCTTTGTCATTTTTGTTTGTTGCACCTTGTGAATTACCTGCAACAAGGTTAGGAGTTAGTTGTGATGATCTACCTGCAATGCCAAAAGAAAAACTTGAAGATTGTATATCATGTGATGAGGTTTTTGTGTGAATCCCCTTCATGTTCATGTTATTGTCCTGTTTTGCATTAAAGGTCTCCCCCGCTTGTAAATTGCTTCCTTCCCCCATTGTTGTTGTTCCGTTTGATTGAGAATCAACTAGGGTGGTGCCATGTTCAGCACTACGATCAGAATTAGAGGTTTCTTCTTTACTATCATGTTTTTTCTTCAGAATTTTGATCGTAGAATCAGAGGAAGTTGTTAAAGTGTTATTGACATTGATTCCTCCCTTTAGTTGGTCGGAGTAGCCTGTTGGATGGGTGTGTTTAGCCTGAGAAACAGTGTTGTTCGATGAGCTTCCATGGATTCTGATATTTAGAGTTCTATTTTCGCCGGAGTTCTTCTCGCCGTCACTTCCGCCGTCCATCTCGCCTGAAATTCCAGTGAGATGGGCGCCATCACTAGGGGAACAAACCCCAATGGTCGACTCCTTACGAGGTTGGCTTAAAGGTGATCCAATTTGAGTGCGCGACTCAAGCGACGCACTCGTAGATTCTTCAAGAGTCGCCTTTTGATTCTGGCTGATTACGACGGTAGAAATGGATGATTTTTGGATGTATGGTAGATATCGATGCGGAGTATTCATTGCCATCATCCTTTCTTCTCTATTCTGCCCAGAAATTCCTTGGGAAATATTTCCTCGTTCTCTACCGAACTCCCCTTCTATCATCGCAGTGTTCATTGCATCTTTGACCTGCAATTTCGAGGAGTTCTGAGGTTGATCTTGGAGCGTGTTACACTGGGGTTTGTTGCCCTTGTCAAGGCGCTCGTGATGGCTTTGGTCTGGCGGAATTTGGTCAACCGCCGGTGGCGCACGCGCCTGCGCAGCAGCGCGTGTGTGTGGCTTTTGAGTAGCCATTGTGGATAGAGAGAGAGAGCGTCTATTAGAGAGAGAAAATTTCGGGAAATGAGGTGCGATGGTATTTTGGGCTTAGGGTTTCGGGTTTATGGTTTAAGGTTAGGGTTAAGGTTAAAGTTTTGGATTTTCTTAGGTTTTTTATTTTACGGTTTAGGATTTGAGGTTTAATATCAATGTTTTAGTGTTTAATGTTTGGGTTTTGATATATTGGGCTTGGGCTTTAGGGTTTATGGTAGGTGTAGGGTTAGGGTTAATGTGAGGTTTAGGTTTAGGGTTTACTTGTTTAGGTTTTAGAGTTTGGGGTTAAGGATTTGAGTTGTAATATCTATGGTTTAATGTTTAATGTTAGTGTTTAGTATTTTATGCTTTGGGTTAGGGGTTTAGGGTGAGGGTTAAGGATAGGTTTAGGGTTAGGGTTCGAGTTAGGGATAGGGTTTAGGGTTTTTTTAGGTTTTAGGTTTTGGGGATTAGGATTTTTGGTAATATATATGATTTAGTGTTTAATGTTTGGGTTTTGGTATTTTGAGCTTGGGGTTTTGGGTTAATGGTTTAGCGGTAGGGTTAGGGTTAAGGTTAGAATTAGGGTTTGGTTAGGGTTAGGGTTAGGGTTAGGGTTTAGTTTTTTTTATATTTTAGGGTTTGGGGTAAAGGATTTGAGTTGTAATATCTATGGTTTAATGTTTATTGTTAGTGTTTTAGTATTTTAGTCTTCGGGTTTATTGTTTAGGGTTAGGGTTAAGGATAGGGTTAAGGTTAGGGTTTGAGTTCGGGATAGGGTTAGGGTTAATGTTTTGGTTTTTTTTAGGTTTCTATTTATGGTTTAGGATTTGAGGTTTAATATTAATGGTTTAGTGTTTAATGTTTCGGTGTTGGTATTTTTGGGCTTGGGGTTTAGGGTTTATGGTAAGGTTAGGGTTAGGGTTAATATTAGGGTTAGGGTAAGGGTTTAGGTTGTTTTTCAGGTTTTAGGTTTTAGGGTTAGTGTTTAATGTTAGGAATTTTGTATTTTGGGCTTTGGTTTAGGGTTGGGAGTATAGGGTTTGAGTTAAGGATAGGGTTAGGGTTAGGGATCGGTTAGGGTGAGGGTTTAGTTTGTTTTTTTTAGGTTTTAGATTGTGGGGATTAGTGTTTCATGTTTGGGTTTTGGTATTTTGGGCTTGGGGTTTCGGGTTATTGGTTTAGGGTTATGGTTAGGGTTAAGGTTAGGGTTAGGGTTTGGGTTAGGGTTAGGGTTAGGGTTTAGGTCTTTTTGGTTTTAGGGTTTGTGGTTTAGGATATGAGGTTTAAAATCTAGGGTTTAGTGTTTAATGATTGGGTTTTTGTATTTTGGACTTTGGGTTTATTTTTTGGAACTTTTTTGGGACTAAAGGTTTAGGGTTAGGGTTAGGATTAGGATTAGGGTGTAGGTTTTTTTAGGTTTAATTTTCAAGGGTTTAGCATTTGAGGTTTAAAATTTGTGGCTTAGTATTTAAAGTTTGGGTTTTGGTGTTTTGGGGCTTAGGGTTTCAGGTTTATGGTCTATGGTTAGGGTTAGGGTTAAAGTTTTGGGTTTTCTTAGATTTTTTGTTTTAGGGTTTAGGATTTGAGGTTTAATGTCAATGTTTTAGTGCTTAATGTTTGGGTTATGACATTTTGGGCTTGGTCTTTAGGGTTATTGTTAATGTTAGGGTTATGGTTAGGGTTTAGGTTGTTTTTAGGTTATAGGGTTTGGGGTTAAGGATTTGAGTTGTAATATCTATGGTTTAATGTTTTATGTTAGTGTTTTAGTATTCTGGGCTTTGGATTTAGGGTTTAGGGTTAGGGTTAAGGATAGGGGTAGGGGTAGGGTTCGACTTAGGGTTACGGTTTAGCATTTTTTTAGGTTTTAGGTTTTGGGGATTAAGATTTTTGGGTTAATATCTATGATTTAGTGTTTAATATTTGGATTTTGGTATTTTGAACTTGGGGTTCTGGGTTAATGGTTTAGAGTTAGGGTTAAGGTTAGGGTTAGGGTTTAGGTTAGGGTTAGGGTTTAGTTTTTTTATAGGATTTTGGGTTCGGGGTTAAAGATTTGAGTTGTAATATCTATGTTTTAATGTTTAATGTTAGTGTTTTAGTAGTTTGGGATTTGGATTTAGGGTTTAGGGTTAGGGTTAAGGATAGGGTTATGGTTACGTTTCGAATTAGGGATAGGGTTAGGGTTAAAGTTTTGAGTTTTTTTAGGTTTTTGGTTTTAGGGTTCAGGATATGAGGTTTAATATCAATGGTTTAGTGTTTAATATTTGTGTGTTGGTGTTTTTGGGCTTGGGGTTTAGGGTTTATGGTAGGGTTAGGGTTAGGGTTAATGTTAGGGTTAGGGTAAGGGTTTAGGTTGTTTTTTAGGTTTTAGGCTTTAGGGTTAGTGTTTAATGTGAGGATTTTGGTATTTTTGGCTTTGGGTTTAGGGTTTAGAGCATAGGGTTAGAGTTAAGGATAGGGTTAGGGTTAGGGTTAGGGTTAGGGATACAATTAGGGTTAGGGTTTAGTTTTTTTTAAGGTTTTAGGTTTTGGGGATTAGGATTTTTGGTTCAAAATCTATGTATTAGTGTTTAATGTTTGAGTTTTGGATTTTTGGGGCTTAAGGTTTCGGGTTATTAGTTTAGGGTTAGGGTTAGGGTTAAGGTTTGGGTTATGGTTTAGGTTAGGGTTAGGGTTAGGGTTTAGGTTTTTTTAGGTTTTAGGGTTTCTGTTTTAGGATATGAGGTTTAAAATCTATGGTTTAGTGTTTAATGTTTGGGTTTTCGTATTTTGGACTTGGGTTTTTTTTAGACTTTTTTTTTAGACTTAGGGTTTAGGGTTTAGGGTTTAGGGTTAGGGTTAGGGTTAAAGTTTTGGATTTTCTTAGGTTTTTGGTTTTAGGGTTTAGGATTTGAGGTTTAATATCAATGTTTTAGTGTTTAATGCTTGGGTTTTGATATATTTGGCTTGGGTTTTAGGGTGTATGGTAGGCGTAGGGTTAGGGTTAATGTTAGGGTTTAGGGTTTACTTGTTTATTAGGTTTTAGAGTTTGGGGTTAAGGATTTGAGTTGTAATATCTATGGTTTAATGTTTAATGTTAGTGTTTTAGTATTCTGGGCTTTGGATTTAGGGTTTAGGGTTAGGGTTAAGGATAGGGGTAGGGGTAGGGTTCGACTTAGGGTTACGGTTTAGCATTTTTTTAGGTTTTAGGTTTTGGGGATTAAGATTTTTGGGTTAATATCTATGATTTAGTGTTTAATATTTGGATTTTGGTATTTTGAACTTGGGGTTCTGGGTTAATGGTTTAGAGTTAGGGTTAGGGTTAAGGTTAGGGTTAGGGTTTAGGTTAGGGTTAGGGTTTAGTTTTTTTTTAGGATTTTGGGTTCGGGGTTAAAGATTGAGTTGTAATATCTATGTTTTAATGTTTAATGTTAGTGTTTTAGTAGTTTGGGATTTGGATTTAGGGTTTAGGGTTAGGGTTAAGGATAGGGTTACGGTTACGTTTCGAATTAGGGATAGGGTTAGGGTTAAAGTTTTGAGTTTTTTTAGGTTTTTGGTTTTAGGGTTCAGGATATGAGGTTTAATATCAATGGTTTAGTGTTTAATATTTGTGTGTTGGTGTTTTTGGGCTTGGGGTTTAGGGTTTATGGTAGGGTTAGGGTTAGGGTTAATGTTAGGGTTAGGGTAAGGGTTTAGGTTGTTTTTTAGGTTTTAGGCTTTAGGGTTAGTGTTTAATGTGAGGATTTTGGTATTTTTGGCTTTGGGTTTAGGGTTTAGAGCATAGGGTTAGAGTTAAGGATAGGGTTAGGGTTAGGGTTAGGGTTAGGGATACAATTAGGGTTAGGGTTTAGTTTTTTTTAAGGTTTTAGGTTTTGGGGATTAGGATTTTTGGTTCAAAATCTATGTATTAGTGTTTAATGTTTGAGTTTTGGATTTTTGGGGCTTAAGGTTTCGGGTTATTAGTTTAGGGTTAGGGTTAGGGTTAAGGTTTGGGTTATGGTTTAGGTTAGGGTTAGGGTTAGGGTTTAGGTTTTTTTAGGTTTTAGGGTTTCTGTTTTAGGATATGAGGTTTAAAATCTATGGTTTAGTGTTTAATGTTTGGGTTTTCGTATTTTGGACTTGGTTTTTTTTTAGACTTTTTTTTAGACTTAGGGTTTAGGGTTTAGGGTTTAGGGTTAGGGTTAGGGTTAAAGTTTTGGATTTTCTTAGGTTTTTGGTTTTAGGGTTTAGGATTTGAGGTTTAATATCAATGTTTTAGTGTTTAATGCTTGGGTTTTGATATATTTGGCTTGGGTTTTAGGGTGTATGGTAGGCGTAGGGTTAGGGTTAATGTTAGGGTTTAGGGTTTACTTGTTTTTTAGGTTTTAGAGTTTGGGGTTAAGGATTTGAGTTGTAATATCTATGGTTTAATGTTTAATGTTAGTGTTTACTATTTTGTGCTTTGGGTTAAGGGTTTAGGGTTAGGGTTAAGGATAGGGTTAGGGTTAGGTTTCGAGTTTGGGATAGGGTTTAGTTTTTTCTTAGGTTTTAGGTTTTGGGGATTAGGATTTTTGGTTATATATATGATTTAGTGTTTAATGTTTGGGTTTTGGTATTTTGAGATTGAGGTTTTGGGTTAATGGTTTAGCGGAAGGGTTACGGTTAAGGTTAGGATTAGGGGTAGGTTAAGGGTAGGGTTAGGGTTTAGTTTTATTTTTATTTTTTAGGGTTTGGGGTAAAGGATTTGAGTAGTAATATCTATGGTTTAATGTTTATTGTTAGTGTTTTAGTATTTTAGTCTTCGGGTTTATTATTTAGGGTTAGGGTTAAGGATAGGGTTAAGGTTAGGATTCTTGTTTGGGATAGGGTTAGGGTTAATGTTTTGGGTTTTTTTAGGTTTCTATTTATGGTTTACGATTTGAGGTTTAATATTAATGGTTTAGTGTTTAATGTTTGGGTGTTGGTATTTTTGGGCTTGGGGTTTAGGGTTTATGGTAAGGTTAGGGTTAGGGTTAATATTAGGGTTAGGGTAAGGGTTTAAGTTGTTTTTCAGGTTTTAGGTTTTAGGGTTAGTGTTTAATGTTAGGGTTTTTGTATTTTGGGCTTTGGTTTAGGGTTTAAAGTATAGGGTTTGAGTTAAGGATAGGGTTAGGGTTAGGGTTCGTGTTAGGGATCGGTTCGGGTTAGGGTTTAGTTTTTTTTTAGGTTTTAGGTTTTGGGGATTAGTGTTTCATGTTTAGATTTTGGTATTTTGGGCTTGGGGTTTCGGGTTATTGGTTTAGGGTTATGGTTAGGGTTAAGGTTAGGGTTAGTGTTTGGGTTAGGGTTAGGGTTAGGGTTTAGGTCTTTTTGGTTTTAGGGTTTGTGGTTTAGGATATGAGGTTTAAAATCTAGAGTTTAGTGTTTAATGATTGGGTTTTCGTATTTTGGACTTGGGGTTTATTTTTTGGAACTTTTTTTGGACTTAAGGTTTAGGTTTAGGGTTAGGGTTAGGATTAGGATTAGGGTATAGGTTGTTTTAGGTTTAATTTTCTAGGGTTTAGCATTTGAGGTTTAAAATTTGTGGTTTAGTATTTAAAGTTTGGGTTTTGGTGTTTTGGGCTTCGGGTTTCGGGTTTATGGTCTATGGTTAGGGTTAGGGTTAAAGTTTTGGGTTTTCTTAGATTTTTTGTTTTAGGGTTTAGGATTTGAGGTTTAATATCAATGTTTTAGTGTTTAATGTTTGGTTATGATATTTTGGGCTTGGTCTTTAGGGTTTATGGTAGGGTTTGGGTTAGTGTTAATGTTAGGGTTAGGGTTAGGGTTTAGGTTCTTTTTAGGTTATAGGGTTTGGGGTTAAGGATTTGAGTTGTAATATCTATGGTTTAATGTTTTATGTTAGTGTTTTAGCATTTTGGGCTTTGCGTTTAGGGTTTAGGGTTAGGGTTAAGGATAGGGGTAGGGGTAGGGTTCGACTTAAGGTTATGATTTAGCATTTTTTTAGGTTTTAGGTTTTGGGGATTAAGATTTTTTGTTTAATATCTATGATTTAGTGTCTAATGTTTGGGTTTTGGTATTTTGAGTTTGGGGTTTTGGGTTAATGGTTTAGGGTTAGGGTTAGGGTTAGGGTTAGGGTTAGCGTTAGGGTGTAGGTTAGGGTTAGGGTTTAGTTTTTTTTTAGGATTTAGGGTTTGGGGTTAAAGATTTGAGTTGTAATATCTATGTTTTAATGTTTAATGTTAGTGTTTTAGTAGTTTGGGATTTTGATTTAGGGTTTAGGGTTGGGGTTAAGGATAGGGTTAGGGTTACGTTTTGAATTAGGGATAGGGTTAGGGTTAAAGTTTTGAGTTTTTTTAGGTTTTTGGTTTTAGGTTTCAGGATATGAGGTTTAATATCAATGGTTTAGTGTTTAAAATTTGGGTGTTGGTGTTTTTGGGCTTGGGGTTTAGGGTTTATGGTAGGGTTAGGGTTAGGGTTAATGTTAGGGTTAGGGTAAGGGTTTAGGTTTTTTTTAGGTTTTAGGTTTTAGGGTTAGTGTTTAATGTGAGGGTTTTGGTATTTTGGGCTTTGGGTTTAGGGTTTAGAGTATAGTGTTAGAGTTAAGGATAGGGTTAGGGTTAGGGTTCGTGTTAGGGATACAATTTGGGTTAGGGTTTAGGTTTTTTTTAAAGTTTTAGGTTTTGGGGATTAGGATTTTTGGTTTAAAATCTATGTATTAGTGTTTAATGTTTGAGTTTTGTTTTTTTGGGGTTTGAGGTTTCGGGTTATTAGTTTAGGGTTAGGGTTAGGGTTAAGGTTTGGGTTATGGTTTAGGTTAGGGTTAGGGTTAGGGTTTAGTTTTTTTTAGGTTTTAGGGTTTCTGGTTTAGTATATGAGGTTTAAAATCTATGGTTTAGTGTTTAATGTTTGGGTTTTCGTATTTTGGACTTGGGGTTTTTTTTGACTTTTTTTTTGGACTTAGGGTTTAGGGTTTAGGGGTTAGGGTTAGGGTTAGGGTTAGGGTGTACATTTATTTAGGTTTAATTGTCTAGGGTTTAGCATTTGAGGTTTTAAATTTGTGGTTTACTATTTAATGTTTGGGTTTTGGTATTTTGGGCTTAGGGTTTCGGGTTTATGGTTTATGGTTAGGGTTAGGGTTAAAGTTTTGGATTTTCTTAGGATTTTGTTTTTAGGGTTTAGGATTTGAGGTTTAATATCAATGTTTTAGTGTTTAATGTTTGGGTTTTGATATATTGGGCTTGGGCTTTAGGGTTTATGGTAGACTAGGGTTAGGGTTAGTGTTTAGGTTGCTTTTTAGGTTTTAGAGTTTGTGGTTAAGGATTTGAGTTGTAATATCTATGGTTTAATGTTTTATTTTAGTGTTTTAGTATTTTGGGCTTTGGGTTTAGGGTTTAGGGTTAAGGTTCAGGATAGGGTTAGGGTTAGGGTTCTAGTTAGGATTAAGGTTTAGGTTTTTTTTAGGTTTTAAGTTTTGGGGATTAGGAGTTTTGGCTTAATATATATGATTTAATGTTTAATGTATGAGTTTTGGTATTTTGAGCTTGGGGTTTTTGGTTGATGGTTTAGGGTTAGGGTTAGGGTTAAGGTTAGGGTTAGGGTTTAGGTTAGGGTTAGGGTTAGGGTTAGGGTTTAGTTTTTTTTTAGGTTTTAGTGTTTAGGGTTAAGGATTTGAATTGTAATATTTATGGTTTAATGTTTAATGTTAGTGTTTTAGTATTTTGGGATTTGGGTGTAGGGTTTAGGGTTAGGGTTAGGGTTCGAATTAGGGATAGGGTTAGGGGTAATGTTTTATTTTTTTAGGTTGTTCGTTTTAGGGTTTAGGATTTGAGGCTTTATATCAATGATTTAGTGTTTAATGTTTGGGTGATTGTATCTTTGGGCTTGGGGTTTAGGGTTTATGGTAGGGTTAGGGTTAGGGTTAATGTTAGGGTTAGGGTAAGGGTTTAGTTTGTTTTTTAGGTTTTAGGTTTTACGGTTAGGGTTTAATTATAGGGTTTTGATATTGTGGTCTTTGGGTTTAGGGTTTAGAGTATAGGGTTAGATTTAAGGATAGGGTTAGGGTTAGGGTTAGGGTTAGGGTTAGGGGGACAATTAGTGTTAGGGTTTAGTTTTTTTTTAGGTTTTAGGTTTTGGTGATTAGGATATTTGGTTTAAAATCTATGGATTAGTGTTAAATGTTTAGGTTTTGGTAATTTGGGCTTGAGGTTTGGGGTTATTAGTTTAGGGTTAGGGTTAGGGTTAGGGTTTAGGTTAGGTTAGGGTTAGCGTGTAGGTTTTTTTAGGTTTTAGGGTTTTTGGTTTAGGATTTGAGGTTTAAAATCTATTGTTTAGTGCTAAATGTTAGGGTTTTCGTATTTTGGACTTGGGGTTTTTTTTGGACTTTTTTTTGGACTTAGGGTTTAGGGTTAGGATTATGATTAGGTTTTTTTTTTTTAAGGATTTATAGTTCATTGTTTAGCATTTGAGGTTTAAAATTTATGGTTTAGTATGTAATGTTAAGGTTTTGGTGTTTTGGGCTTAGGGTTTTAAGTTAATGGTTAAGGGTTAGGGTTAGGGTTAAGGTTAGGGTTAGGGTTAGTGTTTAGTATTTTTTTGGTTTAGGGTTTGTGGTTTAGTATTTGAGGTTTAAAATCTAAGGTTTGTGTTTAATGTTTGGATTTTTGTGTTTTGGAATTGGGGTTTTTATTGGACATTTTTTTTAGACTTAAGGTTTTGGGTTAGGGTTAGTGTTTGGATTATGGTTAGGGTGTAGTTTTTTATTAAGTTTAATGGTCCAGGGTTTAGCATTTGAGGTTTAAAATTTATGGTTTAATATTTAATGTTTGAGTTTTGGTATTTTGGGCTGAAGGTTTAGGGTTTATGGCATAGGGTTAGGGTTAGGGTTAAAGTTTTAGGTTTTCTTAGGTTTTTGGTTTTAGGGTTTAGGATTTGAGGTTTAATATCAATGATTTAGTGTTTAATGTTTGTATTTGATAATTTGGGCTTGGGCTTTAGACTTTATTGTCGGGTTAGGGTTAGGGTTAATGTTAGGGTTAGGGTTAGGGTTTAGTTTTTTTTTAAAGTTTTATGGTTTGGGGTTAAGGATTTGAGTTGTAATATCTATCGTTTAATTCTTAATGCTTGTGTTTTAGTATTTTGGGCTTTGTGTTTAGGGTTTAGGAAAAGGATTAAGGATAGGGTTAGGGTTAGGGTTCGAGTTAGGGATAGGGATAGGGTTAGGGTTTAGGGTCTTTTTAGGTTTTAGGTTTTGGGGATTAGGATTATTGGTTTACTATCTATGGTTTAGTGTTTAATGTTTGGGTTTTGGTATTTTGAGCTTGGGGTTTTGGGTTAATGGTTTAGGGTTAGGGTTAGGGTTTAGATTAGAGTTTAGGTTTTTTGTAGCTTTTTGGGTTTGTGGTCTAGGAGTTGAGGTTTAAAATCTATGGTTTAGTGTTTAATGTTTGGGTTTTCGTATTTTGGACTTTTTTTGGACTTAGGGTTTAGGGTTTAGGGTTAGGGTTAGGGTTAGAGTTAGGATTATGATTAGGGTGTAGGCTTTTTTTAGGAGTTATGGTTCAGTGTTTAGTATTTGAAGTTTAAAATCTATGGTTTTGTATTTAATGTTTGTGTTTTGGGTTAATGGTTTAGGGTTAGAGTAGGGTTAAGGTTAGGGTTAGGGTTTGGTTAGAGTTAGGGTTAGGGTTTAGTTTTATTTTGGTTTAGGGTTTGTGGTTTAGTATTTGAGGTTAAAATATATGGATTTTTGTTTAATGTTTGGGTTTTTTTTATTTTGGACTTAGTGTTTTTTTTTGGAATTTTTTATTGGACTTAAGGTTTTGGGTTAGGGTTAGGGTTTGTATTAGGGTTAGGGTGTAGGTTTTTTTTGGTTTTATCGTCTAGGGTTTACTATTTAAGGTTTAAAATTTATTGTTTAGTATTTAATGTATTGGTTTTGGTACTTTTGGCTTAGGGTTTCGGGTTTATGGTTTGGCGTTGGTTAGGGTTAAGGTTTAGGGTTTTTGTTTTTTTTAGGTTTTTGGGTTTAGGGTTTAGGATTTGAGGTTTAATATCAATGATTTAGTGTTTAATGTTTGGGCTTTGGTATTTTGGGCTTGGGGTTTAGGGTTTATGGTAGGGTTAGGGTTACGGTTAAAGTTAGGGTTATCGTTAGGGTTTAGATTGTTGTTTTGGTTTTAGGGTTGGGGATTAAGTATTTGAGCTGTAATATCTATGGTTTAGAGTTTAATGTGGGTTTTGGAATTTTGGTCTTTTTGTTTAGGGTTTAGGGTTTAGGGTTAGGGTTAAGGATAGGTTAGGGTTAGGGTTCGTGTTAGGGATAGGGATAGGGTTAGGGTTTAGGGTTTTTTTAGTGTTTCGGTTTTGGGGTTTAGGATTTTTTATTTAAAATGTACGGTTTAGTATTTAATGTTTGGATTTTTGTATTTTGGGCTTAGGATTTTGGGTTAATGGTTGATGGTTATGGTTATTGTCAGGGTTTAAGTTAGGGTTAGGGTTAATTTTTTTTTTTTTTAGGTTTTAGGGTTTGTGGTTTAGGATTTGATCTTTAAAATATATGGTTTAGTGTTTAGTGTTTGAGTTTTCCTATTTTGGGCTTACAGTTTTGGGTTTATGGTTTAGGTTTAGGGTTAGGGTTAAAGTATAGGTTTTTCTTGGTTTTTTGGTCTTAGGGTTTAGGACTTGAGGATTAATGTCAATTGTTTAGTGTTTAATGTTTGGGTGTTGGTATTTTTTGCTTGGAGTTTAGAGTTTATTGTAGGGTTTGGTTTAGGGTTAATGTTAGGGTTAGGGTAAGGGTTTAGATTGTTTTTTAGGTTTTAGGGTTTGGGGTTAAGGATTTGAGTTGTAATATCTATGATTTAGGGTTAGGGTTAGGGTTAAGGTTAGGGTTAGTGTTTAGGTAAGGGTTAGGATTAGGGTTTAGGTTTTTTTTAGGTTTTAAGGTTTGTGGTTTAGGATTTGAGGTTTAAAATCTATGGTTTAGTGTTTAATGTTTGGGTTTCCGTATTTTGGACTTGGGGTTTTTATTTGGACTTTTTTTGGACTTAGGGTATAGGGTTTAGGGTTCAGGGATAGGGTTAGGGTTAGGGTTAGGGTGTAGGTTTTTTTAGGTTTTGTTGTTCAGGGTTTAGCATTTGAAGTTTAAAATCTATGGTTTAGTATATAATGTTTGGGTTTTTGTGTTTCAGCTAAGGGTTTTGGGTTAATGGTTTAGGGTTAGGGTTAGGGTTAGGGTTAGGGTTAGGGTTAGGGTTTCATTTAGGGTTAGGGTTATGGTTTTTTTTTTTTTTTTGGTTATAGGGATTATGGTTTAGGATTTTTGGTTTAAAATATATGGTTTATTGTTTAATGTTTGGGTTTCATATTATAGACTTAGGGTTTTTTGGACCTTTTTTTGGACTTAAGGTTTAAGGTTAGGGTAAGGGTAAGGATTAGGGTAGGGTGTAGGTTATTTTAGGTTTTATGGTCCAGGGTTTAGCATTTGAGGTTCAAAATTTATTGTTTCATATTTAATGTTTGGGTTTTTGTATTTTGGGCTTTGGGTTTAGGGTTAGCTTTAGGGTTAAGGTTAGGCTTAGGGTTAGGGTTAAGTTAGGGTTAGGGTTTAGTTTTTTTTCGGTTATAGGGTTTGTGGTTTAGGATTTTTGGTTTAAAATCTATGGTTTAGTGTTTAATGTATGGGTTTTCATATTTCGGACTTAGGGTCTTTTGGACTTAAGGCTTAGGGATAGGGTTAGGGTGTAGTTTTTTTTAGGTTTTATGGTTCAGGGTTTAGCATTTGAAGTCTAAAAATTATTGTTTACTATTTAATGTTTAGTTTTTTGTATTTTGAGCTTAGGGTTTAGGGTTAGGGTTTAGGGTTAGGTTAGGGTTAAGGTTAGGGTTAGAGTTTTGGGTTTTTTAGGTTTTTGGGTTTAGGGTTTAGGATTTGTGGTTTAATATCAATGGTTTAGTGTTTAATGTTTGGGTTTTGTTATTTTGGGCTTGGGGTTTAGGGTTTATGGTAGGCTTAGTGTTCGGGTTAATTTTAGAGTTAGGTTTATGGTTTAGATTGTTTTTTAGGTTTTAGGGTTAGGACATAATTATTTGAGCTGTAATATCTAAGGTTTAGTGTTTAATGTTATGGGTATTTTTATTTTTGTTTAGGGTTTAGGGTTTAGGGTTAGGGTTAAGGAAAAGGTTAGGTTTAGGGTTCGTCTTAGGGATAGGGTTAGGTTTTAGTATTTTTTAAGGTGTACGTTTGAGGGTTTAGGATTTTTGGTTTTAAATCTATAGTGTAGTATTTAATGTTTGGATTTTTGTTTTTTGGGATTAGGGTTTTGGGTTAAGGGCTTAGGGTTAGGGTTTGGGTTTGGGTTAGGGTTAGGTTTAGTTTTTTTTAGGTTTTAGGGTTTGTGGTTTAGGATTTGATGTATAAAATCTATGGTTTAGTGTTTAATGTTTGAGTTTTTGTATTTTGAACTTAGGGTTTATTTTGGATTTGTTTTGGACTTAGAGTTTAGGGTTCGTGTTAGGGATAGTGTTCATTTTTTTTTTTTCAGTATTGGGGTTTAGGATTTTTGTTTCAAATCTATGGTTTAGTGTTTAGTGTTTGGGTTTTTGGTATTTTGGGTTAATTGTATAGGGTTAGGGTTAGGGTTACAGTTTAGTTTTTTTTTTTAGGTTTTAGTGTTTGTGGTGTTGAATTTAAATTTTAAAATCTATGGTTTAATGTTTAATGTTTGAGTTTTCATATTTTGGACTTAGGGTTTTTTTGGACATTTTTTTGGACGTAGGGTTTAGGGTTTAGGGTTTAGGGTAAAGGTTAGGGTTAGGATTATGGTTACGATGTAGGTTTTTTGTAGGTTTTATGGTTCAAGGTTTGACATTTGAGGTTTAAAATCTATGGTATTGTATTTAATGTTTGGGTTTTGGTATTTTGGGCTTAGGGTTTTAGGTGAATGGTTTAGAGTTAGAGTTAGGGTTAGGGTTAAAGTTTTGTTTTTTTAGGTTTTTGGTTTTAGGGTTTAGGATTTGAGGTTTAATGTCAATGGTTTAGTTTTTAATATTAGGATGTTGGTATTTTGGGCTTGGGGTTTAGGGATTATGATAGGGTTAGGGTTAGGGTTAATGTTAGTGTTAGGGTAAGGGTTTAGGTTGTTTTTTAGGTATTAGGGTTTGGGTTAAGGATTTGAGTTGTAATAGCTATTGTTTAGTGTTTAATGTTAGGGTTTTTGGTATTTTGGGCTTTGGGTTTAGGGTTTAGGGTTTTGGGTTATGGTTAAGGATAGGGTTAGGACTAGGGTTCATGTTAGGGATAGGGTTAGGGTTAGTGTTTAGGGTTTTTTCAGGTTTAAGTTTTGGGGTTTAAGATTTTTGGTTTAATATCAATGGTTGTGTTTAATGTTTGGGTTTTGTATTTTAGGCTTGGGGTTTTGGGTTAATGGTTTAGGGTTAGGATTAGGGTTAGGATTAGGGTTAGGGTTAGGGTTTAGGTTTTTTTAGGTTTTTGTATTTGTGATTTAGGATTTGAAGTTTAAAATATATGATTTAGTGTTTAATGCTTGGGTTTTCGTATTTTGGACTTAGGTTTTTCTTTGTACTTAAGGCTTAGGGTTAGGGTTAGGTTCTAGGGTTTTATTAGGTTTTATGGTTCAGGGTTTAGCATTTGAGGTTTAAAATTATTGTTTAGTGTTTAGTGTTTGGGTTTTTCTATTTTGAGCTTAGGGTTTAGGGTTTAGGGTTTAGGGTTAGGGTTAGGGTTAGGGTTATGGTTAGGGTTAGAGTTAGGGTTAGGGTTTTGGGTTTTTTAGGTTTTTGGGTTTAGGGTTTAGGGTTTGTGGTTTAATATCAATGGTTTAGTGTTTAATGTTTGGGTTTTGCTATTTTGTGCTTGGGGTTTAGGGTTTATGGTAGGGTTAGGGTTCGGGTTAATTTTAGGGTTAGGTTTATGGTTTAGATTGTTTTTTACGTTTTAGGGTTTGGACATAATTATTTGAGCAATAATATCTAAGGTTTAGTGTTTAATGTTATGGGTATTTTTATTTTTGTCATTTTGTTTAGGGTTTAGGGTTTAGGGTTAGGGTTAAGGAAAAGGTTAGGTTTAGGGTTCGTCTTAGGGATAGGGTTAGGTTTTAGGTTTTTTTAAGGTTTACGTTTGAGGGTTTAGGATTTTTGGTTTTAAATCTATAGTTTAGTATTTAATGTTTGGAATTTTGTTTTTTGGGATTAGGGTTTTGGGTTAATGGTTTAGGGTTAGGGTTTGGGTTAGGGTTAGGGTTAGGGTTAGTTTTTAGGTTTTAGGGTTTTTGGTTTAGGATTTGATGTATAAAATCTATGGTTTAGTGTTTAATGTTTAAGTTTTTGTATTTTGAACTTAGGGTTTATTTTGGATTTTTTTTGGACTTAGAGTTTAAGGTTTGTGCTAGGGATAGTGTTTAGTTTTTTTTTTAGATTTTCAGTATTGGGGTTTAGGATTTCCGGTTTCAAATCTATGGTTTTGTGTTTAGTGTTTGGGTTTTGGTATTTTGGGTTAATTGTATAGGGTTAGGGTTAGGGTTACAGTTTAGTTTTTTTTTTATGTTTTAGTGTTTGTGGTTTTGAATTTATGGCTAAAAATCTGTGGTTTAATGTTCAATGTTTGGGTTTTGTATTTTGGACTTTGGGATTTTTTTTTGGGACATTTTTTTTGGACTTAGATTTTAGGGTTTAGGGTAAAGGTTAGGGTTAGGATTATGGTTACGGTGTAGGTTTTTTGTAGGTTTTATGGTTCAAGAAAATCTCTGGTATAGTATTTAATGTTTGGGTTTTGGTATTTTGGGCTTAGGGTTTCGGGTTAATGGTTTGGAGTTAGGGTTAGGTTAAGGTTAGGGTTAGGGTTAGGGTTAAAGTTTTGTTTTGTTAGGTTTTTGGTTTTAGGGTTTAGGATTTGAGGTTTAATATCAATGGTTTAGTTTTTAATATTAGGGTGGTTGTATTTTGGTCTTGGGTTTAGGGATTATGGTAGGGTTAGGTTTAGGGTTAATGTTAGGGTTAGGGTTAGGGTAAGGGTTTAGGTTATTTTTTAGGTTTTAGGGTTTGGGTTAAGGATTTGAGTTATAATAGATATGGTTTAGTGTTTAATGTTAGGGTTTTTGTATTTTGGGCTTTGGGTTTAGGGTTTAGGGTTTTGTGTTATGGTTAAGGATAGGGGTAGGACTAGGGTTCGTGTTAGGGATAGGGTTAGGGTTAGGATTTAGGGTTTTTTCAGGTTTAAGTTTTGGGGTTTATGATTTATGGTTTAATATCTATGGTTGTGTTTAATATTTGGGTTTTGGTATTTTAGGCTTGGGGTTTTGGGTTAATGGTTTAGGGTTAGGATTTGGGTTAGGGTTAGGGTTTAGGTTAGGGTTAATGTTAGGGTTTAGTTTTTTTTAGGTTTTAGGGTTTGTGGTTTAGGATTTGAAGTTTAAAATATATGATTTAGTGTTTGATGCTTGGGTTTTCGTATTTTGGACTTTGGTTTTTTTTGGACTTTTTATTTTGGACTTAGGGTTTAGGGTTTAGGGTTTAGGGTTAGTGTTAGGGTTAGGATTAGTGTTAGGGTGTATGTTTTTTTTTTAGGTTTTATGGTTCAGGGTTTAGCATTTGAGGTTTAAAATCTATGATTTACTATTTAATATTTGGGTTTTGGTATTTTGTGCTTAGGGTTATGGGTTAACTGTTTAGGGTTATGGTTAGGATTAGGGTTAGGATTTGGGTTAGGGTTAGGGTTAGGGTTTAGTGTTTTTTTTGTTTTAGGGTTTGTTGTTTAGGATTTGAGGTTTAAGATCTATGGTTTAGTGTTTAATGATTGGGTTTTCTTATTTTGGACTTAGGATTTTTTTTGGACTTAGGATTTTTTTTGGACTTAGCGGTTAGGGTTAGGGTAAGGGATATGATTAGGGTTAGGGTGTAGACTTTTCTTTAGATTTTATGGTTCAGGGTTTAGCATTTAAGGTTTAAAATATATGGTTTAGTATATTTAATGTATGGGTGTTTGTATTTTGGGCTTAGGGTTTTGGGTTAATGGATTAGGGTTAGGCTTAGGGTTAAGGATATGGTTAGGGTTTGGGTTAGGGTTAGGGTTAGGGTTTAGGTAATTTTTTGGTTTTAGGGTTTGAGGTTTAAAATCTAAGGTTTATTGTTTAATGTTTGGGTTTTCTTATTTTGGACTTATGGTTTTTTTTGGGACTTTTTATTTTGGACTTAGGGTTTTGGGTTTAGGGTTTAGGGTTATGGTTAGGGTTAGGATTATGGTTAGGGTTAGGATTTTTTTAGGTTTTATGGTTCAGGATTTAGCATTTGAGGTTTAAAATCTATGGTTTAGTATTTAATGTTTGGATTTTTGTATTTTGGGATTAGGGTTATGGGTTAATGAATTAGGGTTAGGGTTATGGTTAATGTTAGGGTTAGGGTTTGGGTTAGGTGTTGGGTTAGGGTTTAGGTATTTTTTTTGGTTTTAGGGTTTGTGGTTTAGTATTTGAGGTCTAAAATCAACTTTTAGTATTTAATGTCTGGGATTTCGTATTTTGGACTTAGAGTGTTTTTTTGGACTTTTTATTTTGGACTTAGGGTTTAGGGTTTAAGGTTTACGGTTAGGGTTAGGGTTAGGATTAGGGTTAGGGTGTAGGTTTTCTTTTAGGTTTAATGGTTCAGGATTTAGCATTTGAGGTTTAAAATTTATGGTTTAGTATTTAATGTTAGGGTTTTGGTATTTTGGGCTTTGGGTTTCGGGTTTATGGTTTAGGTTAAGGTTAGGGTTAATGTTAGGGTTAGGGTTAGGGTTTAGGGTTTTTTAGGTTTTTGTGTTTAGGGTTAGGATTTGAGGTTTAATATCAATGGTTTAATGTTTAATGTTCGGGTTTTGTTATTTTGGGCTTGGGGTTTATGGCTTATGGTAGCGTTAGGGTTAGGGTTAATGTTAGGGTTAGGGTTAGGGTTTAGATTGTTTTTAAGGTTTTAGGGTTTGGGGTTAAGAATTTGAGTTGTAATATCTATGGTTTTGTGTTTAATGTTAGGGTTTTGGTATTTTAGTCTTTTAGATTAGTGGTTAGGGTTTAGCGTTGTGGTTAAGGATATGGTTAGGGTTAGGGTTAGGGTAAGGGATAAGGATAGGGTTAGGGTTTAGTTTTTTTTAGGGTTTAGGATTTTTGGTTTCAAATCAATGGTTTAGTATTTAATGTTTGGGTTTTGGTATTTTTGGCTTAGGGTTTTGGTTCAATGGTTTAGGGTTAGGGTTATGGTTAGGGTTTGGGTTAGGGTTAGGGTTAGGGTTTAGGTTTTTTTAGGTTCTAGGGTTTGTGGTTTAGGATTTTATTTTTAAAATCTATTGATTACTGTTTAATGTTTGAGTTTTCATATTTTGGACTTAGGTTTTTTTTTTATACTTAGGGTTTAGGGTTCGTGTTAGGGATAGGGTTAGGGATTATTTTTTTTTTTTTAGATTTTCGGTTTTCTGGTTTATGATTTTTTGTTTAAAATCTATGGTTTAGTGTTTAAATTTTGGGTTTTAATATTTTGGGCTTGGGGTTTTGGGTTAATTGTTTAGTGTTAGTGTTAGGGTAAGGGCTAGGGTTTAGTTTTTTTTTTTTTTTTAATTACCCTTGGGGGGGGGGGTAGGGGCTGAGCAAAACCCCCAGGCCTTAACATTAATTAAAAACTAAATACAAGGAGGGGGACATAATGACACGACCAAAATCTAGACCCCAGACGAGACCGGCGTCGTTGACCTCTCAGAGGATGCAAACAAGCCTACTTACATCATTCTTACTTCATCTAGGTTAATTTTAGCGGAAAATTTGAAACTTTTGTCTCTTAACATACTTACTAATCATTTCTAATACACTCATAATTTGTTCACCATCAACCATCTAACATTAAGATCATCAAATAAAAGAAATAGTTTAATATAGCAATAATTGTATACTTGCCAAAATGGCACAAATACAATGTCTGAAATAATAGGGGAAAGAAACGCTAGTGGAACATACTCCACTAGCTCAATCCTAAGACTAAGCTAGAATATAAATGGGCAAGCATCCTCTAAAGCATGAGCGCCTTCTAAGTCCGAATGAATGCTCGACGTCCGTATAGCTTCAGCGTCAACCTGTAGCTCTAGCGTCCACCTGTGCCTGTACATAAAATTGTAGAGTTGTACAGGTTTAGTACACACTTGTACTAAGTATGGGTATATGCAAGCACACACCAAGGACATGCATGAGTAAGAATAGTTCTTTCCTAACAACCTGATTATGGAAAGTCAAATTAGTGGACTTGCCAAATTTGAATTAGGAAAGTTAGTGAACTTTCCAAATTTGGATTAGGAAAGTCAGTGAGCTTTCCAAATTTGGATTAGGAATGTCAGTGAGGTTTCCAAATGTGGATTAGGAAAGTCATGCCATGATAATAACATGCATCATCATACTTATCATATTGCACACAACACATATCATCTTACATATACCACATATCATATTGCATATAGCACATAACATCTTTTATAACATTAATTCATATGCCATGAGACCTTGGAATCATGGACTTGACATTAATACTTTCCAAAATTAGGGCTCAACATATGGAACCTCAACTAGGGAGTCTTCATTAGCAAACACGGAGTCTGCTTCATTCATTCATACGTACTTCATTTCATTTCGTTCATAGGCTAGTGTGAACACAATCTATACCTAGGATGTAGTTTAAGACTTTCATCGGGTTTGCTGTGCTATGATCAAGAATAACCTAGTGTCATTACTTGAGTCTAGCTCACCTCTTGATTATCCTATCCTAACACCTTTCGTATCGTTTATTTCATTATGTGCATCATTTGAGGCTGGCCTCATTCATTCATTGGGAACTTTAACTTTAACCGACATAGATCATGTGAGCATCATGAAATCCAGTGTCTCCCCCACACCTAAAAGAGGTGGAATCACCGGCCAAGGTGCCCCAAAACATGCTAACGTACATGGGAATTTAACACCGCTAGATCCCTATATTGGCTGTATAGGTTCAAAGACCAGGAGATATAAGGAGACCCATACCCAGCAATTCGGACAGTCTCATCTCGTGAGACTTACGTGAACCTCCGCCCTTCCCGAAAGAAGACATCACCACTCATAGCTAGTCTATCGGTGCTCAGTATAAAGTTCTATTACATTCAACTCATACGTCATGGAAGCTGACTTCTAGTATGAGGACATCATAGATCAATAGACGATTTATCATCTCGTCGTTAGCATTAAGTGTGTTAATCTCAATACTTTCATTAGAGTGTTCATAGAGACTGGTCTCTTCATTAACTTTACACTCTCATAAGTGAGTACGTTTTGGTAACATTTACTTAGGCTCATTTGAGATTGTTCTCATCTTTTACATTAGCCTCATATCATCTTGTCACCACATTCATTAATATTAGCACAATTGCTCTTTAT
Organism: Solanum sitiens; assembly: GCA_016801875.1. Taxonomy (NCBI): domain Eukaryota; kingdom Viridiplantae; phylum Streptophyta; class Magnoliopsida; order Solanales; family Solanaceae; genus Solanum; species Solanum sitiens. Next base: position 691,521 of record JABWTJ010000651.1, on the reverse strand, counting down.
AATTACTCACCCCATTTTACGTGAATGTTCATTTCATCATATGCCAATGCACTTGGCCATTTGTGTGTTTCACACTCTTACTTAACCCTTCTAGGGTTTCATCATTTCATTACATAATAATCATTTCATCGTATGCCAATGCACTTGGCCATTTAGTGTGTTTTACACTTGTATTTAACCCTTCTAGGGTTACATCATTTCATTACATACATCTTAGATTCACTTATTTTTAAACGTATACTAGACTTATGGGTCTATACATACAAGCCATGAGGCTTCATTCATAGTTCTCTAACTGACTCATATCTTCCTAAGATTATGTAGTACAAGACTTGTGTATCTTGTATGTATGTCAAGATCTCGATTTCGATCTAAGTAAGTTGCATTATTCTTGAACATTTAATTCACGTATGACTTATGTATCAATACGGAAATTTGGGCAAGGGAACCCAAGTTCAAATCCCTTGAACAACACTTAGATTTTCTCTTAATTCAATTTATGTTTTGGTTTGGAGATCTGAGTTCGAATCCCCTTAGCAACATCATTATTCTTATTTTTTTCTACTTTAGTTACTCCACTCGGCCGAGGGGTGGTGGGTTCGAATCCCACTCCCCTCACTTTCATTATTATTAATTATTTTCCTTTGTCTCCTCACGTGATCGAGAGGTCGTGGGATCGAACCCCCACACCTCTCATCTTTTTCTTTCTTTTGTTTTTTCTTGTCTACACATTAAGCCTAGAGGTGGTGGATTCGAATCCTACTCCTCTCTTTTCCTTTATTTTTATTTATTCTTAAGTCTAGGAGAATTAGCCTAGGTACCCAATTTCGATCCCCCTTAACCCCATTTCTTTATTTTCAGTTTTTTTTGGTAACTTAGCAAGGTGAGGTCTCGGGTTCGAACCCTGCTGACCTCAACGATATTTCTTGCATTTTTACATAGTACGTGGTGCACCCTTTTTGACCGAAACCTCATAACCAATGCTGGAAATTAATTAAATTTTCCAGACCTTACTTAACAACATTCATACATTCGTTTTGAGGTACTTTCACGATTCGTTTAACACATTCTAGGTGTTGATTCATTGTTGTTTAGCTTAGATTTTTCCACTTAAGATCAGCCACCTTACACTTCATTTAAACATCACAACTTACACATCTTATGCACAATAATTCCAATCAGCAAACAAGCCATTTTAAGACTTTAAAATGGAGAACAACAACAAACATTTTACATATTGCACCACATCATTTTCGGTTGACATCATTGAACATGCTTGCTATATCCAAACACAAAATCACAAAGAGCATCATATTTCACACTAAGCTACTAGCAACCATACCAACAACATGATTTCTAACCTAATTTAGATTGAAATCGGAAGGAGACTAGGGACAAGGAATTCAACAGTAAAGGGGACAGCCCTAGTTTCATACGTTGAATTTTGTAGAAAGAAATTTCTCTTGGAGAAAGGATTCCGAGAGAGAAAACCCATACCTTGTTGTACCTTTCCACACCTCCAAAGTGCTGCCCAAATCCTCCCTTAAACCTTCAACACGATCCCGTCGAGAAGATGATGTAAATTTTTCATTTCTTAAGTTAGCTTGCTTGTTTGTATATTTTTTTTTGTAAGTTCTTTCAGTGTAGAGAACTTTTGATTGCTTTCTAATGTTTTATATTCTGTTTTTGCAGCCAGGAAAAATAGAATGGACGACAGAGATAGAGAGATTTAGGCGTGAGAGAGAGAGTTTGTGTGAGATAGTGCCTCTTAAAACTAGGCTAGTTGACAAGACTTAGTCAATTTTTAAAAAACATTAATTAATAAATAAATAATAATTAATAATAAAAATGTGATTTTCATTTTTCTTAAATCAGCCATTAATTATTAATTTATTGAATTAATTCACCAATTAAAAAAATCACATTAAATCATTGCTCCTACCTAGGTTCGAACCCGGGTGGAGCAAGACTTCATTTCAAGGGCTCAATTTCGGCCCTCTCTCCCCAAATTGCCCCTCCACTTTATTAATTAAATAATTAATTACATATTTAGGGTAATTATTATACTACCCTTAGCCAGGAAAAAGACCATTTTACCCCTAGACCCTTCAAACCTAAGATTTCTTCTTTTTAAGTTTGGTAAAGACTCCTTCGAGTAAATCTTCGTATTTGAGATCCCTACATGGTTGGACCCAACCTTTCCAAGCTCAACTAACTCCCCAAGTAGTTGGCTTGGCTGTAGCAAGGGTTCCGAGGTCTGGTTCTACGCGCATCAATCCGTGTGAACCCTGGTCTAATCGTAGGCATTCTTGACACATTAAGCATTTTTTATCTTATTCATTTTTAGGGTTGTTACATTATCCCCCCCCCCTTAGGAATATTCGTCCCCGAATGACACTACCACTATCTAGCGTAATGGCAGTCAGATCATAACATAATCACTATGCACAGTCAAGCAATAGCAACAAAATATGGAGAGATAAGGAAACTTAGACTTAAGAGTAGGAAGTCTAACCTCAAGAGCTGAAAAGATGAGGGTAACGGGATCTCATGTCGGCCTCAGCCTCCCACGTAGCACCCTCAACAAGATTATTTCTCCACAATACCTTCACTGTGGCAATCTCCTTGTTCCTCAGCCACTTGATCTGTCTGTCTATGATCTCAACAGGTACCTCCTCATAGGACAAGTCTTCATCGACCCCCAAATCTTCCACAGGTAGAATCGATGCTGGATCACCTAGGCACTTCTTTAACATGGATACATGAAAGACTGGATGGACAAAAGCTAGCTCCGCATGCAATGCCAACTCATAGGCCACCTCACCCACATGCTGTAGGATCTCGTATGGCCCAACATACCTCGGACTCAACTTCCCCTTCCTGCCAAACCTCATCACCCCCTTCATAGGTGATATCTTCAGATAGACCTGGTCACCAACATCAAACTCTAAGGGCCGTTTTCTGTTATCTGCATATGACTTCTGACGACTGTAAGTAGTAACCAACCTGTCCCTAATCACTCTGACCTTCTCTAAGGCCTCATGAATGATCTCTGGACCCAAAATGGATGACTCTCGAACCTAGAACCACCCAACTGGAGATCTACACCTCCTACCATATAGTGCCTCAAACGGTGCCATCCCAATGCTGGACTGATAGCTATTATTATACGAGAACTCTATCAAAGGCAGATGGTCATCCCAGCTACCCCTGAAGTCAATCACACACGCTCTCAACATGTCCTCCAATGTCTAAATGGTGCGCTCTGCCTGCCCATCAGTCTGAGGATGAAAGACAGTACTAAGCTTTACCTGCGTGCCCAAGCTCTTCTGGAAAGATCTCCAGAAATGTGAAGTAAACTGAGCTCGTATATCTGAAATGATAGACAAAGCAATCACATGCCATCTCACAATATCATCTATGTAGAGTCTCGCATAATCCTGGCTCTGTAAGTAGACTTCATAGGGATAAAGTGGGCAGACTTAGTCAATCTGTCCACAATAACCCATATGGAGTCATGCTATCTCCTAGTCCTCGGAAGACCAACCACGAAGTCCATATTAATGGCCTCCCACTTCCAAGTCGGAACCTCAATAATCTGAGTAAGACCGCCAGGCTTAAGATGTTCTGCCTTAACCTGCTGACAATTAGGACACTTGGCCACATATTCTACAATGTCCTTCTTCATGCCATCCCACTAATAAATCTGCTTAAGATCATGATACATCTTGGTGGAACCTGGATGTATGAAATATTTGGAACCATGGGCCTCTAGAACAATCCTGGTCCGCAAATCATCCACATCTGGTACACACAATATGTCTTGATACCTAAGTATACCATCACCTCCCAAAGCGAAAGACTCATTCATCTTTATCAACACTGAGTCCTTCAGATCCATCAACACAGGATCGAGATACTGACCCTGCTTGACTTCAACCACCAAGGATGATTCAGAACTAGGATGAACTGAAACACCCCCACTAGTAGAGTCAACCAATCGCACACCTAGTCTGGCCAGTCTGTGTACATCTTTCGCCTACTCCTTCTTCTCATCCTCAACATGGGATGTACTTCCCATGCTCATCCTGCTCAAAGCATCAACTACAACATTAGCCTTACCTGGATGGTAGTGAATATTCATGTTATAATCCTTCAACAGCTCCAACCATCTCCGCTGACGTAGATTCAACTCCCTCTGTGTGAACACGTACTGGAGACTCTTGTGGTATGTTAACACATCCACATGCACTCCATACAAGTAGTGGCTCCACAGCTTCTGTCACAACCCAAAAGCATACCCTAGAAGATAGGGTACAATCTTGGATTGTAACCGACATCGTCGACCTCTCGGAGGTCTAAGACAAGCCTCTCATATCATTCATTGCATTGACATAGTAAATTTAGCGGAAAATTTAAAACTTTTCATACCACATCATATGCTAGAAACATCACATCGTATATATATAAAACATAAGTCATAATACATATTTAGACTCTAAGTCTCTTTGCCATCTTAGACTCAATAACTTTAGAATACATTAGGGACACGGCCCATACGACACCTTACATAACTATACAATATTTAAACACTTTACATTAAAGACATTAGTAGGACATCCTTGAACTTAAGGATTCCTTTCCTTGAGCTTGGGAAATCACCTATCAAGCTCCTCAATCATAGACCTTCTTTAAGCATTCCAATACCTACACTTTGTGTAAAAAGTAAAGAAGAATGGGATTAGCACAAGAATGTATTAAGTATGGCAACCATGCAAAAACATGTATTTAAAAGGGACATTTTCTTTGAAATTATACTTCATGCCATTTTGAGTAAATCATCATAAAACCTTTGTCAATAGCATTTATATCATCCACATACTTCATAGAGACACAATCAAAGGCCAAACATCATATAAAAGCACATATAGAATTTAAGTACAATTTGGAGTCACTTTACAGTGAACTCCATTACCTTACAGTGAACCCTTACTCTTAATTCATTAGCCTCCAAAGTAATCCGTTAGGGATACTTGGTGCAATGTATCACCTTAGGAATACAAGAGAAAAGCCATACATAGCATCTACACAAGACAACACATGCCAACATATAAGTATAGTGCAATATAGACATAGCCAAACTAGAACTACAATGTCATACATAAAGGACACATACATAATCATATGCATTAGAGAACCTTCCTTAGACTTCCTAAGGAGTCACTTGTGCAATGTCTAGATGGGTTCATTACTTCCATCTATCCTAAGTAACTTACCTTAAGTCCTCCTAGTTAGGATCCTATTCAATTACTTCCATTGTCCATTTTACCTTTAGGGAAACCATAACCTTAACCGACATAGACCATGGGTGCTAATCATGGAATCCGGTGTCATGAAACCTTACACCGATGGAAGGTGGTCTACCGGCCAAAGTAGAACCTAACATAAACATAGCTATCGAGGTATAATCCTCTAGCTAGTATCCTATGGTGGCAACATAGTTTATGGAACTTGGGGAATTCATGGAAATATCAACTCTACACCCTATGTTGGGTCATGAGGCTATCCACCCCGTGACGACCGTAATGAACCCTACCTTTCTTAAATAAGAAAGTGTCACCCCTCACATGAGGACCATAGTGAACCCTACCTTTCCTATGTTGGAAAGTGTCACTCCCTCATATTCAAGTTACTCGGTGCTAGGCTAAGTTCCTTTTATTGAAAAGCCTTTATTACGTTCGTTTATAAAAACATAAGCTTAGGATATTCATTATTCATATGCTTATAGCATATTCAAGCACCTATCTAGTTTTGGAGTATTCTTGGCACCCCTAGCAAGGCCCCTCTCAGTAACTAGATCATCCATGTGTGAGTGTATACTTAGATGTGAGCAAACCTTTCACATAATCACCTAATGTCACACATGTTCATATATTAATGCATAAGTCTATAGGCATAACTATATGAGAAATCCTTTCATATAAACCTACTAAGACACTATGCACATTCATACTTCATCATATCATATACATCATATTCATAACATGTTCATACATACATCCTTCATGTTCATTGAAACCAAATCTAGGAACTATCCTATCAAGATACACATGTGCAATGTATAGACAAGGTTCCATACCCTTGACCATACTAGTACACCTATCAAGTCATCCTAGTAAGGGAAATACAAATCATACTTCCATAAACATCACCTTAATATGCATAGTAGTAGACACTAGTGAATATGAGAACTACCTTTCATTTAGACACAATGACTTATACTACTTATAACATGCATGTAAGTGAGAGTGTGTGTACATTGACCAACATGATCACATAATGGCTATCAATAACTTATTTAGTCAGCCACCCTATTAGACCACATTGCACTTCAAGCACATAGCACACAATACATAATAGCATAGGAGACAAGACTATACATACAATGTAACCAAGACTCCTAACTTTAGCCATTTACACTTTCATATAAGGGTACATAGGTAAGGGGTTATTCACCATATTAACACATCCATAGAAGCACCTATACTTTACCCTAACATAGTTATACACATGCTCATACAATAGCCACACAACCTAATTCACATCTAGAATAGGAAAGTAGGCATAATCTTCTCATAGTATCATTTTAAGCATATGTTCATAAGTTCATCAATTTGCCTTCATGGACATGGTCAACACATATATAATGACAATAAATTAAACACCGCTACCATAAGTGGACCATACCACACAATGCCATACAAGACTTCATCAACATTTCTATAAAGAATAGAGAAGTAGAAGAGTAGAGGAATTAAGCATTCTTACCAATTTCTCACCCTTTGATCATCATTGATAAATACACCTTATTCATCAATAAAACACATATATGGCAGTAGCTATATGTACTTTAAACATATAAGAAACCATGTACAAGTCGTTACAAGATTATGCCATAACTTAATGAAACATATCAACATACTAGGAAAGTAGAATAACATAGGTCATTAGCTAACTTCCCTTACATTGATTTTAGATCATAGTTCATACATATATAAGTCTAAGGCAGTAGCTAAACCTACATTTAACCATATTGAAATCATGATTACATACATTCAAGATTGGGGTTCCAACATAGGCATTTAGGCTTATCGATTTGCTAGAGTATAGGAGACTTTATCAATACTATGAACTATCTAAGGGTATGATCATCATTCATATTTCATCAATAATATACTCATTAGGCAGTAGCTAATTAGATAAGAAATCAAGACTAAATCATACTTTATCTAATCATAATTCAAGATACATCACAACTTAGCTTCTTGACTTCATAACCTAAAGGAATCTATACCAATTCATGCAAGCCCTTCTTAATTTGAACATTAAGGATTTATACTTACAAAATTCATCCATTACATCACCCTAAAAGAGTAGCTACAGCAGTTCATACATAATCAAGAGCCTACACAATCGATCTCACAATCGTCTTTAAGACAACATATAGAAACATAGGTTATTCAAGCTCAAAACTTCATATATTTATCATCATGAACTGGTCATCATCAATTCACCATTAGTTAATGTAAATAACAATAACCAGAAGCCATTCAACATAAGAGAATCACCATTAAAAATCAAGAACAAGCCATAATTACAAAACCCTTTCAAGAGCTAAACCATTTTTGGAAGGAACATGGGTTCATCATGCAATTGAAGTGAAATCACATTCAAATCATCATATTAATACTAATTCATCATGATTTAATCTTTAGAAACGTTTTGAGAAGGAACCCATGGCTAGATTGGAAGATTGGAAACTTGTTCATAAGATTTCTTTGAAAAACATTGAGAAGAACTCTCCAAGTGAAAGGTTACTTAGAGATGAAGGATCACCATACCTTAATCTTCATGAAGACCTGTAAAACTTGATGAAGAACCCATGAGAATCCCATCTTCAAGCTGTTCTTGAGCTTCAAAAACCATGGGGGTTTCTAGAGAGAATATTTTGGGAAGGGAAGGGTTCAATTTGACTGAGGGGATTTGAGAATGGGTTGGTCACGTTTTTGGACCCTTAAATACACCCAAAAATAATCAAATAAACCTATAATAGTCAGGTTAGGATGTGGGGTGAATTTACAAACTCACCCCTGACTTGGCAGAACACAGGCAGCCAACCTGCAGGCCATCCGCGACGTAGGCCTTGACGGGGCGTCATGCCCTCCGTCACCCATGACATGGCCAATTTCTTGGCTCATGACATGCCCAAGGCAAGTCCCCTTTGACGAGACCTGCTTGACGGTCCGTTGGTGGCCCAACGGTCCATCATTGGGTCCGTCAAAGGACACTACCCAGGCAGTGTATAGGCAGCCTTGGGGTCCTTCTTTTGGGGCCTCTTGTGGGGCCCTTTAGAAGTCGTACCCGGACGTTTCCAACGTGATTACAAACCTTAACATGTTATAGACCTACCACATAAGTTTCATCCAAAACAAACACCTACAGACGTCCAAACAGCCTTGACCCCAACATGACATACGATGAACGTCTTAGGGGCTATCTTTCGAACGCCTTGGACGTTCTTGGGCGTTTGACCTCCAAACTTCACGAAACTTCATACAATAACATTAAACATCATTTAACGCCATTACAAGACTTATTTGACTCAGTTCACACAATTTAGGCATGTATACACATATGAGGCACATAAGCGACTATTCGTCGAACGTCTTGGACGTCCCTTGACGTTCAACTTCCAAATCACTTCAAACTTTGCACACTGCCTCTATATCAGATAATAAGGCATTTTAGGACCTTATAAAATTAAGACGAACATGTTAGGCTCTAGACACCTTATCTCATTTTCGAGGTCTTACAATATCCCCCACTTGGGAACATTCGTCCTCGAATGACACTTAGGACACTTTAATCACAACAAGGACTTCAATGCAATGCACCATAGAGCAGTTCATATATGTTATAAAATCATCACATAGGAGTTCATGCACCAATATTTAAAAGGAACAAAACTTTACACCCCTAAGCACTCAATGTACACAAGCAAGCAAAACTTCGATTCACTCACCCTTAATGCATTAATCAAAGAGGCTCTTATCGTGTTTATAGGAGGAACGTACTTATCCTAATCATAACATGGTCATTGCACCTTAATTCATCAAGACAAAATCTTGCAAGGCCACATATAGGCAGATTTCAACAATACTCAAAACAAGTAGGCACTCATACTTCAATGCACATAGACTTGAGTTAATTGCATTTAACAAAAATCTTCATTAGTTAGACCTAGTACCATGAAGGTCATACTCAACCATACCATGCTTAGTGGTGTCCATGGAGGAATGTCTTGCTCCTCAACACATTACATGTATCATGAGTTCACACCTTAGCAAAGCACAAGGTCAATTTCTTTTTTTTAAAAAAAAAATGAGAAATCTCAACTTTCAAGCCAAGACATGCATATATTTTTCTTCCTAGTGAAGTCTAAATGGCAAGTCACACCAAGTGCATCACAACAAAATAGGAAGTCATTCCACAAATCTCTTTTCTTAACATATTACTCACCCTTAAAGTAAGCCTCATTTTGGAAAAATAGCACAAACCATAGGCACACACGTATACACTTAGCAAAACATGCTTTCACCTTTCAAGAATGAGCCTACAATTTTATATTACAAATCATCAAGTCACTATATTTTCAGGAGAGTCAACATATTTCATGGTAAAAGAGACTCAACTTCTATTGCAAGGTTAAACAATTTACCCTACAAGTGACTATTACAAAGTTCCTTGTCTTACCTCATGAAGTCACTTCACAATTAGCACATTAAAATGCAAGTCAACAAGAGAAAACATGGATTTTATCAAAAATTTCTTTTTCATGCCCTTTGGAAAATTCACCATGTCTCTAAGATGATGTCAATTAATTCATACCAATCATATAAAGATCATGCAATTCACACTTTATGCAAGACTATTTTCATGAACAAGCATACTAAGAATTCATATTTTCAAATTCATGTAAGAATAGAAGAACAATGTAGACAATTTCTACAATCTCACTACTCAAACACCATCCCCCACTTAGGGTAAACCAAATTAAGAGCAACTTAACCCAACATATAGAGGATTTCAAATACAAAACCTTAACATTCATCACTTAAAGTGATTACTACTTTAGAGAGAATTTTCATTAATTCAATTTAACAACACTAAGGCATTCTAAACCTTATCCTTTTAGGCAAATCATCCTCAACCATCAACTTTGATCATACTATTCGATTCACATAAGGTCTTCCTACAATGCAATAGACACTACGGTCATACATCATTAGTGGAAAACAACAAGGAAGTTCATAACACAACAAGAAGTTTAGAAATAACTCTACAACTCATCATGTCATAAGATTCTCATCCTTCAATCTAAATAGCAAAGATTCTTTTCCACATTCCTTATCATGTTCATATTCATAAATTCTACACATATTTCAATAACATCCAATCAAATGACAATTTAGTAGGTTCTCCAAATATATTACAATAAGTTGCCTAGTCTTTACAGTGAGCATGCTTCCAAATATCCAAAAATGCAACATTTAGACATCTAATGGAACAAGCATGGAATTATAAGATACAAAGCTCTACCAACTCATTCTTCATAAGCATGCATACTATATTTACAACTCAAGTCTCTACAAAAGATTCCAATTTTTACACTAGCAACTCATGAAGTACCACTTATATACAAAGGAAAACAATGCACACTGTTAATCACATATACTCATAGGATAGCATACTTCCATAGGTAGTTATTAAACAATCCAAGTTCGAATCCTAATATTTGGCTAACATCATACAGAACCATATAGGAATACAACAACCTAAGAAAATTCACTTTAACCACTATAACTCCTAGCATGCTTCAACTATATCATGACATACATCATTCGACATAACATGCTATTTCACATAGATTTCATATATTGCCATAATTGGCATCACATCATCAAATAAGAGATATTTCATGCATAGCAAGGTAAGATAACCAATCATAATCCCCATAGAGTTAACATGTGCAATGATCAAGTAAAGCTCCATAACTTCACTAAATCAAGTAACCCAACAAGAACTACAATTAGCACCATACTCCACTCATCCATAACATTCATGCATGGATAACTCCATATCTTTAGCACACTAGGCTATTTACATGATTATAAGCATAGAGATCATTACATAAGGACATTCACATTTATCATCATACACATACATAGTATTAACCTCCTAAGGTCTCCATCAAGGCAAACTAGTGCAAGACATAGGTAGAGTCCCATACCCCTACCTAAGTCTAGTTAACCCTTCAAGTCGCCCTAGTTAGTATATACATCATCAAATAAGGACAAGTGTCACCTTCACACATACTCATTCAAACCATAAAACAAAGATAAGCATTTTAAACTCACTTTTTCTCCCTCAAGCATAGAGCAATCTCATCTAAGCAATCACATCTAAAAGACCACCGGACAAGAAAACATAAGAGAGAGATCTTATAGAATTAAATTCTATGGCACGATATGAGAATAATGAAGAAGGGAAACTCTATCGTCCTATAGCCTCTCGTACCATTTGATGTGTCGTGACTCACCACCAATGATACAAGACTCTACTAGACATGGCAATATGAGACTTCTTAGAACCTAAAACCGCTATATAAACCTCATGCTCTGATACCAAGTTTGTCACAACCCAAAAGCATACCCTAGAAGATAGGGTACAATCTTGGATTGTGACCGGCGTCGTCGACCTCTCGGAGGTCTAAGACAAGCCTCTCATATCATTCATTGCATTGACATAGTAAATTTAGCGGAAAATTTAAAACTTTTCATAGCACATCATATGCTAGAAACATCACATCGTATATATATAAAACATAAGTCATAATACATATTTAGACTCTAAGTCTCTTTGCCATCTTAGACTCAATAACTTTAGAATACATTAGGGACACGGCCCATACGACACCTTACATAACTATACAATATTTAAACACTTTACATTAAAGACATTAGTAGGACATCCTTGAACTTAAGGATTCCTTTCCTTGAGCTTGGGAAATCACCTATCAAGCTCCTCAATCATAGACCTTCTTTAAGCATTCCAATACCTACACTTTGTGTAAAAAGTAAAGAAGAATGGTATTAGCACAAGAATGTACTAAGTATGGCAACCATGCAAAAACATGCATTTAAAAGGGACATTTTCTTTGAAATCATACTTCATGCCATTTTGAGTAAATCATCATAAAACCTTTGTCAATAGCATTTATATCATCCACATACTTCATAGAGACACAATCAAAGGCCAAACATCATATAAAAGCACATATAGAATTTAAGTACAATTTGGAGTCACTTTACAGTGAACTCCATCACCTTACAGTGAACCCTTACTCTTAATTCATTAGCCTCCTAAGTAATCCGTTAGGGATACTTGGTGCAATGTATCACCTTAGGAATACAAGAGAAAAGCCATACATAGCATCTACACAAGACAACACATGCCAACATATAAGTATAGTGCAATATAGACATAGCCAAACTAGAACTACAATGTCATACATAAAGGACACATACATAATCATATGCATTAGAGAACCTTCCTAAGACTTCCTAAGGAGTCACTTGTGCAATGTCTATATGGGTTCATTACTTCCATCTATCCTAAGTAACTTACCTTAAGTCCTCCTAGTTAGGATCCTATTCAATTACTTCCATTATCCATTTTACCTTTAGGGAAACCATAACCTTAACCGACATAGACCATGGGTGCTAATCATGGAATCCGGTGTCATGAAACCTTACACCGATGGAAGGTGGTCTACCGGCCAAAGTAGAACCTAACATAAACATAGCTATCGAGGTATAATCCTCTAGCTAGTATCCTATGGTGGCAACATAGTTTATGGAACTTGGGGAATTCATGGAAATATCAACTCTACACCCTATGTTGGGTCATGAGGCTATCCACCCCGTGAGGACCGTAATGAACCCTACCTTTCTTAAATAAGAAAGTGTCACCCCTCACATGAGGAGCGTAGTGAACCCTACCTTTCCTATGTTGGAAAGTGTCACTCCCTCATATTCAAGTTCCTCGGTGCTAGGCTAAGCTCCCTTTATTGAAAAGCCTTTATTACGTTCGTTTATAAAAACATAAGCTTAGGATATTCATTATTCATATGCTTATAGCATATTCAAGCACCTATCTAGTTTTGGAGTATTCTTGGGCACCCTTAGCAAGGCCCCTCTCACTAACTAGATCATCCATGTGTGAGTGTATACTTAGATGTGAGCAAACCTTTCACATAATCACCTAATGTCACACATGTTCATATATCAATGCATAAGTCTATAGGCATAACTATATGAGAAATCCTTTCATATAAACCTACTAAGACACTATGCACATTCATACTTCATCATATCATATACATCATATTCATAACATGTTCATACATTCATCCTTCATGTTCATTGAAACCAAATCTAGGAACTATCCTATGAAGATACACATGTGCAATGTATAGACAAGGTTCCATACCCTTGACCATACTAGTACACCTATCAAGTCATCCTAGTAAGGGAAATACAAATCATACTTCCATAAACATCACCTTAATATGCATAGTAGTAGACACTAGTGAATATGAGAACTACCTTTCATTTAGACAGAATGACTTATACTACTTATAACATGCATATAAGTGAGAGTGTGTGTACATTGACCAACATGATCACATAATGGCTATCAACAACTTATTTAGTCAGCCACCCTATTAGACCACATTACACTTCAAGCACATAGCACACAATACATAATAGCATAGGAGACAAGACTATACATACAATGTAACCAAGACTCCTAACTTTAGCCATTTACACTTTCATATAAGGGTACATAGGTAAGGGGTTATTAATCATCTTAACACATCCATGGCAGCACCTATACTTTACCCTAACATAGTTATACACATGCTCATACAATAGCCACACAACCTAATTCACATCTAGAATAGGAAAGTAGGCATAATCTTCTCATAGTATCATTTTAAGCATATGTTCATAAGTTCATCAATTTGCCTTCATGGACATGGTCAACACATATATAATGACAATAAAGTAAACACCGCTACCATAAGTGGACCATACCACACAATGCCATACAAGGCTTCATCAACATTTCTATAAAGAATAGAGAAGTAGAAGAGTAGAGGAATTAAGCATTCTTACCAATTTCTCACCCTTTGATCATCATTGATCAATACACCTTATTCATCAATAAAACACATATATGGCAGTAGCTATATGTACTTTAAACATATATGAAACCATGTACAAGTCGCTACAAGATTATGCCATAACTTAATGAAACATATCAACATACTAGGAAAGTAGAATAACATAGGTCATTAGCTAACTTCCCTTACATTGATTTTAGATCATAGTTCATACATATATAAGTCAAAGGCAGTAGCTAAACCTACATTTAACCATATTGAAATCATGATTACATACATTCAAGATTAGGGTTACAACATAGGCATTTAGGCTAATCGATTTGCTAGAGTATAGGAGACTTTATCAATACTATGAACTATCTAAGGGTATGATCATCATTCATATTTCATCAATAATATACTCATTAGGCAGTAGCTAATTAGATAAGAAATCAAGACTAAATCATACTTTATCTAATCATAATTCAAGATACATCACAACTTAGCTTCTTGACTTCATAACCTAAAGGAATCTATACCAATTCATGCAAGATCTTCTTAATTTGAACATTAAGGATTTATACTTACAAAATTCATCCATTACATCACCCTAAAAGAGTAGCTACAGCAGTTCATACATAATCAAGAGCCTACACAATCGATCTCACAATCGTCTTCAAGACAACATATAGAAACATAGGTTATTCATGCTCAAAACTTCATATATTTATCATCATGAACTGCTCATCATCAATTCACCATTAGTTAATTTAAATAAAAATAACCACAAGCCATTCAACATAAGAGAATCACCATTAAAAATCAAGAACAAGCCATAATTACAAAACCCTTTCAAGAGCTAAACCATTTTTGGAAAGAACATGGGTTAATCATGCAATTGAAGTGAAATCACATTCAAATCATCATATTAATACTAATTCATCATGATTTAATCTTTAGAAACGTTTTGAGAAGGAACCCATGGCTAGATTGGAAGATTGGAAACTTGTTCATAAGATTTCTTTGAAAAACATTGAGAAGAACTCTCCAAGTGAAAGGTTACTTAGAGATGAAGGATCACCATACCTTAATCTTCATGAAGACCTATAAAACTTGATGAAGAACCCATGAGAATCCCATCTACAAGCTCTTCTTGAGCTTCAAAAACCATGGGGGTTTCTAGAGAGAATATTTTGGGAAGGGAAGGGTTCAATTTGAGTGAGGGGATTTGAGAATGGGTTGGTCACGTTTTTGGAACCTTAAATACACCCAAAAATAATCAAATAAACCTATAATAGTCAGGTTAGGATGTGGGGTGAATTTACAAATTCACCCCTGACTTGGCAGAACGCAGGCAGCCAACCTGCAGGCCATCCGCGACGTAGACCTTGACGGGGCGTCATGGGCTTGACGGGGCGTCATGCCCTCCGTCGCCCATGACTTGGCCAATTTCTTGGCTCATGACATGCCCAAGGCAAGTCCCCTTCGACGAGACCTGCTTGACGGTCCGTTGGTGGCCCAACGGTCCGTCATTGGGTCTGTCAAGGGACACTGCCCAGGCAGTGTATAGGCAGCCTTGGGGTCCTTTTTTTTTGGGGCCTCTTGTGGGGCCCTTTAGAAGTCGTACCCGGACGTTTCCAACGTGATTACAAACCTTAACATGTTATAGACCTACCACATAAGTTTCATCCAAAACAAACACCTACAAGACGTCCAAACAGCCTTGACCCCAACATGACATACGATGAACGTCTTAGGGGCTATCTTTCGAACGCCTTGGACGTTCTTGGGCGTTTGACCTCCAAACTTCACGAAACTTCATACAATAACATTAAACATCATTTAAAACCATTACAAGACTTATTTGACTCAGTTCACATAATTTAGGCATGTATACACATATGAGGCACATAAGCGACTATTCGTCGAACGTCTTGGACGTCCCTTGACGTTCAACTTCCAAATCACTTCAAACTTTGCACACTGCCTCTATATCACATAATAAGGCATTTTAGGACCTTATAACATTAAGACAAACATGTTAGGCTCTAGACACCTTATCTCATTTTCGAGGTCTTACAGCTTCAGTGCAAACACCATAGCTGCTAACTCCAGGTCATGAGTGGGATAATTCTTCTCATGAACCTTGAGCTATCTGGACGCATAGGCTATCACCTTACTAACCTGCATAAGAACATAACCCAAACCAACCCTAGATGCATCACAATAAACAGTGTAATTCTCACCACACTTAGGCAAAGTAAGCACCGGGGCTGAAGTGAGTCTGTCCTTGAGCTCCTGGAAACTCTTCTCACAAGTCTCCGTCTATTCAAACTTGGCCTTCTTCTTAGTCAAAGCTGTCAGTGGGGCAGTAATAGAAGAAAATCCCTCCACGAACCTGCGGTAGTAACCAGCCAATCGCAGAAAGATACGGATGTCAGTGGGAGTAAGAGGCTTTGGCCAGTTCTTCACAGCCTCAGTCTTCCTGGGATCCACCTCCACGCCCTGATCGGACACAACATGACCTAGGAAGGTCACTGATCTAAGCCAAAATTCACACTTGCTGAATTTGGCATACAGTTGATGTTGTCTAAGTACCTGCAAGGTTAGTCTCAAATGTTGTTCATGCTCTTCCTTGGTCCTAGAGTAGATGAGGATGTCGTCAATGAATACTATGACGAAAGAATCAAGGTATTCACGGAAGACTCGGTTCATGAGGTACATAAATGCAGCAGGTGCATTCGTAAGACCAAATGACATGACTAAGAACTCATAATGACCATATCGGGTACGAAAGGCTATCTTTGGGATATCTCCATCCCTAACCCTAAGCTGGTGATACGCTGAACGAAAATCAATCTTAGAGAAGAAACTAGACCCTTGGAGCTGATCGAACAAATTATCTATTTTGGGAAGTGGATACTTATTCTTTATAGTGACTTTGTTGAGCTGCCGATAATCGATACACATTCTAAGGGTTCCATCCTTCTTTTTCACAAACAACACTTGAGCGCCCCAGGGGGATATGCTTAGCTGAATGAAACCCTTATCAGTGAGATGTTTTAACTGCAGCTTCAACTCCTTGAGTTCAGCTGGAGCCATCCTGTAGGGAGGAATTGAAATTCGTTTAGTATCGGGTTCTAAGTCGATACCAAAGTCAATCTGTCGAGGGGGAGGGACTCCAGGCAAATCATCAGGAAATACATCTAGGAACTCATTCACTACTGGCACCGAGTCTATGAAAGGAATGTCATGATCTTAATCATTAACACTCACAAGATGACACAATAACCCCTTGGACAACATTTTATTGGCCTTAAGGTTCGAAATCAAGGGATTAGGACGACTCAAGTTGTGACCCTCCCAGACTAGCTCCTCTTCATTAGGGAAACGAAATCTCACCACTCTAATATGACAATCCAAACAAGCATAACAACTGTGAAGCCAGTCCATGCCAAAAATAACATGAAAATCATGCATGGGTAACTCAACCAAGTCTGCACACATAGTCTTACCACTTACAACTATTGGGCAATCGTTGTATACTCTATCAGTTCTTACATTTTCTCCTAAAGGTGTACTAACCACAATAGGATCATGCAGAACTTCAGGCAATATCTCAAAAGTGAGAGCAAGCAAAGGATTTACAAAGGAAAGAGTAGACCCTGGATCAAGTAAAGCATAAACAGAAGTTGAGAATACTTGCAGCATACCTGTGACCACATCAGCGTACTTCTCCTGCTCCTCCCTGCCCTTCAGGGCATAGAACCTGTTCCTCTTAGGAGGCTCAGGTGCTGCTGCACCCTGTGGATTAGTCCTAGGCTGAGCATTACCTCCAGCCTGACCTCTGTTCTGTGGGCAGTCTCTAACCATGTGCCCACTCTTACCGCAACTGAAGCAGGCATTAGTGCCCTGTCTTCACTCTCCACTGTGAGCACGGCCACACTTAGCACAGTTCTTTTTGGGACGCTGCATCTCACCTCCATAACCCTTCTTGGGCTCAGGTCTGCCTCCTCTAGGTTCTGTACTCCTCTGAGGATTAGAGTTCCCAGAACTCTGTTGCCCCTTCTTGAACCTGGGCTGCTCACGGACGCCAAAATTATTTCTGTGTCCTCCATGGTTGGGACCTGCCTGATCTTGAGGCTTAGGCCTCCTAGCATCACGAATGCCCCTCTTTTTGCGGCTGTCCTCTACCTGTTGGACATGCACCATTAACCTGAAGAGGTCCATATTATCATGGAGCATCGCAGACCGACACTCCTCCTCCATATCTCCATTGATTCCTGTGAGGAACGTGCTCATCGCATCCCTTCTGTTAGATACAAGGGAAGTAGCATACCTGGATAATTTAACAAACTTCAGTACTCATCTCATTCTTGCTGTTAGATACTAAGGAAAGTAGCATACCTGGATAGTTTAACAAACTTCAGGGAATACTCCCTGATTGTCATTGATCCCTGCTTAAGGTTGATAAACTCCTCAACCTTTGCCTCCCTCATCTCCTTGGGAAAGAATCTCTCCAAGAAGGATGTCTTAAACAGCTCTCAAGTGATCAGAACTCTGCCCAACGCTCGGCTATCCTGACACATCTTGCACCAAGTCTGTGCAACATCCTTGAGCTGATAGGAAGCCAGCTCAGCCTTTTTAGTATCTGTGGCCCCCATAGCCACCAGAATCTTATGCACCTCGTCGATAAACTCCTGGGGGTCCTCTGAAGTCCTAGACCCTGTGAAAATAGGAGGATTCATCCTCGTGAAATCTCTCAGCCTGTCAGCCATGCTACGAACCGGTGGGTTCTCCATCTGAACATTCTGCCGGTTGACCTGGTCAGTCATGGCCTGTGCCTGCGTAGTGATGGCTTATGCCATCTGGGCCAGAGATGCCCGTACCTCCACATCAGTCAACCCAACTGGGTTAACTGGCAAAGCCACTCCTTCAGCTGGAGCCTGGGGAGGAACCTGATTGTCCCCAAACTTCTCCTCCTCTCCTCTGCCCAATGGTTCTCCTAGTATTCATTCTCTATACACAACAAGGATTGATGTTAGACACGCTCATAACACCAAGAAAATCAGATATTAGGAAAAGCACGATAAGATCAGAAGAAGGGAAATTGTCCTACGCATCATGCAGTCTCTAATGCAGTATAGTGGTGCACTTCACTACCATGACTTAGAAACTACTCAATGTGGTTGATGTGAACTCATTATTCTCGGAATTTAACCTAGTGCTCTGATACCAACTTTGTCACGACCGTAATCTAGACCCCAGACGAGACCGGCATCGTTGACCTCTCAGAGGTCGCAGACAAGCCTACTTACGTCATTCTTACTTCATTTAGGTTAATTTTAGCGGAAAATTTGAAACTTTTGTCTCTTAACATACTTACTAATCATTTCTAATACACTCATAATTTGTTCACCATCAACCATCTAACATTAAGATCATCAAATGAAAGAAATAGTTTAATATAGCAATAACTGTATACTTGCCAAAATGACACCAATACAATGTCTGATATAATACGGGAAAGAAATGCTAGTGGAACATACTCCACTAGCTCAATCCTAAGAATAAGCTAGAATATAAATGGGCAAGCATCTTCTAAAGCATGAGGGCCTACCAAGTCCAGAAGAATGCTCGACGTTCGGATAGCTTCAGCGTAAACATGTAGCTCTAGCGTCTACCTATGCCTGCACCTAAAATTGTAAAGTTGTATAGGGTTAGTACACACTTGTACTAAGTATGGGTATATGCAAGCACACACCAAGGACATGCATGAGTAAGAATAGTTCTTTCCTAACAACATGATTATCGAAAGTCAAATCAGTGGACATGCCAAATTTGAATTAGGAAAGTTAGTGAACTTTCCAAATTTGGATTAGGAAAGTCAGAGAGCTTTCCAAATTTGGATTAGTAAAGTCATGCCATGAGAATAACATGCATCATCATACTTATCATATCGCACACAGCACATAATATCTTACACATAGCATATATCATATTGCATATAACACATATCATATTTCATTTCATTCGTTCATATGTCATGAGACCCTGAATTTGGACTTAACATTAGGACTTTCCAAAATGAGGGCTCAACATATGGGACCTCAACTAGGGATTCTTCATTAGCAAACACAGAGTCTGCTTCATTCATTCATACGTACTTCATTTCATTTCGTTCATAGGCTAGTGTGAACACCAGCTATACCTAGGATGTAGTTTAAGACTTTCATCGGGTTTGCTGTGCAATGATCAAGAATAACCTAGTGTCATTACATAAGTCTAGCTCACCTCTTGATTATCCTATCCTAACACCTTTGGTATCGTTCATTTCATTATGTGCATCATTTGAGGCTGGCCTCATTCATTCATTGGGAACTTTAACTTTAACCGACATTGATCATGTGAGCATCATGAAATCCAGTGTCTCCCCCACACCGAAAAGAGGTGGAATCACCGGCCAAGGTGACGCAAAACATGCTAGCGTACATAATAATTTAACCCCGTCAGATCCCTATATTGGTTGTATAGGTTCGAAGACCAGGAGATATAAGGAGACCCAAACCCAGCAATCAATACAGTCTCATCTCGTGAGAGTTACGTGAACCTCCGCCCTTCCCGAAAGAAGGCATCACCGCTCATAGCTAGTCTATCGGTGCTCAGTATAATGTTCCATTACATTCAACTCATACGTCATGGAAGCTGACTTCTAGTATGAGGACATCATTGCTCAATAGATGATTTCTCATCTCATCATTAGTATTAAGTGTGTTAATCTCAATACTTTCATTAGAGTGTTCATAGAGACTGGTCTCTTCATTAACTTTACACTCTCACAAGTGAGTAAGTTTTGGCAACATTTACTTAGGCTCATTTGAGATTGTTCTCATCTTTTATATTAGCCTCATATCATCTTGTCACCACATTCATTAATATTAGCACAATTGCTCTTCATAATTACTCACCCCGTTTTACGTGAATGTTCATTTCATCATATGCCAATGCACTTGCCATTTGTGTGTTTCACACTCTTAGTTAACCCTTCTAGGGTTTCATCATTTCATTACATAATAATCATTTCATCGTATGCCAATGCACTTGGCCATTTAGTGTGTTTTACACTTGTATTTAACTCTTCTAGGGTTACATCATTTCATTACATACATCTTAGGTTCACTTATTTTTAAACGTATGCTAGACATATGGGTCTATACATACAAGCCATGAGGCTTCATTCAAAGTTCGCTAAGTGACTCATATCTTCCTAAGATTATGTAGTACAAGACTTATGTATCTTGTATGTATGCCAAGATCTCGATTTTGATCTAAGTAGGTGGCTTTATTGTTGAACATTTAATTGACGTATGACTTATGTATCAATACGGAAATTTGGGCAAGGGAACCCAAGTTCAAATCCCTTGAACAACACTTAGTTTTTCTCTTAATTCCATTTATGTTTCGGTTTGGAGATCCGAGTTCGAATCCCCTTAGCAACGTCATTATTCTTATTTTTTTCTACTTTAGTTACTCCACTCGGCCGAGGGGTGGTGGGTTTGAATCCCACTCCCCTCACTTTCATTATTATTGATTATTTTCCTTTGTCTCCTCACGTGACCGAAAGGTCATGGGATCGAACCTCCACACCTCTCATCTTTTTCTTTCTTTTATTTTTCCTTGGCTACACGTTAAGCCTAGAGGTGGTGGGTTTGAATCTCACTCCTCTCTTTTCCTTTATTTTTATTTATTCTTAAGTCTAGGAGAATCAGCCTAGGTACCCAATTTCGATCCCCCTTAACCCCATTTCTTTATTTTCATTTTTTTTATAACTTAGCAAGGTGAGGTCTCGGGTTCGAACCCTGCTGACCACACTAATTTTTCTTGCATTTTTACATAGTACGTGGTGCACCCTTTTTGACCGAAACCTCATCACCAAATGCTGGAAATTTAATTAAATTTTCCAGCCTTTACTTAACAACATTCATACATTCATTTTGAGGTACTTTCACGATTCGTTTAACACATTCTTAGGTGTTGATTCATTGTTGTTTAGCTTAGATTTTTCCACTTAAGATCAGCCACCTTACACTTCATTTAAACATCACAACTTACACATCTTATGCACAATAGTTCCAATCATCAAACAAAGCCATTTTAAGACTTTAAAACGGAGAACAACAACAAACATTTTACATATTGCACCACATTATTTTCGGTTGACATCATTGAACATGCTTGCTATTTCCAAACACAAAACCACAAAGAGCATCATATTTCACACTTAGCTACCAGCAACCATACCAACAATATGATTTCTAACCTAATTTAGATTGAAATCGGAAGGAGACTAGGGATAAGGAATTCAACAATAAAGGGGACAACCCTAGTTTCATACGTTGAATTTTGTAGAAAGAAATTTCTCTTGGAGAAAGTATTCCAAGAGAGAAAACCAATACCTTCTTGTACCTTTCCACACCTCCAAAGTGCTGCCCAAATCCTCCCCTAAACCTTCAACACGATCCCGTCGAGAAGATGATGTGAAGTTTTCATTTCTTAAGTTAGCTTGCTTGTTTGTATATTTTTTTTGTAAGTTATTTGAGTGTAGAGAACTTTTGATTGCTTTCTAATGTTTTATCTTCTGTTTTTGCAGCCAGTAAAAACAGAATGGACGAGAGAGATACAGAGATTTAGGCGTGAGAGAGAGAGTTTGTGTGAGATAGTGCCTCTTAAAACTAGGATAGTTGGCAAGACTTAGTCAATTTAAAAAAAAAAATTAATAAATAAATAATAATTAATAATGAAAATCTGATTTTTCTTTTTCTTAAATTAGCCATTAATTATTAATTTATTGAATTAATTCAGCAATTAAAAAAAATCACATTAAATCATTGCTCCTACCTAGGTTCGAACCCGGGTGGAGCAAGACTTCATTTCAAGGGCTCAATTTCGTCCCTCTCTCCCCGAATTGCCCCTCCACTTTATTAATTAAATAATTAATTACATATTTAGGGTAATTACGATACTACCCTTATCTAGGAAAAAGACCATTTTACCCCTAGACCCTTCAAACCTAAGATTTCTTCTTTTTAAGTCCGGTAAAGACTCCTTCGAGTAAATCTTCGTATTCGAGAGCCCTACATGGTTGGACCCAACCTTTCCAAGCTCAACTAACTCACCAAGTTAGTTGGCTTGGCTGTAGCAAGGGTTCCGAGGTCTGTTTGTACGCGCATCAATCCGTGTGAACCCTGGTATAATCGTAGGCATTCTTGACACATTAAGCATTTATTATCTTATTCATTTTTAAGGTTGTTACACATAAACTTAACCTCCCAAACCTATGGTGGTTCGGAGTCAACTTTCTAAAAAAGGAAGTCAACTCCTCCCCTTACAAAAAAGGTGAAACCAAAATACTAAGCATCTAGAAGAGAGGAATCCTCTCCATACATATTATCTAGGAAACATAAACAAGGGAGACTCTCCCTTTACATTTTCAAAAGAAAAACAACACCTATTCTAACCTATTCAAAGAAGCTATAATTTTAAATTATAGCTAAGTTTAAAAGGTAAAAGATTGTTCAAGGAGGTTGGTTAATTTTCTTGGTCTTTTTCCTTCTAAAGTTAGGCATTTCCAGAAGGTCAAGTTGATAATGAGCCTTTGCCTCTTTAGGTAACTGTTGACTGTTGAAGTATAATTGAGGGATAGTTGTCTTGTGACTGTGCTTGTAAAGGGCATCAGCCACCCAATTAGCTTCTGTGAAAACATATATGCATTTAAAATATTGGGTCTGTGTGATGAGCTTCTATACTCTTCCCAACTGTGTTATGATGCTCCGTTGAGGGGCTGCTTTCTGTAGGATCCAGTTTACAACTAATTGGGAATCCAGTTCCAGTACTATGTTCCTGTAACCAAGTTGAAGTGCCCATGTTAAACAAAAAACGGATGCTTCAATTTCTGCTTTGTTGTTGGTTCCTTCTCCCAGTGAACTTGTGAAAGCCATTAGCAGCTTGCCAGATTGGTCTCTCAGGATGCCTCCAGCTCTAATATTGCATGGGTTGCTGATTGCACTGCCATCTGTTTTGAGCTTGATCCACTAGTCCGGGGGTCTTATCCAGGCTACCATGTTCACTTTAGTATCATGAACACACCTTTCACACACTTGAATTAATTCTGTCCATTTGGCCGACCACTTGACTTGAGGGAATGTTGCGGTCAGTAAGTGGTAGTTGTCCTTGTAGACTGAATATTTTATCCCGCGGATGTTGGTTGTTTTGCCTCCATATTTGTAGGAGCATATGTTTTTCCACAGATCCCTACAAATGAAGATGGGTGTGGCCTTCATGAGCAGCTTGTGGGCTAGGGTTCGTGTTAGGGTTTAGGGTTTTTTTAGGTTTAGGTTTGGGGCTTTAAGATTTTTGGTTTAATATCTATGGTTGTGTTTAATATTTGGTTTTGGTATTTTAGGCTTGGGGATTTGGGTTAATGGTTTAGGGTTACGGGTAGGGTTTAGGTTAGGGTTTAGTTTTTTTTAGGTTTTACGGTTTGTGGTTTAGGATTTGAAGTTTAAAATATATGGTTTAGTGTTGAATGCTTGGGTTTTCGTATTTTGGACTTAGGTTTTTTTTTTGGACTTTTTATTTTTGACTTAGGGTTTAGGGTTTAGGGTTTAGGGTTAGTGTTAGGGTTAGGATTAGTGTTAGGGTGTATGTTTTTTTAGGTTTTATGGTTCATGGTTTAGCATTTGAGGTTTAAAATCTATCGTTTATTATTTAACGTTTGGGTTTTGGTATTTTGGGCTTAGGGTTATGGGTTAATAGTTTAGGGTTAGGGTTAGGGTTAGCTTTAAGGTTAAGGTTAGGGTTAGGGCTAGGGTTTAGTTTTTTTTTGGTTTTAGGGTTTGTGGTTTAGGATTTGAGGTTTAAAATCTATGGGTTAGTGTTTAATGATTGGGTTTTCTTATTTTGGACTTAAGTTTTTTTTTGGATTTTTTTTGGACTTAGGGTTTAGGGTTTGGGATACGGATATGATTTAGGTTAGGGTGTAAGTTTTTCTTTAGGTTTTATGGTTCAAGGTTTAGCATTTGAGGTTTAAAATCTATGGTTTAGTATTTAATATTTGGGTTTTGGTATTTTTGGCTTAGGGTTTTGGGTTAATGGATTAGGATTAGGGTTAGGGTTAAGGTTTGGGTTAGGTTTTAGTATTTTTTTTATTTTAGGGTTTGTGGTTTAGTATTTGAGGTTTAAACTCTAAGGTTTAGTGTTTAATGTTTGGGTTTTCGTATTTTTGACTTGGGTTTTTTTTGGACTTTTTATTTTGGACTTAGGGTTTAGGGTTTAGGGTTTAGGGTTAGGGTTAGGGTTAGGATTAGTGTAAGGGTGTTTTTTTTGGTTTTATGGTTCAGGGTTTAGCATTTGAGGATTAAAATTTAAGGTTTAGTATTTAATGCTAGGGTTTTGGTATTTTGCTCTTAGCGTTTTGGGTTTATGGTTTAGGTTAAGGTTAGGGTTAGGGGTTTAGGGTTTTTTAGGTTTTTGTGTTTAGGGTTAAGGATTTGAGGTTTAATATTAATGGTTTAGTGTTTAATTTTTGGGTTTTGGTATTTTGGGCTTGGGGTTTAGGGTTTATGGTAGGGTTAGGGTTTAGGTTTAATGTTAGGGTTAGGGTTAGGGTTTAGATTGTTTTTAGGTTATTGGATTTGGGGTTAAGTATTTGAGTTGTAATATCTATGGTTGAGTGTTTAATGTTAGGGTTTTTGTATTTTAGTCTTTTGGTTTAGTGGCTAGGGTTTAGGGTTGTGCTTCACGATAGGGTTAGGGTTAGGGTTAGGGTTAGGGATTAGTACAGGGTTAGGGTTTAGTTTTTTTTTAGGGTTTTGTTTTTGGGGTTTAGGGTTTTTGGTTTTAAATTAATGGTTTAGTATTTAATGTTTGGGTTTTGGTATTTTGGGCTTAGGGTTTTGGTTCAAAGGTTTAGGGTTAGGGTTATGGTTCCTGTTAGGGATAGAATTAGGGTTAGGGTTTAGTTTTTTTTTTTAGGTTTTCGGTTTTGGGGATTAGGATTTTTTGTTTAAAATCTATGGTTTAGTGTTTAATATTTCTGTCTTGGGGTTTTGGGTTAATTGTTTATTGTTAGGGTTAAGGTTAGGTCAAGGGTTAGGGTTAGAGTTTAGGTTTTTCTTAGATTTTAGTGTTTGTGGTTTAGGATTTAAAATTTTAAATCTATGGTTTAGTGCTAAATGTTTGGGTTTTCATATTTTGGACTTATGGTTTTTATGGACTTTTTTTTTGGACTTAGGGTTTAGGGGTAGGGGTAGGGATAGGATTAGAGCTAGGGTGTAGGTTTTTCGTTAGATTTTATTGTTCAGGGTTTAACATTTAAGGTTTAAAATATATGGTTTAGTAAATTTAATGTTTGGGTTTTGGTATTTTGGGCTTAAAGTTTTGGGTTAATGGATTAGGGTTAGGGTTAGGGTTAAAGATAGGGTTATGGTTTGGTTAGGGTTAGGGTTAGGGTTTAGGTAATTTTTTGGTTTTAGGGTTGCGGTTTCGGATTTGAGGTTTAAAATCTAAGGTTAATTGTTTAATGTTTGGGTTTTCTTATTTTGGAATTATGGTTTTTTTGGGGACTTTTTATTTTGGACTTAGGGTTTAGGGTTTAGAGTTTAGGGTTAGGGTTAGGGTTAGGATTATGGTTAGGGTTGGGATTTTTTTTAAGTTTTATGGGTCAGGATTTAGCATTTGAGGTTTAAATTCTATGGTTTAGTATTTAATGTTTGGGTTTTTGTATTTTGGGATTAGGGTTATGGGTTAATGAATTAACGTTAGGGTTATGTTTAATGTTAGAGTTAGGGGTAGGGGTAGGGTTTAGGTATTTTTTTTTTTTTAGGGTTTGTGGTTTAGTATTTGAGGTTTAAAATCTAAGGTTTAGTGTTTAATGTCTGGGTTTTCGTATTTTGGAATTAGATTGTTTGTTTGGACTTTTTATTTTGGACTTAGGGTTTAGGGTTTAGGGTTTAGGGTTAGTGTTAGGGTTAGGATTAGTGTTATGGTGTATGTTTTTTTTTAGGTTTTATGGTTCAGGGTTTAGCATTTGAGGTTTAAAATCTATCGTTTATTATTTAATGTTTGGGTTTTGGTATTTTGGGCTTAGGGTTATGGGTTAATAGTTTAGGGTTAGGGTTAGGGTTAGGTTTAATGTTAGGGTTAGGGTTAGGGTTTGGGTTAGGGTTAGGGTTTATTTTATTTTTTTTTGGTTTTAGGGTTTGTGGTTTAGGATTTGAGGTTTAAAATCTATGGTTTAGTGTTTAATGATTGGATTTTCTTATTTTGGACTTAGGTTTTTTTTTGGTTTTTTTTTGGACTTAGGGTTTAGGGTTAAGGATAGGGATATGATTTGGGTTAGGGATAGGTTTTTCTTTAGGTTATATGGTTCAGGGTTTAGCATTTGAGGTTTAAAATCTATGGTTTAGTATTTAATATTTGGGTTTTGGTATTTTCGGCTTAGGGTTTTGGGTTAATGGATTAGGGTTAGGGTTAGGGTTAGGGTTAAGGTTTGGGTTAGGGTTAGGGTTAGGTTTTAGGTTGTTTTTTTGTTTTAGGGTTTGTGGTTTAGTATTTGAGGTTTAAACTCTAAGGTTTAGTGTTTAATATTTGGGTTTTCGTATTTTGGACTTGGGTTTTTTTTGGACTTGTTATTTTGGACTTAGGGTTTAGGGTTTAGGGTTTAGGGTTAGGGTTAGGGTTAGGATTAGTGTAAGGGTGTAGTTTTTTTTTTTGGTTTTATGGTTTAGGGTTTAGCATTTGAGGTTTAAAATTTATGGTTTAGTATTTAATGCTAGGGTTTTGGTATTTTGGTCTTAGCGTTTTGGGTTTATGGTTTAGGTTAAGGTTAGGGTTAAGGTTAGGGTTAGGGTTAGGGTTTAGGGTCTTTTAGGTTTTTGTGTTTAGGGTTAAGGATTTGAGGTTTAATATTAATGGTTTAGTGTTTAATGTTTGGGTTTTGGTATTTTGGGCTTGGGGTTTAGGGTTTATGGTAGGGTTAGGGTTAGGTTTAATGTTAGGGTTAGGGCTAGAGTTTAGATTGTTTTTAGGTTATTGGATTTGGGGTTAAGTATTTGAGTTGTAATATCTATGGTTTAGTGTTTAATGTTAGGGTTTTTGTATTTTAGTCTTTTGGTTTAGTGGTTAGGGTTTAGGGTTGTGCTTCACGATAGGGTTAGGGTTAGGGTTAGGGTTATGGATAAGTATAGGGTTAGGGTTTAGTTTTTTTTAGGGTTTAGTTTTTGGGGTTTAGGGTTTTTGGTTTTAAATTAATGGTTTAGTATTTAATGTTTGGGTTTTGGTATTTTGGGCTTAGGGTTTTGGTTCAATGGTTTGGGGTTAGGGTTATGGTTCCTGTTAGGGATAGGATTAGGGTTAGGGTTTAGTTTGTTTTTTTTAGATTTTCGGTTTTGGGGTTTAGGATTTTTTGTTTAAAATCTATGGTTTAGTGTTTAATGTTTGTGTTTTAATATTTTGGGCTTGGGGTTTTGGGTTAATTGTTTAGTGTTAGGGTTAAGGTTAGGTCAAGGGTTAGTGTTAGAGTTTAGGTTTTTCTTAGGTTTTAGGGTTTATGGTTTAGGATTTAAAATTTTAAATCTATGGTTTAGTGCTAAGTGTTTGGGTTTTCATATTTTGGACTTATGGTTTTTATGGACTTTTTTTTTGGACTTAGGGTTTAGGGGTAGGGTTAGGGATAGAATTAGGGTTAGGGTGTAGGTTTTTTGTTAGATTTTATTGTTCAGGGTTTAACATTTAAGGTTTAAAATATATGCTTTAGTAAATTTAATGTTTGGGTTTTGGTATTTTGGGCTTAGAGTTTTGGGTTAATGGATTAGGGTTAGGGTTAGGGTTAAAGATAGGGTTATGGTTTGGCTAGGGTTAGGGTTAGGGTTTAGGTAATTTTTTGGTTTTAGGGTTTGCGGTTTCGGATTTGAGGTTTAAAATCTAAGGTTAATTGTTTAATGTTTGGGTTTTCTTATTTTGGAATTATGGTTTTTTTTGGGACTTTTTATTTTGGACTTAGGGTTTAGGGTTTAGAGTTTAGGGTTAGGGTTAGGGTTAGGATTATGGTTAGGGTTAGGATTTTTTTTAAGTTTTATGGGTCAGGATTTAGCATTTGAGGTTTAAATTCTATGGTTTAGTATTTAATGTTTGGGTTTTTGTATTTTAGGATTAGGGTTATGGGTTAATGAATTAGGGTTAGGGTTAGGGTTAATGTTAGAGTTAGGGGTAGGGGTAGGGTTTAGGTATTTTTTTTTTGTTTTAGGGTTTGTGGTTTAGTATTTGAGGTTTAAAATCTAAGGTTTAGTGTTTAATGTCTGGGTTTTCGTATTTGGGAATTAGATTGTTTGTTTGGACTTTTTATTTTGGACTTAGGGTTTAGGGTTAGTGTTAGGGTTAGGATTATTGTTAGTGTGTATTTTTTTTAGGTTATATGGTTCAGGGTTTAGCATCTGAGGTTTAAAATCTATCTTTTATTATTTAATGTTTGGGTTTTGGTATTTTGGGCTTAGGGTTATGGGTTAATAGTTTAGGGTTAGGGTTAGGGTTAGGTTTAAGGTTAGGGTTAGGGTTAGGGTTTAGGTTAGGGTTAGGGTTTAGTTTATTTTTTTTGGTTTTAGGGTTTATGGTATAGGATTTGAGGTTTAAAATCTATGTTTTAGTGTTTAATGATTGGGTTTTCTTATTTTGGACTTAGGTTTTTTTTTGGATTTTTTTTGGACTTAGGGTTTAGGGTTTCGGATAGGGATATGATTTGGGTTAGGGTGTAGGTTTTTCTTTAGGTTTTATGATTCAGGGTTTAGCATTTGAGGTTTAAAATCTATGGTTTAGTATTTAATATTTGGGTTTTGGTATTTTTGGCTTAGGGTTTTGGGTTAATGGATTAGGGTTAGGGTTAGGGTTAGGTTTTAGGTATTTTTTTGTTTTAGGGTTTGTGGTTTGGTATTTGAGGTTTAAACTCTAAGGTTTAGTGTTTAATGTTTGGGTTTTTGTATTTTGGACTTGAGTTTTTTTTGGACTTTTTATTTTGGACTTAGGGTTTAGGGTTTAGGGTTTAGGGTTAGGATTAGTGTAAGGGTGTAGTTTGTTTTTTTTTGGTTTTATGGTTCAGGGTTTAGCATTTGAGGTTTAAAATTTATGGTTTAGTATTTAATGCTAGGGTTTTGGTATTTTGGTCTTAGCGTTTTGGGTTTATGGTTTAGGTTAAGGTTAGGGTTAAGGTTAGGGTTAGGGTTAGGGTTTAGGGTTTTTTAGGTTTTTGTGTTTAGGGTTAAGGATTTGAGGTTTAATATTAATGGTTTAGTGTTTAATATTTGGGTTTTGGTATTTTGGGCTTGGGGTTTAGGGTTTATGGTAGGGTTAGGGTTAGGTTTAATGTTAGGGTTAGGGTTAGGGTTTAGATTGTTTTTAGGTTATTGGATTTGGGGTTAAGTATTTGAGTTGTAATATCTATGGTTTAGTGTTTAATGTTAGGGTTTTTGTATTTTAGTCTTTTGGTTTAGTGGCTAGGGTTTAGGGTTGTGCTTCACGATAGGGTTAGGGTTAGGGTTAGGGATTAGTACAGGGTTAGGGTTTAGTTTTTTTTAGGGTTTTGTTTTTGGGGTTTAGGGTTTTTGGTTTTAAATTAATGGTTTAGTATTTAATGTTTGGGTTTTGGTATTTTGGGCTTAGGGTTTTGGTTCAAAGGTTTAGGGTTAGGGTTATGGTTCCTGTTAGGGATAGAATTTGGGTTAGGGTTTAGTTTTTTTTTTTAGGTTTTCGGTTTTGGGGTTTAGGATTTTTTGTTTAAAATCTATGGTTTAGTGTTTAATATTTTGGGCTTGGGGTTTTGGGTTAATTGTTTATTGTTAGGGTTAAGGTTAGGTCAAGGGTTAGGGTTAGAGTTTAGGTTTTTCTTAGATTTTAGGGTTTGTGGTTTAGGATTTAAAATTTTAAGTCTATGGTTTAGTGCTAAATGTTTGGGTTTTCATATTTTGGACTTATGGTTTTTATGGACTTTTTTTTTGGACATAGGGTTTAGGGGTAGGGGTAGGGATAGGATTAGAGCTAGGGTGTAGGTTTTTCGTTAGATTTTATTGTTCAGAGTTTAACATTTAAGGTTTAAAATATATGGTTTAGTAAATTTAATATTTGGGTTTTGGTATTTTGGGCTTAGAGTTTTGGGTTAATGGATTAGGGTTAGGGTTAGGGTTAAAGATAGGGTTATGGTTTGGTTAGGGTTAGGGTTAGGGTTTAGGTAATTTTTTGGTTTTAGGGTTTGCGGTTTCGGATTTGAGGTTTAAAATCTAAATTTAATTGTTTAATGTTTGGGTTTTCTTATTTTGGAATTATGGTTTTTTTGGGACTTTTTATTTTGGACTTAGGGTTTAGGGTTTAGAGTTTAGGGTTAGGGTTAGGGTTAGGATTATGGTTAGGGTTAGGATTTTTTTTAAGTTTTATGGGTCAGGATTTAGCATTTGATGTTTAAATTCTATGGTTTAGTATTTAATGTTTGGGTTTTTGTATTTTGGGATTAGGGTTATGGGTTAATGAATTAGGGTTAGGGTTATGTTTAATGTTATAGTTAAGGGTAGGGGTAGGGTTTAGGTATTTTTTTTGTTTTAGGGTTTGTGGTTTAGTATTTGAGGTTTAAAATCTAAGGTTTAGTGTTTAATGTCTGGGTTTTCGTATTTTGGAATTAGATTGTTTGTTTGGACTTTTTATTTTGGACTTAGGGTTTAGGGTTTAGGGTTTAGGGTTAGTGTTAGTGTTAGGATTAGTGTTATGGTGTATGTTTTTTTTTAGGTTTTATGGTTCAAGGTTTAGCATTTGAGGTTTAAAATCTATCGTTTATTATTTAATGTTTGGGTTTTGGTATTTTGGGCTTAGGGTTATGGGTTAATAGTTTAGGGTTAGGTTTAAGGTTAGGGTTAGGGTTGGGGTTTGGGTTAGGGTTAGGGTTTATTTTATTTTTTTTTGGTTATAGGGTTTGTGGTTTAGGATTTGAGGTTTAAAATCTATGGTTTAGTGTTTAATGATTGGATTTTCTTATTTTGGACTTAGGTTTTTTTTTGTTTTTTTTTTTGGACTTAGGGTTTAGGGTTAAGAATAGGGATATGATTTGGGTTAGGGATAGGTTTTTCTTTAGGTTGTATGGTTCAGGGTTTAGCATTTGAGGTTTAAAATCTATGGCTTAGTATTTAATGCTAGGGTTTTGGTATTTTGGTCTTAGCGTTTTGGGTTTATGGTTTAGGTTAAGGTTAGGGTTAAGGTTAGGGTTAGGGTTAGGGTTTAGGGTCTTTTAGGTTTTTGTGTTTAGGGTTAAGGATTTGAGGTTTAATATTAATGGTTTAGTGTTTAATGTTTGGGTTTTGGTATTTTGGGCTTGGGGTTTAGGGTTTATGGTAGGGTTAGGGTTAGGTTTAATGTTAGGGTTAGGGTTAGGGTTTAGATTGTTTTTAGGTTATTGGATTGGGGTTAAGTATTTGAGTTGTAATATCTATGGTTTAGTGTTTAATGTTAGGGTTTTGTATTTTAGTCTTTTGGTTTAGTGGCTAGGGTTTAGGGTTGTGCTTCACGATAGGGTTAGGGTTAGGGTTAGGGTTAGGGATTAGTACAGGGTTAGGGTTTAGTTTTTTTTTTAGGTTTTTTTTTTGGGGTTTAGGGTTTTTGGTTTTAAATTAATGGTTTAGTATTTAATGTTTGGGTTTTGGTATTTTGGGCTTAGGGTTTTGGTTCAAAGGTTTAGGGTTAGGGTTAGGGTTCCTGTTAGGGATAGAATTAGGGTTAGGGTTTAGTTGTTTTTTTTAGGTTTTTGGTTTTGGGGTTTAGGATTTTTTGTTTAAAATCTATGGTTTAGTGTTTAATATTTTGGGCTTGGGGTTTTGGGTTAATTGTTTATTGTTAGGGTTAAGGTTAGGTCAAGGGTTAGGGTTAGAGTTTAGGTTTTTCTTAGATTTTAGGGTTTGTGGTTTAGGATTTAAAATTTTAAATCTATGGTTTAGTGCTAAATGTTTGGGTTTTCATATTTTGGACTTATGGTTTTTATGGACTTTTTTTTTGGACTTAGGGTTTAGGGGTAGGGCTAGGGATAGGATTAGAGCTAGGGTGTAGGTTTTTCGTTAGATTTTATTGTTCAAGGTTTAACATTTAAGGTTTAAAATATATGATTTAGTAAATTTAATGTTTGGGTTTTGGTATTTTGGGCTTAGAGTTTTGGGTTAATGGATTAGGGTTAGGGTTAGGGTTAAAGATAGGGTTATGGTTTGGTTAGGGTTAGGGTTAGGGTTTAGGTAATTTTTTGGTTTTAGGGTTTGCGGTTTCGAATTTGAGGTTTAAAATCTAAGGTTAATTTTTTAATGTTTGGGTTTTCTTATTTTGGAATTATGGTTTTTTTTGGGACTTTTTATTTTGGACTTAGGGTTTAGGGTTTAGAGTTTAGGGTTAGGGTTAGGGTTAGGATTATGGTTAGGGTTAGGATTTTTTTTAAGTTTTATGGGTCAGGATTTAGCATTTGAGGTTTAAATTCTATGGTTTAGTATTTAATGTTTGGGTTTTTGTATTTTGGGATTAGGGTTATGGGTTAATGAATTAGGGTTAGGGTTATGTTTAATGTTAGAGTTAGGGGTAGGGGTAGGGTTTAGGTATTTTTTTTTTGTTTTAGGGTTTGTGGTTTAGTATTTGAGGTTTAAAATCTAAGGTTTAGTGTTTAATGTCTGGGTTTTCGTATTTTGGAATTAGATTGTTTGTTTGGACTTTTTATTTTGGACTTAGGGTTTAGGGTTTAGGGTTTAGGGTTAGTGTTAGGGTTAGGATTAGTGTTATGGTGTATGTTTTTTTTAGGTTTTATGGTTCAGGGTTTAGCATTTGAGGTTTAAAATCTATCGTTTATTATTTAATGTTTGGGTTTTGGTATTTTGGGCTTAGGGTTATGGGTTAATAGTTTAGGGTTAGGGTTAGGGTTAGGTTTAAGGTTAGGGTTAGGGTTAGGGTTTGGGTTAGGGTTAGGGTTTATTTTATTTTTTTTTGGTTTTAGGGTTTGTGGTTTAGGATTTGAGGTTTAAAATCTATGGTTTAGTGTTTAATGATTGGATTTTCTTATTTTGGACGTAGGTTTTTTTTTGGTTTTTTTTTGGACTTAGGGTTTAGGGTTAAGGATAGGGATATGATTTGGGTTAGGAATAGGTTTTTCTTTAGGTTATATGGTTCAGGGTTTAGCATTTGAGGTTTAAAATCTATGGTTTAGTATTTAATGCTAGGGTTTTGGTATTTTGGTCTTAGCGTTTTGGGTTTATGGTTTAGGTTAAGGTTAGGGTTAAGGTTAGGGTTAGGGTTAGGGTTTAGGGTCTTTTAGGTTTTTGTGTTTAGGGTTAAGGATTTGAGGTTTAATATTAATGGTTTAGTGTTTAATGTTTGGGTTTTTGTATTTTGGGCTTGGGGTTTAGGGTTTATGGTAGGGTTAGGGTTAGGTTTAATGTTTGGGTTAGGGTTAGGGTTTAGATTGTTTTTAGGTTATTGGATTGGGGTTCAGTATTTGAGTTGTAATATCTATGGTTTAGTGTTTAATGTTAGGGTTTTTGTATTTTAGTCTTTTGGTTTAGTGGCTAGGGTTTAGGGTTGTGCTTCACGATAGGGTTAGGGTTAGGGTTAGGGTTAGGGATTAGTACAGGGTTAGGGTTTAGTTTTTTTTTAGGGTTTTGTTTTTGGGGTTTAGGGTTTTTGGTTTTAAATTAATGGTTCAGTATTTAATGTTTGGGTTTTGGTATTTTGAGCTTAGGGTTTTGGTTCAAAGGTTTAGGGTTAGGGTTATGGTTCCTGTTAGGGATAGAATTAGGGTTAGGGTTTAGTTTTTTTTTTTAGGTTTTCGGTTTTGGGGTTTAGGATTTTTTGTTTAAAATCTATGGTTTAGTGTTTAATAATTTGGGCTTGGGGTTTTGGGTTAATTGTTTATTGTTAGGGTTAAGGTTAGGTCAAGGGTTAGGGTTAGAGTTTAGGTTTTTCTTAGATTTTAGGGTTTGTGGTTTAGGATTTAAAATTTTAAATCTATGGTTTAGTGCTAAATGTTTGGGTTTTCATATTTTGGACTTATGGTTTTTATGGACTTTTTTTTTGTACTTAGGGTTTAGGGGTAGGGGTAGGGATAGGATTAGAGCTAGGGTGTAGGTTTTTCGTTAGATTTTATTGTTCAAGGTTTAACATTTAAGGTTTAAAATATATGGTTTAGTAAATTTAATGTTTGAGTTTTGGGTTAATGGATTAGGGTTAGGGTTAGGGTTAAAGATAGGGTTATGGTGTGGTTAGGGTTAGGGTTAGGGTTTAGGTAATTTTTTGGTTTTAGGGTTTGCGGTTTCGGATTTGAGGTTTAAAATCTAAGGTTAATTGTTTAATGTTTGGGTTTTCTTATTTTGGAATTATGGTTTTTTTTGGGACTTTTTATTTTGGACTTAGGGTTTAGGGTTTAGAGTTTAGGGTTAGGGTTAGGGTTAGGATTAGGATTATGGTTAGGGTTAGGATTTTTTTTAAGTTTTATGGGTCAGGATTTAGCATTTGAGGTTTAAATTCTATGGTTTAGTATTTAATGTTTGGGTTTTTGTATTTTGGGATTAGGGTTATGGGTTAATGAATTAGGGTTAGGGTTATGTTTAATGTTAGAGTTAGGGGTAGGGGTAGGGTTTAGGTATTTTTTTTTTGTTTTAGGGTTTGTGGTTTAGTATTTGAGGTTTAAAATCTAAGGTTTAGTGTTTAATGTCTGGGTTTTCGTATTTTGGAATTAGATTGTTTGTTTGGACTTTTTATTTTGGACTTAGGGTTTAGGGTTTAGGGTTTAGGGTTAGTGTTAGGGTTAGGATTAGTGTTATGGTGTATGTTTTTTTTAGGTTTTATGGTTCAGGGTTTAGCATTTGAGGTTTAAAATCTATCGTTTATTACTTAATGTTTGGGTTTTGGTATTTTGGGCTTAGGGTTATGGGTTAATATTTTAGGGTTAGGGTTAGGGTTAGGTTTAAGTTTAGGGTTAGGGTTAGGGTTTGGGTTAGGGTTAGGGTTTATTTTATTTTTCTTTGGTTTTAGGATTTGTGGTTTAGGATTTGAGGTTTAAAATCTATGGTTTAGTGTTTAATGATTGGATTTTCTTATTTTGGACGTAGGTTTTTTTTTGGTTTTTTTTTGGACTTAGGGTTTAGGGTTAAGGATAGGGATATGATTTGGGTTAGGAATAGGTTTTTCTTTAGGTTATGTGGTTCAGGGTTTAGCATTTGAGGTTTAAAATCTATGGTTTAGTATTTAATGCTAGGGTTTTGGTATTTTGGTCTTAGCGTTTTGGGTTTATGGTTTAGGTTAAGGTTAGGGTTAAGGTTAGGGTTAGGGTTAGGGTTTAGGGTCTTTTAGGTTTTTGTGTTTAGGGTTAAGGATTTGAGGTTTAATATTAATAGTTTAGTGTTTAATGTTTGGGTTTTGGTATTTTGGGCTTGGGGTTTAAGGTTTATGGTAGGGTTAGGGTTAGGTTTAATGTTAGGGTTAGGGTTAGGGTTTAGATTGTTTTTAGGTTATTGGATTTGGGGTTAAGTATTTGAGTTGTAATATCTATGGTTTAGTGTTTAATGTTAGGGTTTTTGTATTTTAGTCTTTTGGTTTAGTGGCTAGGGTTTAGGGTTGTGCTTCACGATAGGGTTAGGGTTAGGGTTAGGGATTAGTACAGGGTTAGGGTTTAGTTTTTTTTAGGGTTTTGTTTTTGGGGTTTAGGGTTTTTGGTTTTAAATTAATGGTTTAGTATTTAATGTTTGGGTTTTGGTATTTTGGGCTTAGGGTTTTGGTTCAAAGGTTTAGGGTTAGGGTTATGGTTCCTGTTAGGGATAGAATTAGGGTTAGGGTTTAGTTTTTTTTTTTAGGTTTTCGGTTTTGGGGTTTAGGATTTTTTGTTTAAAATCTATGGTTTAGTGTTTAATATTTTGGGCTTGGGGTTTTGGGTTAATTGTTTATTGTTAGGGTTAAGGTTAGGTCAAGGGTTAGGGTTAGAGTTTAGGTTTTTCTTAGATTTTAGGGTTTGTGGTTTAGGATTTAAAATTTTAAGTCTATGGTTTAGTGCTAAATGTTTGGGTTTTCATATTTTGGACTTATGGTTTTTATGGACTTTTTTTTTGGACATAGGGTTTAGGGGTAGGGGTAGGGATAGGATTAGAGCTAGGGTGTAGGTTTTTCGTTAGATTTTATTGTTCAGAGTTTAACATTTAAGGTTTAAAATATATGGTTTAGTAAATTTAATGTTTGGGTTTTGGTATTTTGGGCTTAGAGTTTTGGGTTAATGGATTAGGGTTAGGGTTAGGGTTAAAGATAGGGTTATGGTTTGGTTAGGGTTAGGGTTAGGGTTTAGGTAATTTTTTGGTTTTAGGGTTTGCGGTTTCGGATTTGAGGTTTAAAATCTAGGGTTAATTGTTTAATGTTTGGGTTTTCTTATTTTGGAATTATGGTTTTTTTTGGGACTTTTTATTTTGGACTTAGGGTTTAGGGTTTAGAGTTTAGGGTTAGGGTTAGGGTTAGGATTATGGTTAGGGTTAGGATTTTTTTTAAGTTTTATGGGTCAGGATTTAGCATTTGATGTTTAAATTCTATGGTTTAGTATTTAATGTTTGGGTTTTTGTATTTTGGGATTAGGGTTATGGGTTAATGAATTAGGGTTAGGGTTATGGTTAATGTTAGGTTTAGGGGTAGGGTTAGGGTTTAGGTATTTTTTTTCTGTTTTAGGGTTTGTGGTTTAGTATTTGAGGTTTAAAATCTAAGGTTTAGTGTTTAATGTCTTGGTTTTCGTATTTTGGACTTAGAGTGTTTGTTTGGACTTTTTATTTTGGACTTAGGGTTTAGGGTTAGTTTTAGGGTTAGGATTAGTGTTAGGGTGTATGTTTTTTTTAGGTTTTATGGTTCAGGGTTTAGCATATGAGGTTTAAAATCTATCGTTTATTATTTAATGTTTGTGTTTTGGTATTTTGGGCTTAGGGTTATGGGTTAATGAATTAGGGTTAGGGTTATGGTTAATGTTAGGGTTAGGGTTTAGGTATTTTTTTTTTGTTTTAGGGTTTGTGATTTAGTATTTGAGGTTTAAAATCTAAGGTTTAGTGTTTAATGTGTGGGTTTTCGTATTTTGGACTTAGAGTGTTTGTTTGGACTTTTTATTTTGGACTTAGGGTTTAGGGTTAGTGTTAGGGTTAGGATTAGTGTTAGGGTGTATGTTTGTTTTTAGGTTTTATGGTTCAGGGTTTAGCATTTGAGGTTTAAAATCTATCGTTTATAATTTAATGTTTGGGTTTTGGTATTTTGGGCTTAGGGTTATGGGTTAATAGTTTAGGGTTAGTGTTAGGGTTAGGTTTAAGGTTAGGGTTAGGAGTTGGGTTATGGTTAGGGTTAGGGTTTAGTTTTTTTTTGGTTTTAGGGTTTGTGGTATAGGATTTGACGTTTAAAATCTATGGTTTAGTGTTTAATGATTGTGTTTTCTTATTTTGGACTTAGGGTTTTTTTTTTTTGTTGGACTTAGGGTTTAGGGTTTGGGATAGGGATATGATTTGGGTTAGGGTGTAGGTTTTTCTTTAGGTTTTATGATTCAGGGTTTAGCATTTGAGGTTTAAAATCTATAGTTTAGTATTTAATATTTGTGTTTGGTATTTTTGGCTTAGTGTTTTGGGTTAAGGGATTAGGGTTAGGGTTAGGGTTAAGGTTTGGGTTAGGGTTAGGGTTAGGTTTTAGGTATTGTTTTTGTTTTAGGGTTTGTGGTTTAGTATTTGAGGTTTAAACTCTAAGGTTTAGTGTTTAATATTTGGGTTTTCGTATTTTGGACTTGGGTTTTTTTGGACTTGTTATTTTGGACTAAGGGTTTAGGGTTTAGGGTTAGGGTTAGGGTTAGGATTAGTGTAAGGGTGTAGTTTTTTTTTTTGGTTTTATGGTTTAGGGTTTAGCATTTGAGGTTTAAAATTTATGGTTTAGTATTTAATGCTAGGGTTTTGATATTTTGGTCTAAGCGTTTTGGGTTTATGGTTTAGGTTAAGGTTAGGGTTAGGGTTAGGGTTTAGGGTCTTTTAGGTTTTTGTGTTTAGGGTTAAGGATTTGAGGTTTAATATTAATGGTTTAGTGTTTAATGTTTGGGTTTTGGTATTTTGGGCTTGGGGTTTAGGGTTTATGGTAGGGTTAGGGTTAGGGTTAATGTTAGGGTTAGGGTTAGGGTTTAGATTGTTTTAAGGTTATTGGATTTGGGGTTAAGTATTTGAGTTGTAATATCTATGGTTTAGTATTTAATGTTAGGGTTTTTGTATTTTAGTCTTTTGGTTTAGTGGTTAGGGTTTAGGGTTGTGCTTCACGATAGGGTTAGGGTTAGGGTTAGGGTTAGGGATAAGTATAGGGTTAGGGTTTAGTTTTTTTTATGGTTTAGTTTTTGGGGTTTAGGGTTTTTGGTTTTAAATTAATGGTTTAGTATTTAATGTTTGGGTTTTGGTATTTTGGGCTTAGTGTTTTGGTTCAATGGTTTAGGGTTAGGGTTATGGTTCCTGTTAGGGATAGGATTAGGGTTAGGGTTTAGTTTTTTTTTTTAGATTTTCGGTTTTGGGGTTTAGGATTTTTTGTTTAAAATCTATGGTTTAGTGTTTAACGTTTGTGTTTTATTATTTTGGGCTTGGGGTTTTGGGTTAATTGTTTAGTGTTAGGGTTAAGGTTAGGTCAAGGGTTAGGGTTAGAGTTTAGGTTTTTCTTAGGTTTTAGGGTTTGTGGTTTAGGATTTAAAATTTTAAATCTATGGTTTATTGCTAAATGTTTGGGTTTTCATATTTTGGACTTATGGTTTTTATGGAATTTTCTTTTGGACTTAGGGTTTAGGGGTAAGGTTAGGGATAGGATTAGGGTTAGGGTGTAGGTTTTTCGTTAGATTTTATTGCTCAGGGTTTAACATTTAAGGTTTAAAATATATGGTTTAGTAAATTTAATGTTTGGATTTTGATATTTTGGGCTTAGAGTTTTGGGTTAATGGAATAGGGTTAGGGTTAGGGTTAAAGATAGGGTTATGGTTTGGTTAGGGTTAGGGTTAGGGTTTAGGTAATTTTTTTGGTTTTAGGGTTTGCTGTTTCGGATTTGAGGTTTAAAATCTAAGGTTAATTGTTTAATGTTTGGGTTTTCTTATTTTGGAATTATGGTTTTTTTTGGGACTTTTTATTTTGGACTTAGGGTTTAGGGTTTAGGGTTTAGGGTTAGGGTTAGGGTTAGGATTATGGTTAGGGTTTGGATTTTTTTAGGTTTTATGGTTCAGGATTTAGCATTTGAGGTTTAAAATCTATGGTTTAGTATTTAATGTTTGGGTTTTGGTATTTTGGGATTAGAGTTATGGGTTAATGAATTAGGGTTAGGGTTATGGTTAATGTTAGGGTTAGGGGTAGGGGTAGGGTTTAGGTATTTTTTTTTTGTTTTAGGGTTTGTGGTTTAGTATTTTAGGTTTAAAATCTAAGGTTTAGTGTTTAATGTCTAGGTTTTCGTATTTTGGACTTAGAGTGTTTGTTTGGACTTTTTATTTTGGACTTAGGGTTAAGGGTTAGTGTTAGGGTTAGGATTAGTGTTAGGGTGTATGTTTTTTTTAGGTTTTATGGTTCAGGGTTTAGCATTTGAGGTTTAAAATCTATCGTTTATTATTTAATGTTTGGGTTTTGGTATTTTGGGCTTAGGGTTATGGGTTAATAGTTTAGGGTTAGGGTTAGGGTTAGGTTTAAGG
This sequence comes from Solanum sitiens, assembly GCA_016801875.1. Lineage (NCBI taxonomy): Eukaryota > Viridiplantae > Streptophyta > Magnoliopsida > Solanales > Solanaceae > Solanum > Solanum sitiens. Next base: position 650,482 of record JABWTJ010000651.1, on the reverse strand, counting down.
TTAGGGTTAGGGTTAGGGTTTGGGTTAGGGTTAGGGTTTAGTTTTTTTTTGGTTTTAGGGTTTGTGGTATAGGATTTAAGGTTTAAAATCTATGGTTTAGTGTTTAATGATTGGGTTTTCTTATTTTGGACTTAGGTTTTTTTTTGGATTTTTTTTGGACTTAGGGTTTAGTGTTTGGGATAGGGATATGATTTGGGTTAGGGTGTAGGTTTTTTTATTAGGTTTTATGATTCAGGGTTTAGCATTTGAGGTTTAAAATCTATGGTTTAGTATTTAATATTTGTGTTTTGGTATTTTTGGCTTAGGGTTTTGGGTTAACGGATTAGGGTTAGGGTTAGGGTTAAGGTTTGGGTTAGGGTTAGGGTTAGGTTTTAGGTATTGTTTTTATTTTAGGGTTTGTGGTTTAGTATTTGAGGTTTAAACTCTAAGGTTTAGTGTTTAATATTTGGGTTTTCGTATTTTGGACTTTCGTTTTTTTGGACTTGTTATTTTGGACTAAGGGTTTAGGGTTTAGGGTTTAGCGTTAGGGTTAGGGTTAGGATTAGTGTAAGGGTGTAGTTTTTTTTTTGGTTTTATGGTTTAGGGTTTAGCATTTGAGGTTTAAAATTTATGGTTTAGTATTTAATGCTAGGGTTTTGGTATTTTGGTCTTAGCGTTTTGGGTTTATGGTTTAGGTTAAGGTTAGGGTTAAGGTTAGGGTTAGGGTTAGGGTTTAGGGTCTTTTAGGTTTTTGTGTTTAGGGTTAAGGATTTGATCTTTAATATTAATGGTTTAGTGTTTAATGTTTGGGTTTTGGTATTTTGGGCTTGGGGTTTAGGGTTTATGGTAGGGTTAGGGTTAGGGTTAATGTTAGGGTTAGGGTTAGGGTTTAGATTGTTTTTAGGTTATTGGATTTGGGGTTAAGTATTTGAGTTGTAATATCTATGGCTTAGTGTTTAATGTTAGGGTTTTTGTATTTGTCTTTTGGTTTAGTGGTTAGGGTTTAGGGTTGTGCTTCACGATAGGGTTAGGGTTAGGGATAAGTATAGGGTTAGGTTTTAGTTTTTTTTTAGGGTTTAGTTTTTGGGGTTTAGGGTTTTTGGTTTTAAATTAATGGTTTAGTATTTAATGTTTGGGTTTTGGTATTTTGGGCTTAGGGTTTTGTTTCAATGGTTTAGGGTTAGGGTTATGGTTCCTGTTAGGGATAGGATTAGGGTTAGGGTTTAGTTTATTTTTTTTAGATTTTCGGTTTTGGGGTTTAGGATTTTTTGTTTAAAATCTATGGTTTAGTGTTTAATGTTTGTGTTTTAATATTTTGGGCTTGGGGTTTTGGGTTAATTGTTTAGTGTTAGGGTTAAGGTTAGGTCAAGGTTAGGGTTAGAGTGTAGGTTTTTCTTAGGTTTTAGGGTTTGTGGTTTAGGATTAAAAATTTTAAATCTATGAATTAATGCTAAATGTTTGGGTTTTCATATTTTGGACTTATGGTTTTTATGGACTTTTTTTTTTGGACTTAGGGTTTAGGGGTAGGGGTAGGGATAGGATTAGGGTTAGGGTGTAGGTTTTTTGTTAGATTTTATTGTTCAGGGTTTAACATTTAAGGTTTAAAATATATGGTTTAGTAAATTTAATGTTTGGGTTTTGGTATTTTGGGCTTAGAGTTTTGGGTTAATGGATTAGGGTTAGGGTTAGGGTTAAAGATAGGGTTAGGGTTAGGGTTTAGGTAATTTTTTGGTTTTAGGGTTTGCGGTTTCGGATTTGAGATTTAAAATCTAAGGTTAATTGTTTAATGTTTGGGTTGTCTTATTTTGGAATTATGGTTTTTTTTGGGACTTTTTATTTTGGACTTAGGGTTTAGGGTTTAGGGTTTAGGTTTAGGGTATGTTTAGGATTATGGTTAGGGTTAGGATTTTTTTAGTTTTTATGGTTCAGGATTTAGCATTTGAGGTTTAAAATCTATGGTTTAGTATTTAATGTTTGGGTTGTGGTATTTTGGGATTAGGGTTATGGGTTAATGAATTAGGGTTAGGGTTATGGTTAATGTAGGGTTAGGGTTTAGGTATTTTTTTTTGTTTTAGGGTTTGTGGTTTAGTATTTGAGGTTTAAAATCTAAGGTTTAGTGTTTAATGTCTGGGTTTTCGTATTTTGGACTTAGAGTGTTTGTTTGGACTTTTTATTTTGGACTTAGGGTTTAGGGTTTAGGGTTTAGGGTTAGTGTTAGGGTTAGGATTAGTGTTAGGGTGTATGTTTTTTTTAGGTTTTATGGTTCAGGGTTTAGCATTTGAGGTTTAAAATCTATCGTTTATAATTTAATGTTTGGGTTTTGGTATTTTGGGCTTAGGGTTATGGGTTAATATTTTAGGGTTAGGGTTAGGGTTAGGTTTAAGGTTAGGGTTAGGGTTAGGGTTTGGGTTAGGGTTAGGGTTTATTTTTTGTTTTTGATTTTAGGGTTCAAGGTATAGGATTTGACGTTTAAAACCTATGGTTTAGTGTTTAATGATTGGGTTTTCTTATTTTGGACTTAGGGTTTTTTTGGATTTTTTTTGGACTTAGGGTTTAGGGTTTTGGATAGGGATATGATTTGGGTTAGGGTGTAGGTTTTTCTTTAGGTTTTATGATTCAGGGTTTAGCATTTGAGGTTTAAAATCTATTGTTTAGTATTTAATATTTGTGTTTTGGTATTTTTGGTTTAGGGTTTTGGGTTAACGGATTAGGGTTAGGGTTAGGGTTAAGGTTTGGGTTAGGGTTAGGGTTAGGTTTTAGATATTTTTTTTGTTTTAGGGTTTGTGGTTTAGTATTTGAGGTTTAAACTCTAAGGTTTAGTGTTTAATATTTGGGTTTTCGTATTTTGGACTTGGCTTTTTTTTGGACTTGTTATTTTGGACTAAGGGTTTAGGGTTTAGGGTTTAGGGTTAGGGTTAGGGTTAGGATTAGTGTAAGGGTGTAGGTTTTTTTTTTGGTTTTATGGTTTAGGGTTTAGCATTTGAGGTTTAAAATTTATGGTTTAGTATTTAATGCTAGGGTTTTGGTATTTTGGTCTTAGCGTTTTGGGTTTATGGTTTAGGTTAAGGTTAGGGTTAAGGTTAGGGTTTAGGGTCTTTTAGGTTTTTGTGTTTAGGGTTAAGGATTTGAGGTTTAATATTAATGGTTTAGTGTTTAATGTTTGGGTTTTGGTATTTTGGGCTTGGGGTTTAGGGTTTATGGTAGGGTTAGGGTTAGGGTTAATGTTAGGGTTAGGGTTAAGGTTTAGATTGTTTTTAGGTTATTGGATTTGGGGTTAAGTATTTGAGTTGTAATATCTACGGTTTAGTGTTTAATGTTAGGGTTTTTGTATTTTAGTCTTTTGGTTTAGTGGTTAGGGTTTAGGGTTGTGCTTCACGATAGGGTTAGGGTTAGGGTTAGGGTTAGGGATAAGTATAGGGTTAGGGTTTAGTTTTTTTTTAGGGTTTAGTTTTTGGGGTTTAGGGTTTTTTGTTTTAAATTAATGGTTTAGTATTTAATGTTTGGGTTTTGGTATTTTGGGCTTAGGGTTTTGGATCAATGGATTAGGGTTTTGGTTATGGTTCCTGTTAGGAATAGGATTAGGGTTAGGGTTTAGTTTTTTTTTAGATTTTTGGTTTTGGGGTTTAGGATTTTTTGTTTAAAATCTATGGTTTAGTGTTTTAATATTTTGGGCTTGGGGTTTTGGGTTAATTGTTTAGTGTTAGGGTTAAGGTTAGGTCAAGGGTTAGGGTTAGAGTTTAGGTTTTAGGGTTTGTGGTTTAGGATTTAAAATTTTAAATCTATGGTTTAGTGCTAAATGTGTCGGTTTTCATATTTTGGACTTATGGTTTTTATGGACTTTTCCTTTGGACTTAGGGTTTAGGGGTAGGGTTAGGGATAGGATTAGGGTTAGGGTGTAGGTTTTTCGTTAGATTTTATTGTTCAGGGTTTAACATTTATGGTTTAAAATATATTGTTTAGTAAATTTAATGTTTGGGTTTTGGAATTTTGGGCTTAGAGTTTTGGGTTAATGGAATAGGGTTAGGGTTAGGGTTAAATATAGCGTTATGGTTTGGTTAGGGTTAGGGTTAGGGTTTAGGTAATTTTTTGGTTTTAGGGTTTGCGGTTTCGGATTTGAGGTTTGAAATCTAAGGTTAATTGTTTAATGTTTGGGTTTTCTTATTTTGGAATTATTGTTTTTTTTTGGACTTTTTATTTTGGACTTAGGGTTTAGGGTTAGGGTTAGGGTTAGGATTATGGTTAGGGTTAGGATTTTTTTTTAGGTTTTATGGTTCAGGATTTAGCATTTGAGGTTTAAAATCTATGGTTTAGTATTTAATGTTTGGGTTTTGGTATTTTGGGATTAGAGTTATGGGTTAATGAATTAGGGTTAGGGTTAGGGTTAATGTTAGGGTTAGGGGTAGGGGTAGGGTTTAGGTATTTTTTTTTGTTTTAGGGTTTGTGGTTTAGTATTTGAGGTTTAAAATCTAAGGTTTAGTGTTTAATGTCTTGGTTTTCGTATTTTGGACTTAAATTGTTTGTTTGGACTTTTTATTTTTGACTTAGGGTTTAGGGTTTAGGGTTTAGGGTTAGTGTTAGGGTTAGGATTAGTGTTAGGGTGTATGTTTTTTTAAAATCTATCGTTTATTATTTAATGTTTGGGTTTTGGTATTTTGGGCTTAGGGTTATGGGTTAATAGATTAGGGTTAGGGTTAGGGTTAGGTTTAAGGTTAGGGTTAGGGTTAGGGTTTGGGTTAGGGTTAGGGTTTAGTTTTTTTTTTGGTTTTAGGGTTTATGGTATAGGATTTGAGGTTTAAAATCTATGGTTTAGTGTTTAATGATTGGGTTTTCTTATTTTAGACTTAACGTTTTTTTTAGATTTTTTTTGGACTTAGGGTTTAGGGTTTGGGATAGGGATATGATTTGGGTTAGGGTGTTGGTTTTTCTTTAGGTTTTATGATTCAGGGTTTAACATTTGAGGTTTAAAATCTATGGTTTGGTATTTAATATTTGGGTTTTGGTGTTTTTAGCTTAGGGTTTTGGGTTAATGGATTAGGGTTAGGGTTAGGGTTAAGGTTTGGGTTAGGGTTAGGGTTAGGTTTTAGGTATTTTTTTTGTTTTAGGGTTTGTGGTTTAGTATTTGAGGTTTAAACTCTAAGGTATAGTGTTTAATATTTGGGTTTTCGTATTTTGGACTTGGTTTTTTTTTGGACTTGTTATTTTGGACTTAGGGTTTAGAGTTTAGGGTTTAGGGTTAGGGTTAGGGTTTGGATTAGTGTAAGGGTGTAGTTTTTTTTTTGGGTTTTATGGTTTAGGGTTTAGCATTTGAGGTTTAAAATTTATGGTTTAGTATTTAATGCTACGGTTTTGGTATTTTGGTCTTAGCGTTTTGGGTTTATGGTTTAGGTTAAGGTTAGGGTTAAGGTTAGGGTTAGGGTTAGGGTTTAGGGTCTTTTAGGTTTTTGTGTTTAGGGTTAAGGATTTAAGGTTTAATATTAATGGTTTAGTGTTTAATGTTTGGGTTTTGGTATTTTGGGCTTGGGGTTTAGGGTTTATGGTAGGGTTAGGGTTAGGGTTAATGTTAGGGTTAGGGTCAGGGTTTAGATTGTTTTTAGGTTATTGGATTTGGGGTTAAGTATTTGAGTTGTAATATCTATGGCTTAGTGTTTAATGTTAGGGTTTTTGTATTTTAGTCTTTTGGTTTAGTGGTTAGGGTTTAGGGTTTTGCTTCACGATAGGGTTAGGGTTAGGGTTAGGGTTAGGGATAAGAATAGGGTTAGGGTTTAGTTTTTTTTTAGGGTTTAGTTAATGTTTGGGTTTTGGTATTTTGGGCTTAGGGTTTTGGTTCAATGGGTTAGGGATAGGGTTATGATTCCTGTTAGGAATAGGATTAGGGTTAGGGTTTAGTTTTTTTTTTTAGATTTTCGGTTTGGGGTTTAGGATTTTTTGTTTAAAATCTATGGTTTCGTGTTTAATGTTTGTGTTTTAATATTTTGGGCTTGGGGTTTTGGGTTAATTGTTTAGTGTTAGGGTTAAGGTTAGCTCAAGGGTTAGGGTTAGAGTTTAGGTTCTTCTTAGGTTTTAGGGTTTATGGTTTAGGATTTAAAATTTTAAATCTATGGTTTAGTGCTAAATGTTTAGGTTTTCATATTTTGCACTTATGGTTTTTATGGAATTCTTTTTTGGACTTAGGGTTCAGGGGTAGGGTTAGGGATAGGATTAGGGTTAGGGTGTAGGTTTTTCGTTAGATTTTATTGTTCAGGGTTTAACATTTAAGGTTTAAAATATATGGTTTAGTAAATTTAATGTTTGGGTTTTGGTATTTTGGGCTTAGAGTTTTGGGTTAATGGATTAGGGTTAGGGTTAGGGTTAAAGATAGGGTTATTCTTTGGTTAGGGTAAGGGTTAGGGTTTAGGTAATATTTTGGTTTTAGGGTTTGTGGTTTCGTATTTGAGGTTTAAAATCTAAGGTTAATTGTTTAATTTTTGGGTTATCTTATTTTGGAATTATGGTTTTTTTTGGGACTTTTTATTTTGGACTTAGGGTTTAGGGTTTAGGGTTTAGGGTTAGGGTTAGGGTTAGGATTATGGTTAGGGTTAGGATTTTTTTTAGGTTTTATGGTTCAGGATTTAGCATTTGAGGTTTAAAATCTATTGTTTAGTAATTAATGTTTGGGTTTTGGTATTTTTGGATTAGCGTTATGGGTTAATGAATTAGGGTTAGGGTTATGGTTAATGTTAGGGGTAGGGGTAGGGGTAGGGTTTAGGTATTTTTTTTGTTTTAGGGTTTGTGGTTTTGTATTTGAGGTTTAAAATCTAAGGTTTAGTGTTTAATGTCTTAGTTTTCGTATTTTGGACTTAGAGTGTTTGTTTGGACTTTTTATTTTGGACTTAGGGTTTAGGGTTAGGGTTAGGGTTAGGATTAGTGTTAGGGTGTATGTTTTGTTTAGGTTTTATGGTTCAGGGTTTAGCATTTGAGGTTTAAAATCTATCGTTTATTATTTAATGTTTGGGTTTTGGTATTTTGGGCTTAGGGTTATGGGTTAATAGTTTAGGGTTAGGGTTAGGGTTAGGTTTAAGGTTAGGGTTAGGGTTACAGTGTCACGACCCAAAATCGAGCCGCGAGTGGCACCCACACTTATCCTACTATGTGAGCGAACCAACCAATCTAAAACCCCAACATATTGAACAAAATACAAAGCGGAAGACTTAAAACTCATTATCCCCAAAATCTGGAAGTCATCATCACAAGAACATCTATCCTCAAGTTACTAATCTAAAAATATCTAAGAAGCTCAAATAAATAAAAGGCTAGTCCATGCCGGAAGTTCAAGGCATCAAGACATTGAAGGGAAGATCCAGCCCAAGCTAGAAGCATTAGCTCACCCTGAAATCCGGTGTAGTGAAGACTGGCTAGAATTGCTGCTGAGTTGAAGACGACGGTACGTTTGCTGCATTCCCCAAATAACAAAGAAAGAAACAACAAGTAGGGGGTCAGTACAAAACACAAGTACTGAGTAGGTATCATCGGCCAACTCAAAATAGAAAACAGTATATATCAGTTCATATCATAAATCAACTACAATACTCAACATGTAGCAACAAGTACTATAATCATCAATAAGTACTACCAAGTTCATCCATGAGGACTCAAGCCTCAATACCACACTCATTTGGGAAATTAGGTTCATTACATTGAGTATAT
>JABWTJ010000651.1:623844-642577 GCA_016801875.1 Solanum sitiens | reverse complement strand
ACGTGACACTCCGATCCCCTACTACTATGTGTCGGTACGTGACACTCCGATCCCCTAATTCTATGTGTCGGTTCGTGACACCCGATCCCCTAATACTATGTGTCGGAACGTGACACTCCGATCCCCTAATTCTACGTGTCGGTTCGTGACACCCGATCCTCTAATACTATGTGTCGGAACGTGACACTCCGATCCACTAACATCATTCTATCAATTCATCAAGCCTTCTTTTATACCAAGGCATCATCAATAACAAGGTGAATTAGGGTTTCTTCAAGATTTTGGATTCAAAAGCTTCATTATGCTTATTTTATCACAATCACATAATCACATTCATGCAAGCATACAATTAAGCATATAGAAGGGTTTACAATACTACCAATACATATCATTCACTATTAAGAGTTTACTACGAATAGTATCAAACCATAACCTACCTTCACCAAGGATTCTTGATCAAGCAAGCAATCTCTCAAAGCTTCTTGTTCCTCTTTGGTTGTCTCTCTCTATAGATCGTTTCTTTCTCTCCTTCTTCTCTCTATTTTTCTTCTTCCAAACTCTCTCTTTTTTCCCTAATTTAGCATATAATTAGGTATAAAAGATGAGGAAATAACCCAATAAGTAACTCAAGGTTATCTCCTTCACACCCCCAAGAAATTGAGTTTTTAACATTGACCCACGAAATTTATAATTGTAACAAGAATAGTCCAAAACTCTCCTTTAAAACTTACCCAGAAATTTGACCCAGACTGGGATTACGTAACCTGTGACGGTCCGTCGTGCCTACGACGGTCCGTCCTGCACTTCCGTCACGACTTCAGAGAATTGCTCTCAGTACCCAATTCTCAAGAGTTGAAGTGTTTTGAAACGGAACCTCACAACGGTCCGTCATGTCTGTGACGGTCCGTCCTGCAGGTCCGTCACAGACTTCAGAGAATTGCTCTCAGTACCCAATTCTCAAGAGTTGAAGTGTTTTGAAACGGAACCTCACAACGGTCCATCATGTCTGTGACGGTCCGTCCTGCAGGTCCGTCACAGAGTGAAGAGAGTCGATTTCAGCACTCAAATATAAGAATTCCAAGTGTTTGGAACGAGACACCCTCGACGGTCCGTCGTGCCCATGACGGTCCGTCGTTGGATACGTCGTCTCAGACAGTTTTTCAGAAATAATATCTGCTGCTCAAAACGACTAAGCAGGTCGTTACAGTATGTTAAGACTTTTTAGACTTGTTGAAGGACGTTTTCCTAATTAAAGATTAAAAAAAAATGAAATAGATAAGGGGTAAGGGCGAAAGATGGGGGTCTCGTATCAATGGTGTGACGGGCATTGGTACGAGTACCAGTGTTATAAAAGGGAAAGTTACTAATATAGAATGTGGATCATAGTTTGAGAATGCCAAAGCATATGGGCATTAGCTGATGTATTATTGACTTGAATTTCTTGTGTGATTGTGTTTTCTTTATTACACCCGTATAGTTGTGATAACTAAGGTGATTATGTATTATGTTGATACTTGATTGATTGAGGTGCATCATCATCCCTTTATTTGAAATAATATTGTGTACATGCATTGACATGAGTTTGAGTATAAGTTGGGCACGTGAAGATCGTCCGTGCTGGGGATGGTGAGATGTTAAGATTGTAATTTGGGCACGTGGAGACCGTCCGTGCGGAAATTATTGATTTTGTGATTGTGCGTTGAGATCGTCCGCACAGACACGTGGAGATCGTCCGTGTCGGTATATGGACCTCGCGAGTCCCCCATGGGTCATGAACTCTCGATGTATTTCCGAGGAGTATCATGTATATACGGTTGAGAGAGTACTGGGTATTCTGAGACATGTTATTTCATGGTATCATATTGCATTGCATTTCATCACATCCTTCATTCTCGATGATTATGTGTTTTATTTGATGGTTGGAAATTACTTAATGTTTGATTACCTTTATTTGATGAAACTTGACTGGTTATAGACTTGTATAATTGAAGAATAAATTTTTCTTATATAAACTCCCGTCACTACTTCTTCGTTGTCGGTCAATGAGATATACTGGGTACACGTGGTTTCGTACTCATACTACACTTGTTGCACTCTTTGTGGTGCAGATTCGATTCTGAGTAGGGGCACATCTCGTGGAGCAAATTGAGTCCGAGCTTGGAGTGTCTTGGAGTTGTGGTGAGCTGCTTGGTTGTTCCGTGGCCCACACCTCCCTCTATCTTTTATTTATTCTGTTATTTAGTATTCAGACAGGATATCCCTTATGTTAGATTTGTCATTTTAGTTTCAGACTTGCATCGTATTTTAGAAGCTCTTGTACTTAAGACACCAATTCTTGGGGTGGTATTTTCTTCTACCGCATTTCGTACTTGTAAGGAATTCAATGTTGGAGATTCTTGCTAAGTGTTTGTCTTTTTACTCATTGTTGGTTAAGTTTGGTAATTATGTTGGGTTGGCTTACCTATTGGTAAGGAACATAGGTGCCATTACGACTTGCAAAAATTTGGGATGTGACAAATTTGGTATCAGAGCCCTAGGTTCATCGGTCTCACGAGTACAAGAGCAATGTCTAGTAGAGTCTTGCGGATCGGTATGAAGACGTCCATACCTATCTTCGAGAGGCTATAGGACATTTAGGAAATATTCTGTTCTTTTATTCATTATCGTGCACACTTGACCTTGTTGAAATTCTAATCTTGATATCTCATTCTCTCTCAGATGGCGAGGAATCGTACATCTGCAAGTGGTGGTCAAGATCCTATTCCTGCGCCTGCTTCTGGGAACACTATCCGAGGTAGAGGCAGGGGACGAGCTCGAGGTCGGGGTAGGGGCCGTATTGCAGCACCTGTGGAAGGTCAAGTTCCAATAGCTACCCAGGGTCGTGATAGGATCATACCTCCTGATGCAGAGGCTATTCATGGGGATGTGCAAGATCATGTCGACGGAGATGGGCCAGCTCAGGCTTCACCCAGTACTATTGTCACCCCAGTGCTTCAAGATACCTTGGCTCGTATGTTGGGAATCCTAGAGGGGATGGCTCAGGCAGGAGCTTTGCATGTCACTTCTGATGGCTCACAGATCCGTGTTGGAGGTCAAACTCCAGATCCGATAGTTGCTCCAGATTCTCAGACTCCCAGGACTCAGCCAGCTGCTGCTGTAGCTCTTCATTTGGATAGTATGAAGTTTCCAGATATGACATCACATTTGGTGAATAGGCCTTCTATGACTATTGATGAGCAAAAGATGTTTGGGAGGTTCAGACTAATGAATCCTCCTACTTATACTGGTGACTTAGCTGAGGATGCATATGAATTTATAGTTAGTTGTCATGAGAGGTTGCATAATCTTGGATTGGTGGAGTCTCATGGAGTTGACTATATAGTTTTTCAGATGACTGGCTCTGCCAAACAATGGTGGAGGGATTATATTAGTAGTAGGCCAGCTGGATCCTCTCCACTATCCTGGACTCAGTTTACTCAGGTATTTCTATCCAAATTTGTTCCACGCAGTGAGAGGGAGCGCAAAAGGGCCGAGTTTGAGGGTTTGCAACAAGGTGGTATGTCAGTTGCAGAGTATGAGGGTAAATTTCATGCCTTGGCTAGGCATGCTTCGATGATACTTCCCACAGAGGCTGAGAGAGTGAGAAGGTTTGTTAAGGGGTTGATTATTCCAATTCGTCTAGGAGTTTCTCAGCTTGCTGCTTCTGGTGTTCCATTCCAGAAAGTGGTAGATGCTGCTAAGGAGTTGGAGATGATTTGGCGTGAGGGATTTGAGCAGCGTGAGGGCAAGAGGACTCGTTATTCAGGTGATTATGGTGGTGGTCCGCCTAGGAGTCGGGGTTACGTGGGCAGAGGTTATCACCCTCAGTCTAGCAAACCCATTCATGCTGCTATACCAGCGTCTGAGGCTGGTTACGCTGGGTATAGCTCTTCGAGCTCATTGCATACTTCACAGGGTTCATCTTCTAGACCTATAGTTCGTGGAGGGCATTCTGGTCATTCAGGTCCCTCTCATCAGCCTACGTCTCGTAGAGGTTGTTTTGAGTGTGGTGATATGGGACACTATGTGAGAGACTGCCCTAAGACCAGACGTGGTGGCTTACATCAGGGTTCTCAAGCTTCGACTTTCAGGGCTGCACAACCTCCAGCTAGGGGTGGTGCACAGAGTGGTAGAGGTGGTTCTTCTTCTGGTCGAGGTAGTGGTCGTGGAGATTCACAATCTGAGGGAGGTCGTTCTCATTGTTATGCCTTTCCGGGTAGGCCAGAGGCTGAGGCTTCAGATGCTGTTATCACAGGTATTATTCCGATTTGTCATCGACCAGCTACTGTATTATTTGATCCAGGCTCTACTTATTCTTATGTGTCCACATATTTCGCTCCTAGTCTGGATATATTAAGTGAGTCCCTTGAATTGCCGGTACATGTTTCTACTCCTGTCGGGGATTCTGTAGTTGTAGATCGGGTGTATCGTTTATGTATTGTTACCTTGATGGGGTATGACACTCATGTGGATTTAAAGGTCTTAGATATGGTAGATTTTGATGTGATTCTTGGTATGGATTGGTTATCTTCTTACCATGCAATTTTAAATTGCCATGCCAAGACAATCACTTTAGCTATGCCTGGAATTCCTACAGTAGACTGGAGAGGTTCTCTTAGTCACCCTCCTAAGGGTGTGATATCATTTTTTAAGGCTCGTCAGTTGGTACAGAGAGGATGTTTGGCTTACCTGGCACACATTCGAGATACTAGTGTTGAGACTCCTCTGCTTGAGTCTATTCCAGTGGTGAGTGAATTTTCAGAGGTATTCCCGACCGATTTACCAGGTCTTCCACCAGATCGTGATATTTATTTTTGTATTGATGTGGAGCCAGGCACTCGGCCTATTTCCATTCCTCCTTATCGTATGGCACCGGCTGAATTGAAAGAGTTGAAGGAGCAGTTGCAGGATTTGTTGAGGAAAGGTTTTATTAGACCAAGTGTATCTCCTTGGGGTGCTCCAGTGTTATTTGTGAAGAAGAAAGATGGATCTATGCGTATGTGTATTGACTATCGGCAGTTGAACAAGGTAACCATCAGAAATAAGTACCCGATACCTCGTATTGATGATTTATTTGATCAGTTGCAGGGTGCTTCAGTTTTCTCCAAGATTGACTTGATATCTGGCTATCATCAGCTGAAGGTTAGGGCAGAGGATATCCCTAAGACAGCTTTTCGAACACGTTATGGCCATTACGAGTTTTTGGTGATGTCTTTCGGATTGACTAATGCCCCAGCAGCTTTTATGGACTTGATGAATGGAGTGTTCAGACCGTATTTGGATTCCTTTGTTATTGTATTCATAGATAATATATTGATATACTCACGCACTAAGGAGAAACATGAGCATCATTTGAGGATTGTTCTTGGGATTCTAAAGGAGAAGAAGCTTTATGCAAAGTTTTCAAAGTGTGAGTTTTGGCTTAGTTCGGTAGCATTCTTGGGACATGTAGTGTCCAAGAAGGGTATCATGGTGGATCCTAAAAAGATTGAGGCGGTTAGAGATTGGGTCAGACCTGCTTCAGTTACTGAGATTCGGAGTTTCTTGGGCCTTGCAGGTTATTATCGACGGTTTGTTGAGGGTTTCTCATCCATTGCATCTCCATTAACTAGATTGACACAGAAAGAGGTGACTTTTCAGTGGTCTGACGAATGTGAGGTTAGTTTCCAAAAGCTCAAAACTTTATTGACTACTGCTCCGATTTTGACCCTACCCGTGGAGGGAGAGGGTTTTGTTGTATATTGTGATGCTTCTCGGATTGGTCTTGGTTGTGTATTAATGCAGAAGGGAAAAGTGATATCTTATGCTTCAAGGCAATTGAAGGTTCATGAGAAGAACTACCCTATTCATGATTTAGAGTTGGCGGCTGTTGTGTTTGCATTAAAGATTTGGAGGCATTATCTTTATGGTGTGCATTGTGAGATATTCACGGATCATCGTAGTCTCCAGTATATATTCAATCAGAGGGATCTCAATTTGAGGCAGAGGAGATGGTTGGAGTTGCTCAAAGACTACGATATGACTATTCTTTATCATCCAGGCAAGGCAAATGTTGTAGCAGATGCCTTGAGTCGGAAGGCGGTAAGTATGGGTAGTCTAGCCATGTTACAGGTTGGCGAGCGTCCTTTAGCTAGGGATGTCCAATCCTTGTCCAATAGCTTTGTGAGACTTGATATTTCAGAATCTGGTAAGGTGTTGGCTTATGTGGAGGCTAGGTCATCCTTGTTGGAGCAGATTCGGGCTCAACAGTTTGATGATGGTGATTTATGTAAGATTAGGGACAAGGTGTTAAAAGGAGAAGCCAAGGCTGCAATTCTTGATAGTGAGGGAGTTTTGAGGATTAAGGGTCGTATATGTGTTCCTCGTACAGGTGATTTGACTAGATTGATCATGGAGGAGGCTCATAGTTCGAGGTACTCTATTCATCCGGGGGCTACTAAGATGTATCGTGACTTGAAGCAGCATTATTGGTGGTGTCGAATGAAGAGGGACATAGTAGATTTTGTATCCCGGTGTCTGAATTGTCAGCAAGTGAAGTATGAACACCAAAAGCCTGGAGGTGTGACACAGAGGATGCCTATACCTAAGTGGAAGTGGGAGCGTATTGCTATGGACTTTGTGGTAGGATTGCCACGTACCTTGGGTAAGTTTGATGCTATATGGGTCATTGTGGATCGACTGACTAAGTCTGCACACTTTGTACCAGTTCAGACTACCTATAACTCAGAGAAGTTAGCCAAGATCTATATTCGAGAGATAGTTCGTTTGCATGGGGTTTCTATTTCTATTATTTCAGATCGTGGCACTCAATTTACATCTCATTTCTGGCGGTCTATGCAGAAGGAGTTGGGCACTCGGGTGGATCTTAGTACAGCCTTTCACCCTCAGACTGATGGTCAGTCTGAGAGAACTATTCAGGTTCTTGAGGACATGTTACGGGCATGTGTGATTGACTTTGGTGGTCACTGGGATCAGTTCTTGCCATTAGTGGAGTTTGCTTACAATAATAGTTATCATTCGAGCATTGAGATGGCACCATTTGAGGCTTTGTATGGTAGGAGATGTCGATCTCCAATTGGTTGGTTTGACGTATTTGAGGTTAGACCGTGGGGTACAGATTTGTTGAGGGAGTCCTTGGACAAGGTCAAGTTGATCCAAGATAGACTTCTCATGGCTCAGAGTAGGCAAAAGAGTTATGCAGATAGAAAGGTTCGTGATTTGGAATTTATGGTTGGAGAGAGGGTTCTACTTAAGGTTTCACCCATGAAGGGTGTGATGAGATTTGGAAAGAAGGGCAAGTTGAGTCCAAGGTATATTGGCCCTTTCGAGATTGTGGAGCGTATTGGTGAGGTGGCGTATCAGTTGGCTTTGCCACCTGGTTTGTCAGGTGTCCATCCTGTATTTCATATTTCGATGCTGAAGAAGTATCATCAGGGTGGTGCTCATGTGATTCAATGGGATTCAGTGTTACTTGATCAGAATTTGACTTTTGAGGAGGAGCCGGTTACTATTTTGGATAGACAAATTCAAAAGTTGAGGTCGAAAGAGATTGCTTCAGTGAAGGTTCAATGGAAGCATCGTCCAGAGGAGGAGGCTACATGGGAGATCGAGTCAGACATGAAGAGTAAATATCCTCAGCTTTTTGAGCGTTCAGGTTAGTTCTTTTCTTGTTCCGTTCGAGGACGAACGTTTGTTTAAGTGGTAGGT
Organism: Solanum sitiens; assembly: GCA_016801875.1. NCBI lineage: Eukaryota > Viridiplantae > Streptophyta > Magnoliopsida > Solanales > Solanaceae > Solanum > Solanum sitiens. The sequence continues at coordinate 634,831 of JABWTJ010000651.1, read as the reverse complement.
GATGTAACGACCCGCTAGGTCGTTTTGAGAACTAGGACTATTTTGACTCCTTCCGGAAAATTTAAAGGGGTATTTTAAACTATTCAGTAACTACAATTATTTAATTAAAGATATTTTTCTAAAATATTTAATATAGTGATTAGTTAATGGGCCAAGTGTGTAATTTGTGTATTTTTCCTTTACCACTCAGCCATATAATTAAGTTAAGTTAGTGGGATATCCACTTTCAATACTTAATTAGCTATTATAAAGAAAAAAAAGGGAAGATGCAACGTGGTCCCTTCCTGGTTGAATTAAATTGTTATGGTGGAAAAAGAAATCATTAGGAATGATTACTTTCATTATTAAAAGGCTAAATTGGATGGAATTGAATTGTGTTCTATAAAAAAAAAATGTAGCGTCATTTGAGAAACCTTATTTTGGGTTCTGCCAAAAAAAAGAATTCTTGCTATCCTTAGATGTTAGACATATAAAAAAATTGAAGATCTACAAACTCACTTACTTACGAATATTGCACAATTGGTAGATTGGAAACGTCCATAGCCTTGCAAAAAGGAAAGGAAAAATCTTGAAGATTGGTGAAACGAGTTCGGCTCTTGAGGTATGTTAAGACTTTTTAGACTTGTTGAAGGACGTTTTCCTAATTAAAGATTAAAAAAAAATGAAATAGATAAGGGGTAAGGGCGAAAGATGGGGGTCTCGTATCAATGGTGTGACGGGCATTGGTACGAGTACCGGTGTTATAAAAGGGAAAGTTACTAATATAGAATGTGGATCATAGTTTGAGAATGCCAAAGCATATGGGCATTAGCTGATGTATTATTGACTTGAATTTCTTGTGTGATTGTGTTTTCTTTATTACACCCGTATAGTTGTGATAACTAAGGTGATTATGTATTATGTTGATACTTGATTGATTGAGGTGCATCATCATCCCCTTATTTGAAATAATATTGTGTACATGCATTGACATGAGTTTGAGTATAAGTTGGGCACGTGGAGATCGTCCGTGCTGGGGATGGTGAGATGTTAAGCTTGTAATTTGGGCACGTGGAGACCGTCCGTGCGGAAATTATTGATTTTGTGATTGTGCATTGAGATCGTCCGCACAGACACGTGGAGATCGTCTGTGTCGGTATATGGACCTCGCAAGTCCCCCATGGGTCATGAACTCTCGATGTATTTCCGAGGAGTATCATGTATATACGGTTGAGAGAGTACTGGGTATTCTGAGACATGTTATTTCATGGTATCATATTGCATTGCATTTCATCACATCCTTCATTCTCGATGATTATGTGTTTTATTTGATGGTTGGAAATTACTTAATGTTTGATTACCTTTATTTGATGAAACTTGACTGGTTATAGACTTGTATAATTGAAGAATAAATTTTTCTTATATAAACTCCCGTCACTACTTCTTCGTTGTCGGTCAATGAGATATATTGGGTACACGTGGTTTCGTACTCATACTACACTTGTTGCACTCTTTGTGGTGCAGATTCGATTCCGAGTAGGGGCACATATCGTGGAGCAAATTGAGTCCGAGCTTGGGGTGTCTTGGAGTTGTGGTGAGCTGCTTGGTTGTTCCGTGGCCCACACCTCCCTCTATCTTTTATTTATTCTGTTATTTAGTATTCAGACAGGATATCCCTTATGTTAGATTTGTCATTTTAGTTTCAGACTTGCATCGTATTTTAGAAGCTCTTGTACTTAAGACACCAATTCTTGGGGTGGTATTTTCTTCTTCCGCATTTCGTACTTGTAAGGAATTCAATGTTGGAGATTCTTGCTAAGTGTTTGTCTTTTTACTCATTGTTGGTTAAGTTTGGTAATTATGTTGGGTTGGCTTACCTATTGGTAAGGAACATAGGTGCCATCACGACTTGCAAAAATTTGGGTCGTGACAATTATATTCAACAATTTAACTTATGAAACAACTTAACAACTTTCTAAGTGTAATTAGTTTAGTTTTAACTTAATTCCAACACTATATTCACCAATTTAACTTATTAAACAACTGAACAACTTTCTAAGTCTAATTAGTTTATTTTTAACTTAATTCAAACACTATATTCACCAATTTAACTTATTAAACATCTGAACAACTTTTTAAGTCTAATTAGTTTAGTTTTAACTTAATTCCAATAATATATTCACCTATTTAACTCATTAAACAACTTAACAACTTTCTAAGTCTATTTAGTTTAGTTTTAACTTAATTCCAACACAATATTCACCAATTTAACTTATTAACCAACTTAACAAGTTTCTAAGTTTAATTAGTTTAGTTTTAAATTAATTCTAACACTATAATCACCAATTTAACTTATTAACTAACTTAACAACTTTCTAAATCTAATTAGTTTAGTTTTAACTTAATTCCAATAATATATTCACCAATTTAACTTATTAAATAACTTAACAACTTTCTAAGTCTAATTAGTTTAGTAGTAACTTAATTTCAATAATATGTTCACCAATTTAACTTATCAACCAACTTAACAACTTTCTAAGTCTAATTAGTTTAGTTTTAACTTAATTCCAACACTATATTTACCAATTTAACTTATAACCAACTTAACAACTTTCTAAGTCTAATTCGTTTAGTTTTAACTTAATTTCAACACTATATTAACTAACGAAATCACATTATCTTATTTGAAGAACTTAACAACTTTCTAAGTGTAATTAGTTTAGTTTTAACTTAATTTCAACACTATATTAACCAACTAAATCACATTATCTTATTTGAAGAACTTAACCAACTTTTCTTGGTCTATTTAGTTAAGTTTTAACTTAATTCCAACACTTTATTCAACAATTTAACTTGTTAAACAACTTAACAAATTTCTAAGTCTAATTAGTTCAGTTTTAACATAATTCCAATAATATATTCACCAATTTAACTTATTAACAAACTTAACAACTTTCTAAGTCTAATTAGTTTAGTTTTAACTTAATTCCAACATTATATTCACCAATTTAACTTATTAACAACCTTAACAACTTTCTAAGTCTAATTAGTTTAGTCTTAACTTAATTCTAACATTATATTCACCAATTTAACTTATTAACCAACTTAACAATTTTCTAAGTCTAATTAGTTTAGTTTTAACTTAATTCCAATATTATATCCACCAATTTAACTTATTGAACAACTTAAAAACTTTCCAAGTCTAATTAGTTTAGTTTTAACTTAATTCCTACATTATAATAACCAACTTAACTTATTAAACAACTTAACAACTTTCTAAGTCTAATTAATTTAGTTTTAACTTAATTCCAATAATATATTCACCAATTTAACTTATGAAACAACTTAACAACTTTCTAAGTGTAATTAGTTTAGTTTTAACTTAATTCCAACACTATATTCACCAATTTAACTTATTAATGTCACGACCCAAAATCAAGCCGCGAGTGGCACCCACACTTATCCTACTATGTGAGCGAACCAACCACTCTAAGACCCCAACATATTGAACAAAAACACAAAGCGGAAGACTTAAAACTCATTAACGAAATCAATTAAATAACTTCTAAAATTTATAACTCATTATCCCCAAAATCTGGAAGTCATCATCACAAGAACATCTATCCTCAAGTTACTAATCTAAAAGTATCTAAGAAGCTAAAATAAATAAAAGGCTAGTCCATGCCGGAAGTTCAAGGCATCAAGACTTGAAGAGAAGATCCAGTCCAAGCTAGAAGCATTAGCTCACCCTGAAATCCGGTGTAGTGAAGACTGGCTAGAATTGCTGTTGAGTTGAAGACGACGGTAAGTTTGCTGCATTTCCCAAATAACAAAGAAAGAAACAACAAGTAGGGGGTCAGTACAAAACACAAGTACTGAGTAGGTATCATCGGCCAACTCAAAATAGAAAACAGTATATATCAGTTCATATCATAAATCAACTACAATACTCAACATGTAGCAACAAGTACTATAATCATCAATAAGTACTACCAAGTTCATCCATGAGGACTCAAGCCTCAATACCACACTCATTTGGGAATTAGTTTCATTACATTGAGTATATTAACATCTCTCAAGATTCATTATCTTTCTTCCTCTTGTGTCGGTACGTGACACTCCGATCCCCTACTACTATGTGTCGGTACGTGACACTCCGATCCCCTAATTCTACGTGTCGGTTCGTGACACCCGATCCCCTAATACTATGTGTCGGAACGTGACACTCCGATCCCCTAATTCTACGTGTCGGTTCGTGACACCCGATCCCCTAATACTATGTGTCGGAACGTGACACTCCGATCCCCTAATTCTACGTGTCGGTTCGTGACACCCGATCCACTAATACTATGTGTCGGAACGTGACACTCCGATCCCCTAATTCTATGTGTCGGAACGTGACACTCCGATCCCCTAATACTATGTGTCGGAACGTGACACTCCGATCCACTAACATCATTCTATCAATTCATCAAGCCTTCTTTTATACCAAGGCATCATCAATCCATTTACTTTAGTTCAACAAGCCTGCTTGTATACGGCTCATCATAACAGGTGAATTAGGGTTTCTTCAAGATTTTGGATTCAAAAAGCTTCATTATGCTTATGTTATATCACAATCACATAATCACATTCATTGCAAGCATACAATTAAGCATATAGAAGGGTTTACAATACTACCAATACATATCATTCGCTATTAAGAGTTTACTACGAATAGTATCAAAAACCATAACCTACCTCCACCGAAGAACCGAAATCAAGCAAGCTACCTCTCCAATGCCTTTGCCTTTCTTATTGCCTAAGAACCCTTTCAATCCGAAGTCCAAAATGCCTGTTCTCCTCTCCCTTTCACGTTTTTTTTCTCTCCTTGCTTCCCAGCTGATCAGTTCTTCCCTCTCTCAATTCAAGACTCCCTCCTCTACTAATAATGCAAGACTATACTTATTGTAAAAGTAATCCCCCATTAGTCTAAAGTTACTTTCTTTAATACCCACTAACTCCATTATAAAAGCTAGTCCACTAAATACATAAATAATAGCCCCAAACATCCATTAAAATAATTAGTGGAAGCTGACATCGTGTGGGGTTACGCTGCGTGTGACGGTCCGTCGTGTCTGTGACGGTCCATCCTGCATGTCCGTCATAGAGTTCAGAGAGTCGATTTCTACACTCAATTTCAGAATTCTAAGTGTTTTGGAATGAGAACTCCTCGACGGTCCGTCGTGTATGTGACGGTCCGTCCTACATGTCCGTCATAGAGTTCAGAGAGTCGATTTCTGAACTCAATTTCAGAATTCTAAGTGTTTTGGAACGAGACCTCCTCGACGGTCCGTCGTGTCTGTGACGGTCCGTCCTGCATGTCCGTCACAGAGTTCAGAGAGTCGATTTTCAGCACTCAATTTCAGAATTCTAAGACAGTTATTTCCAGAATGAACTCTACTGCTCAAAACAACTAAACAGGTCGTTACAATTAAACAACTGAACAACTTTCTAAGTCTAATTAGTTTATTTTTAACTTAATTCAAACAATAGATTCACCAATTTAACTTATTAAACAATTGAACAATTTTCTAAGTCTAATTAGTTTTGTTTAACTTAATTCCAATAATATATTCACCTATTTAACTTATTAAATAACTTAACAACTTTCTAAGTCTAATTAGTTTAGTTATAAGTTAATTCAAACACAATATTCACCAATTCAACTTATTAACCAACTTAACAACTTTCTAAGTTTAATAAGTTTAGTTTTAACTTAATTCTAACATTATATTCACCAATTTAACTTATTAACCAACTTACCAATTTTCTAAATCTAATTACTTTATTTTTAACTTAATTTCAATATTATATCCAATAATTTAACTTATTAAACAACTTAAAAATTTTCTAAGTCTAATTAGTTTAGTTTTAACTTAATTCCAATATTATAATAACCAACTTTACTTGTTAAACAACTTAACAACTTTCTAAGTGTAATTAGTTTAGTTTTAACTTAATTCCAACACTATATTAACCAACTAAATCACATTACCTTATTTGAAGAACTTAACCAACTTTTTTAGGTCTAATTAGTTTAGTTTTAACTTAATTCCAACACTTTATTCAACAATTTAACTTATTAAACAACTTAACAACTTTCTAAGTCTAATTAGTTCAGTTTTAACAAAATCCAATAATATATTCAGCAATTTAACTTATTAACAAACTTAACAACTTTCTAAGTCTAATTAGTTTAGTTTTAACTTAATTCCAACATTATATTCACAAATTTAACTTATTAACCAACTTAACAACTTTCTAAGTATAATTAGTTTAGTCTTAACTTAATTCTAACATTATATTCACCAATTTAACTTATTAACCAACTTAACAATTTTCTAAGTCTAATTAGTTTAGTATTAACTTAAGTCCAATATTATATCCACCAATTTAACTTATTGAACAACTTAAAAACTTTCTAAGCTTATCTAATTAGTTTAGTTTTAACTTAATTCTTACATTATAAAAACCAACTTAACTTATTAAACAACTTAGCAACTTTCTAAGTCTAGTTAGTTTAGTTTTAACTTAATTCCAATATTATATCCACCAATTTAACTTATTGAACAACTTAAAAACTTTCTAACTGTAATTAGTTTAGTTTTAACTTAATTCCAACACTATATTCACCAATTTAACTTATTAAACATCTGAACAACTTTCTAAGTCTAATTAGTTTATTTTTAACTTAATTCAAACACTATATTCACCAATTTAACTTATTAAACAACTGAACAACTTTCTAAGTCTAATTAGTTAAGTTTTAACTTAATTCCAATAATATATTCACCTATTTAACTTATTAAACAACTGAACTACTTTTTAAGTCTAATTAGTTCAGTTTTAACTTAATTCAAACACAATATTTACCAATTTAACTTATTAACCAACTTAACAACTTTCTAAGTTTAATTAGTTTAGTTTTAACTTAATTCTAACACAATATTCACCAATTTAACTTATTAACCAACTTACCAATTTTCTAAGTCTAATACTTTATATTTAACTTAATTCCAATATTATATCCAATAATTTAACTTATTAAACAACTTAAAAACTTTCAAAGTGTAATTAATTTAGTTTTAACTTAATTCCAATATTATATCCACCAATGAAACTTATTAAACAACTTAAAAACATTCTAAGTCTAATTAGTTTAGTTTTAACTTAATTCCAACATTATGATAACCAACTTAACTTATTCAACAACTTAACAACTTTCTAAGTCTAATTAGTTTAGTTTTAACTTAATTCCAACACTATATTTACCAATTTAACTTATTAACCAACTTAACAACTTTCTAAGTCTAATTCGTTTAGTTTTAACTTAATTTCAACACTATATTAACCAACGAAATCACATTAGCTTATTTGAAGAACTTAACAACTTTCTACGTGTAATTAGTTTAGTTTTAACTTAATTCCAACACTATATTAACCAACTAAATCACATTACCTTATTTGAAGAACTTAACCAACCTTTTTAGGTCTAATTAGTTTAGTTTTAACTTAATTCCAACACTTTATTCAACAATTTAAATTATTAAACAACTTAACAACTTTCTAAGTTTAATTAGTTTAGACTTAACTTAATTCTAACATTATATTCACCAATTTAACTTATTAACCAACTTAACAATTTTCTAAGTCTAATTAGTTTAGTTTTAACTTAAGTCCAATATTATATCCACCAATTTAACTTATTGAACAACTTAAAAACTTTCTAAGCTTATCTAATTAGTTTAGTTTTAACTTAATTCTTACATTATAAAAACCAACTTAACTTATTAAACAACTTAACAACTTTCTAAGTCTAATTAGTTTAGTTTTAACTTAATTCCAATATTATATTCACCAATTTAACTTATAAAACAACTTAACAACTTTCTAAGTGTAATTAGTTTAGTTTTAACTTAATTCCAACATTATATTCACCAATTTAACTTATTAAACAACTGAACAACTTTCTAAGTCTAATTAGTTTATTTTTAACTTAATTCAAACACTATATTCACCAATTTAACTTATTAAACATCTGAACAACTTTTTAAGTCTAATTAGCTTAGTTTTAACTTAATTCCAATAATATATTCACCTATTTAACTCATTAAACAACTTAACAACTTTCTATGTCTAATTAGTTTAGTTTTAACTTAATTCCAACACAATATTCACCAATTTAACTTATTAACCAACTTAACAAATTTCTAAGTTTAATTAGTTTAGTTTTAAATTAATTCTAACACTATAATCACCAATTTAACTTTTTAACTAACTTAACAACTTTGTAATCTAATTAGTTTAGTTTTAACTTAATTCCAATAATATATTCACCAATTAACTTATTAAATAACTTAACAACTTTCTAAGTCTAATTAGTTTAGTTGTAACTTAATTTCAATAATATGTTCACCAATTTAACTTATCAACCAACTTAACAACTTTCTAAGTCTAATTAGTTTAGTTTTAACTTAATTCCAACACTATACTTACCAATTTAACTTATAACCAACTTAACAACTTTCTAAGTCTAATTCGTTTAGTTTTAACTTAATTTCAACACTATATTAACTAACGAAATCACATTAGCTTATTTGAAGAACTTAACAACTTTCTAAGTGCAATTAGTTTAGTTTTAACTTAATTCCAACACTATATTAACCAACTAAATCACATTACCTTATTTGAAGAACTTAACCAACTTTTCTTGGTCTATTTAGTTAAGTTTTAACTTAATTCCAACACTTTATTCAACAATTTAACTTATTAAACAACTTAACAACTTTCTAAGTCTAATTAGTTCAGTTTTAACATAATTCCAATAATATATTCACCAATTTAACTTATTAACAAACTTAACAACTTTCTAAGTCTAATTAGTTTAGTTTTAACTTAATTCCAACATTATATTCACCAATTTAACTTATTAACAACCTTAACAACTTTCTAAGTCTAATTAATTTAGTCTTAACTTAATTCTAACATTATATTCACCAATTTAACTTATTAACCAACTTAACAATTTTCTAAGTCTAATTAGTTTAGTTTTAACTTAATTCCAATATTATATCCACCAATTTAACTTATTGAACAACTTAAAAACTTTCTAACTGTAATTAGTTTAGTTTTAACTTAATTCCAACACTATATTCACCAATTTAACTTATTAAACAACTGAACAACTTTCTAAGTCTAATTATTTTATTTTTAACTTAATTCAAACACTATATTCACCAATTTAACTTATTAAACAACTGAACAACTTTCTAAGTCTAATTAGTTTAGTTTTAACTTAATTCCAATAATATATTCACCTATTTAACTTATTAAACAACTTAATAACTTTTTAAGTCTAATTAGTTCAGTTTTAACTTAATTCAAACACAATATTCACCAATTTAACTTATTAACCAACTTAACAACTTTCTAAGTTTAATTAGTTTAGTTTTAACTTAATTCTAACACAATATTCACCAATTTAACTTATTAACCAACTTACCAATTTTCTAAGTCTAATTACTTTATATTTAACTTAATTCCAATATTATATCCAATAATTTAACTTATTAAACAACTTAAAAACTTTCAAAGTGTAATTAATTTAGTTTTAACTTAATTCCAACATTATATCCACCAATGAAACATATTAAACAACTTAAAAACATTCTAAGTCTAATTAGTTTAGTATTAACTTAATTCCAACATTATGATAACCAACTTAACTTATTCAACAACTTAACAACTTTCTAAGTGTAATTAGTTTAGTTTTAACTTAATTCCAACACTATATTTACCAATTTAACTTATTAACCAACTTAACAACTTTCTAAGTCTAATTCGTTTAGTTTTAACTTAATTTCAACACTATATTAACCAACGAAATCACATTAGCTTATTTGAAGAACTTAACAACTTTCTAAGTGTAATTAGTTTAGTTTTAACTTAATTCCAACACTATATTAACCAACTAAATCACATTACCTTATTTGAAGAACTTAACCAACCTTTTTAGGTCTAATTAGTTTAGTTTTAACTTAATTCCAACACTTTATTCAACAATTTAAATTAATAAACAACTTAACAACTTTCTAAATCTAATTAGTTCAGTTTTAACATAATTCCAATAATATATTCAGCAATTTAACTGTAACGACCTGCTTAGTCGTTTTGAGCAGCAGATTTTATTTCTGGAAAACTGTTGGAGACGACGTATCCAACGACGGACCGTCATGGAAACGACGGACCGTCGAGGGTGTCTCGTTCCAAACACTTGGAATTCTTATATTTGGGTGCTGAAATCGACTCTCTGAACTCTGTGACGGACCTGCAGGACGGACCGTCACAGACATGACGGACCGTTGTGAGGTTCCGTTTTAAAGCACTTCAACTCTTGAAAATTGGGTACTGAGAGCAATTCTCTGTCCGTCGTGACGGAAGTGCAGGACGGACCGTCGTAGGCACGACGGACCGTCTCAGACTCATCAAGGAAATTGAGTCTCTGAAGGTTGTGACGAACCTGCAGGACGGACCGTTGTAGGCACGACGGGCCGTCACAGGTTGCGTAATCCCAGTCTGGGTCGAATTTCTGGGTAAGTTTTAAAGGGGAGTTTTGGACTATTCTTGCTATAATTATAAATTTCGTGGGTCAATGTTAATAACTCAAATTCTTGGGGGTGTAAAGGAGATGACCTTGAGTTACTTATTGGGTTATTTCCTCATCTTTTATACCTAATTATTTGCTAATTAGGGAAAAGAGAGAGAGTTTGGAAGAAGAAAAAATAGAGAGAAGAAGGAGAGAAAGAAACGATCGATAGAGAGAGACAACCAAAGAGGAAACAAAAAGCTTTGAGCGATTGCTTGCTTGATCAAGAATCCTTGGTGAAGGTAGGTTATGGTTTTGATACTATTCGTAGTAAACTCTTAATAGTGAATGATATGTATTGGTAGTATTGTAAACCTTTCT
>JABWTJ010000651.1:608722-623834 GCA_016801875.1 Solanum sitiens | reverse complement strand
TAGAACACAGGATGAACATATAAGATTACTAGAAAAATTTATACATATAATTAAACAATCAGGTATAAGTCTAAGTAAAAAGAAATCAGAAATTATGAAATCTCAAATAGAATTTTTAGGAATTCAAATAGACAGAAATGGTATAAAAATGCAAACGTATATAGTACAGAAGATTATCAATTTAGATGAAAATATAGACACAAAAAAGAAATTACAATCCTTTTTAGGATTAGTAAATCAAGTAAGAGAATATATACCAAAATTGGCAGAATACTTAAAACCATTACATAAAAAACTTAAAAAAGATATTGAATATCATTTTGATAAAAAGGATAAAGAAAACATAAAAAATATTAAGAATTTATGTAACGATTTACCAAAACTTCATTTTCCAGATGAAAAAAGAACATTTATTTATATAGTAGAAGCTGATTCAAGTGAAAATAGTTATGGTGGAGTATTAAAATATAAATATGAAAATAAAAAATGTAGAATATCATTGTCGATATCATTCAGGATCTTATACTGAACCACAAATAAAATGGGAATTAATCGAAAAGAGTTATTAGCATTATATAAATGTCTATTAGCATTTGAACATTATATTGTATATAATAAATTTATTGTACGAGTAGATAATACACAGGTAAAATGGTGGTTAACAAGAAAGATAGATGATTCTGTAACAACAAAAGAAATACGACGATTGGTATTAAATATATTGAATTTTACATTTACAATTGAATTAATTACAACTGACAAGAATGCTATTGCAGATTATCTCTCCAGAGACAAATACAATGAAAGAACTATTATCCATGATGACAAATCTTTGTCAAAAAATGGAAAAGATAGAGGCAGAAGTGCAAGAACTTAAAACAGCTAACAGTCAGCAGCATGACTCTAAATATGCGGAGCTACGTCTTAAGGCAGACGGTAAACAGCCAGAGCTAAAAGGTGACGATGAGAAACACCTAAAAAACTCAATATAACAAAAATGTATTAGTTGCAGGTATTGCAGGTACAAGCACAGGAAATATGGAAAAAGCTATGCCAAAAAATACAAATTTAAATAGCTTATTTACCAAAACATTTATTCCTAAATTCCAACAAAGTACCCCAACACCTCAAACCTCAACATATGCAGCCAGAATTCAAAATGACAAAAAAAGATACAATTATATTACCCAGTCATACATTGACAATATATATAAAATTCAGGCCTTTCTAATCCTAAACCCCAGATCCACTCAAACAAAAAACCCCAATGAAAATTATATAACCCAGAAATTACAAGGATACAACAGACTTGTTGCACAACCCAAAACCAGTGCAAATCTAGTCAAAACATGTTATAGCTATGGACTTTTGAGTACCGTATATACGTTTGACGGCGAAGAAATTACTGGAATACCTGAATTACATAAAGCATTCACTACATTTAAAAGAATTACAAAAGGGAATTTATTTTTCATTAAATTCTATACAGCACCAGGAGAGATACTCTATGACGAAATAAAATCTCCCATTCAAGTAATCAAAATAGGATTGACAAAAGATATGATCATACCTGAGGAGATTGAAAAACAAGACGAGATACAAAAAATAGATATACCCAGTTTTTATGCTAACAAAAGAATAATTGGCATATCAACTATAATACAAGAGCTAGCAAACAATTATTTAAATGGAAATGCGATATGGAGCTACTACGCTAGAGATCAAGTGATGATATACGCAAATTCCAAAGAATTACGAAAAATAGATATGGATGAAGTTCAGCAATGGATTTTATCTTTGTTAAAACCTGAAGAGCAACCAACTACAAGAGCTCTAAAGAAAAAATTTATTTCAGCGGAATTATTAACCAGATACTGTAAATTAATTGGACATAGATACCCAGATCACCATTGTTCCAAGTGCAATGGAGAAGATAACTTAATTCCAGATGTAAGTTTGGAATAAAAATTCTGAAGAAGAAGATAAGAAGAAGAAGATAAGAAGAAGAAGACAAAGAAGAAAAAAGATTTATCGGCCATAGGCCATTAATTTTATTTTTTAAAGTTTGTAAAAGTATGTCGGCCATATGTATAAAGCTAGGCCATTAAGTCAAAAGTAAATAGTAAAGTTGTTTGTCGAGTTGTGTCGGCCGAGTTATATAAGGCCAAGTGTAAAGTTGTGTCGGCCACTGTTTTTTGGCCAATTATGTAGTTTGTATTATAAATAGAGGGCTTTCCCTCATCAATAAAAATCATCAGCATCATCAGCTTTCCCCTACATCTCTCTTCAATCTCTCTCAACCTTCCGCCCCCCCTACTTAGTATGTCGGCCATATGTATAAAGCTAGGCCATTAAGTCAAAAGTAAATAGTAAAGTTGTTTGTCGAGTTGTGTCGGCCGAGTTATATAAGGCCAAGTGTAAAGTTGTGTCGGCCACTGTTTTTTGGCCAATTATGTAGTTTGTATTATAAATAGAGGGCTTTCCCTCATCAATAAAAAATCATCAGCATCATCAGCTTTCCCCTACATCTCTCTTCAATCTCTCTCAACCTTCCGCCCCCATACTTGGTATCAGAGCTAGTTAAACAGATAAGATAATAACAACAGCTATGGAAAACAAAGCAACTACCAGCAATCTACAAGAACAGGTATATTCTAAATCATTTATGAGTAGCTAAATTAGTTTATTCCTGATAATCTTCTCTTGATTATAAGTATTCATTATAAATAATAATGTTATAATAGTCATCTCTAGAAGGTTTGCTATGGAAATATTCTGCGAGTAGGTAAGCCCAGACTATGCCATCCTAAGGTGGAAACCGGCAGGCAAGGAAGCCGTTAAGGGGAGTACACGAGTGTTGAGGCGCTGTTAGGGTAACTGATTAAAGAAGAAGGCCATAGTAGTGACTAGACGAGATGAATATTATACTGTTATTATAAATAATGAATAAGTATAAACTGTGAAAAGGTTAGAAGGAATAAAATTTTTAGTGAAACGAATGATAAATATGCCTACATACTTGTTAGATAATGATAATGCTTATATGATGTTATTGTTTTACATATTGAAAAATATTGATGTTGATTCACGTAGAATAATTTATGATAAATTAATAATGTATGAGATAATTGAAGCAACAACTGTAGGTTGGTCTGAGCTGATTATTTATGATGATAATGACTTAGATTATTTATTTGATGATTTAGAACTATAGAGATCAATGATAAAATTATAAATATTTGAGGTTATGGAAAGAAACTAAAGAAAAGATAGATCTAGAAGAAAAACTTCTAATCGAAAATGTTAATAAATATATATATCTTCATGAAGAAGAATATTTAGAATATATAGAAACAAATGCTAAGGAAATACAAAGATTAAATATAATTAAAAAGGAATATTATGAACAAATATTTTCTTAAATAGTAATATGGATAAAAGAATATATAAACAACAATTGATAGAAAAATTAAATGAATTAATAAATATATACGAATTCACAAAAGAAAGAATGATAGAAAATATATTCGCAGGAGTCTGTAATAAATCAATATTAATACAAAAGAAACAAGTATTTGATTTAAAACTAAAAATAGACTGCTTAGAATATAAAATACAACATGATATATACCATAAAAATAAATATAATAATGAATAAAGAAGAATATTCAATAGATGAAAAAACTTTCGAAAACTATGAAGGATTAACTATAAAAATTGTATTTTTCAACTTAGGAAGACGATATAAAAAAATAGGAGATAGACGATACTTAATGTTAGAAAAAGAAACTGCTAAATTAGAAGATAGTTTAACAGCAATGATAAGAATAACGAAAGAAAATGAAGAAATTGATAAAGCTAAAGAAATTGAACAGATTAAAATACAAGCAAAACAAGAAATAAAAAAAATTGAAGAAATAAAAAATAGTAAAATAGAGGAATTAGAAAAAGAATTAGCCTATTTAAAATTATTATATGAAAATAGACAAAAAGAAAAACAACTACAAAAAGAAAAAGAAATAGAATTAGAACTTCAGAAAGAAGCAGAATTAGCTAATGAAATAAATGAAATGAAACAAATATTAAATGAAAATAAAAATATTGAAATAAATGAAATAAATGAAATAAATGATGATTCTGATAAAAATTCAGAAAATTCAGAAATAAGTAATATAAGTGAAACTTATACAGAAATCTTAGAACAAACAAATAAATTAAAAAAATTAGAAATAAATACAAATAAAGCAGAAACTTCAAAAGAAAAAACTCTAGATAATAGTCCTAGACATAATCCTAGAACATCAACACCAACTTATTATACAAGAAATTATGAAAATTTAGATAGAACTGATGCAATATGGAATAGTAGATTAAATACAAAATGGAAACCGAAAGCAACAATAGAACAAAATAACTTTTTAGATTTAGATTGTGTTATAGATATAAATAAAGTAATTTTGTTATGGATAGGAAATATATCTAAACAATTAATAGATAATAAAATAACAATAAAAGACACTCCAGGTTATATAGAAAGAACATTAATAGGAACAGTAAAATTATGGATAGAAAACTTACCATTAGAAAGAAAAGAAGCACTAAGAAGTGATAAAAAATTAGATGGATCAATAACAACATCTAATATAGAAATATTAGAAAAATATAACTTAGCAATACAAAATGAATTTGGAAGTCTGACTACAGATATAAAAGAACAAAATAAAGAAAAAATCATAAACAGACAGATAATGTCAAAATTAGCAATATGTAACATGTGCTACATAGAAGAATATACATGTGCATTTAAAGAATACTATTATAAAGCAAAATATGATATAAATGAAGCAAGAGAAATAAGACAACAATATTTCACAAAACTACCAGAACCATTTAGTACTAACGTAATAAAAGATTGGAATAATGAAGAAATGACAGATACATTAGGATCAAGAATAAAATTCTTACAAAATTGGTTTATCCAACTATGTGAAAATCAAAAAGAAAAACTAAAAATGGAAAAAGTATTAATGAAAAATCTAGCCTGTTGTAAAAGTAAAATAGCACCAAAGTTTGGTTGTGAAGATAAATATTATAAAAGATCTAGAAAACGTAAAAATTATAGAAAAACAAAAACTAAATATAAATATAAAAAACCAAGAAAACGATATTTTATAAAAGATCATAAACAAAAACGAAAATCTAGACCGAAAAAACCATTATCAAATTGTAATTGTTACAATTGTGGTAAATTAGGACATTTAGCTAAAGATTGCAAATTACCTAAAAATATAAAAAGAAAACAAATTACAGAACTGATTTTAGATGAACAAGAATATATGCAAATAGATTATTTAGATTATGAATTAGATGATAATGATAGTATATATGAAATTTCAGATATAGAAACTGATGATAACTATGAACTAGAATCCGAAATAGAATTCGATAATGAAATAATTATTGAAGAAAATGACTGAAGAAAATATAAGAATTATATCTACAGAAGAATATCACGATGAAGACTCAGTAGAACAAAAAATAATATTTGATAATACAATTTTAAAAAGAAATAAAGAAGAATATTATGTAGTTAGTCAAAAGGAGCATATTATAGATTGTAAATATACAAAAGGAAAAGCACAAATACCTATACTAAATAAAAGACTGATTAATCAAGAAATACAACATATAAAGGCTAAAACACCTATAAAATACGTACATTTAGGAGGAACGGAAATATTAATAAAAGCATGTTTTAGAGAAGGAATAGATACACCCATAGAAATATACCTAGCAGATGATAGGATAATACATCCTATAGAAAAAAGCGTAATTAGCGCAATAAAAGAAATTTAATATATCAAAAATTTAAATTTATAATAAGTGCAAATTATTCAATCGCATTAACAGATAGAAATATAGATAAATCACTAGTATTATATTGGAAACTATCAGGGATAGAACTAGCACCTGGAAGCAAGATATTTACAGCAAGATGTAAAAACTTATACATATTAACAACAAAACATAAAGTAATTGCTAAAAACAAAATAGATAGGATCAAAATAGAAAATCCTTTTGATCAAATTATTACAATTATAGATAATAATGATTATAGTTATAAAGAAATGGATATTGAAGAAGATTTAGAAATACTAAAAGAAAGAAAAAATACTTTAAGTATATCTAAACCATTAAGTAAAAGTACTTCATCAAAAGCAAGTACATCAAAAAGAAAATATAACTTTTCTATACTATCAAATACGGAAGAAAATATATTAAACTATTATTTTATCGAAGGAATACTTAATGAAGAAAGACATAAGATATTAATAAATACAGGTCAAGACGATAATTATATAAACACAGAATTAGTGTTAGAAAATGAAATTATAAAAACAGGACATGTATGCCCTGGATTACCTAACGAAATAATAACTATAAGTGAAGAAATAGAAAAAGAAATTATTATAGGAGGAATACCCTTAATAATACCATTTAAAATCTATCAAGGAAAAGAAAGTATAACCTTAGGTATAAATTGGTTAGATCAATTTACCCCATATAAAATAGAACAAGAGCAATTAACTATCACTTGCCAAAATAAGAAAATAATTATAAAAAGAATACTATAATGAAAATTTATATACTTGCAAAAATTATCATAGAAGGATATTATAATCGATATTACACACCTATGATAGATACAGGAGCTGAAACTAATATATGTAAATATAATTGTTTTACCAGAAGAAAAATGGGAAAAATTAAAAACACCCATGGTAGTAACTGGATTTAATAATGAAAGTAGTATGATTACCTATAGAGCAAAAAATATTAAAATACAGATTTGGGATAAAATTCTAATAATAGAAGATATGTATAGTTTTGATTGCAAAACAAAAGATATATTATTAGGAATGCCTTTTTTAGATAGATTATACCCACACATAATAACCAAAACACATTGGTGGTTTACTACGCCATGTGGATACAAAGTAGGAGCAAAAAGAGTTAATAATAAACAAAGAAAACCAAAAGAATGGATCAAAGGAAGTGAAAAGATAAATCAAGAAATGGAAAATATAAATAAAAAAGAAATTAATCAATTTGAAATTATTATATTTACAATAGATAAAATTAAATTAATAAATGAACAATTGGAACTTTTATATAGTGATAACCCCTTAAAAGGTTGGGAAAAACATAAAACAACTATAAAGATAGAATTAATAGACGAAAATAGTCTAATAATACAAAAACCATTAAAATATAATTTTGATGATCTAAATGAATTCAAAATTCATATAGACGAATTATTAAAAAATAATTATATACAAAAGACTAATAGTAAACATAGTAGTCCAGCATTTATAGTAAATAATCATAATGAACAAAAAAGAGGTAAAACTAGGATGGTAATAGATTATAGAAATCTAAATGCCAAAACTAAAACCTACAATTATCCAATACCAAATAAGATATTAAAAATAAGACAAATACAAGGATATAACTATTTTAGTAAATTTGATTGTAAATCAGGGTTTTATCATTTAAAACTAGACGATAAATCAAAACAATTAACTGCATTTACAGTACCGCAAGGATACTATGAATGGAATGTTTTACCATTTGGATATAAAAATGCACCAGGTAGATATCAACATTTTATGGATAGTTATTTTAATCAATTAGAAAAATGTATTGTTTATATAGATGACATCTTATTATATTCTAGAACACAGGATGAACATATAAGATTACTAGAAAAATTTATACATATAATTAAACAATCAGGTATAAGTCTAAGTAAAAAGAAATCAGAAATTATGAAATCTCAAATAGAATTTTTAGGAATTCAAATAGACAAAAATGGTATAAAAATGCAAACGCATATAGTACAGAAGATTATTAATTTAGATGAAAATATAGACACAAAAAAGAAATTACAATCCTTTTAGGATTAGTAAATCAAGTAAGAGAATATATACCAAAATTGGCAGAATACTTAAAACCATTACATAAAAAACTTAAAAAAGATATTGAATATCATTTTGATAAAAAGGATAAAGAAAACATAAAAAATATTAAGAATTTATGTAACGATTTACCAAAACTTCATTTTCCAGATGAAAAAAGAACATTTATCTATATAGTAGAAGCTAATTCAAGTGAAAATAGTTATGGTGGAGTATTAAAATATAAATATGAAAATGAAAATATAGAATATCATTGTCGATATCATTCAGGATCTTATACTGAATCACAAATAAAATGGGAAATTAATCGAAAAGAGTTATTAGCATTATATAAATGTCTATTAGCATTTGAACATTATATTGTATATAATAAATTTATTGTACGAGTAGATAATACACAGGTAAAATGGTGGTTAACAAGAAAGATAGATGATTCTGTAACAACAAAAGAAATACGACGATTGGTATTAAATATATTGAATTTTACATTTACAATTGAATTAATTACAACTGACAAGAATGCTATTGCAGATTATCTCTCCAGAGACAAATACAATGAAAGAACTATTATCCATGATGACAAATCTTTGTCAAAAAATGGAAAAGATAGAGGCAGAAGTGCAAGAACTTAAAACAGCTAACAGTCAGCAGCATGACTCTAAATATGCGGAGCTACGTCTTAAGGCAGACGGTAAACAGCCAGAGCTAAAAGGTGACGATGAGAAACACCTAAAAACTCAATATAACAAAAATGTATTAGTTGCAGGTATTGCAGGTACAAGCACAGGAAATATGGAAAAAGCTATGCCAAAAAATACAAATTTAAATAGCTTATTTACCAAAACATTTATTCCTAAATTCCAACAAAGTACCCCAACACCTCAAACCTCAACATATGCAGCCAGTATTCAAACTGACAAAAAAAGATACAATTATATTACCCAGTCATACATTGACAATATATATAAAATTCAGGCCTTTCTAAACCTAAACCCCAGATCCACTCAAACAAAAAACCCCAATGAAAATTATATAACCCAGAAATTACAAGGATACAATAGACTTATTGCACAACCCAAAACAAGTGCAAATCTAGTAAAAACCTGTTACAGTTATGGACTTTTGAGTACCGTATATACGTTCGACGGCGAAGAAATTACTGGAATACCTGAATTACATAAAGCATTCACTACATTTAAAAGAATTACAAAAGGGAATTTATTTTTCATTAAATTCTATACAGCACCAGCAGAGATACTCTATGACGAAATAAAATCTCCCATTCAAGTAATCAAAATAGGATTGACAAAAGATATGATCATACCTGAGGAGATTGAAAAACAAGACGAGATACAAAAAATAGATATACCCAGTTTTTATGCTAACAAAAGAATAATTGGCATATCAACTATAATACAAGAGCTAGCAAACAATTATTTAAATGGAAATGCGATATGGAGCTACTACGCTAGAGATCAAGTGATGATATACGCAAATTCCAAAGAATTACGAAAAACAGATATGGATGAAGTTCAGCAATGGATTTTATCTTTGTTAAAACCTGAAGAGCAACCAACTACAAGAGCTCTAAAGAAAAAATTTATTTCAGCGGAATTATTAACCAGATACTGTAAATTAATTGGACATAGATACCCAGATCACCATTTGTCACGACCCAAAATCTAGCCGCGAGTGGCACCCACACTTATCCTACTATGTGAGCGAACCAACCAATCTAAAACTCCCCAACATATTAACAAAAATACAAAGCGGAAGACTTAAAACTCATTATCCACAAATCTGGAAGTCATCATCACAAGAACATCTATCCTCAAGTTACAAATCTAGAAGTATCTAAGAAGCTAAAATAAATAAAAGGCTAGTCCATGCCGGAAGTTCAAGGCATCAAGACATTGAAGAGAAGATCCAGTCCAAGCTAGAAGCATTAGCTCACCCTGAAATCCGGTGTAGTGACGACTGGCTAGAAGTGCTGCGGAGTTGAAGACGACGGTACGTTTGCTGCATTCCCCAAATAACAAAGAAAGAAACAACAAGTAGGGGGTCAGTACAAACACAAGTACTGAGTAGGTATCATCGGCCAACTCAAAATAGAAAACAGTATATATCAGTTCATATCATAAATCAACTACAATACTCAACATGTAGTAACAAGTACTATAATCATCAATAAGTACTACCAAGTTCATCCATGAGGACTCAAGCCTCAATACCACACTCATTTGGGAATCAGGTTCATTACATTGAGTATATAAACATCTCTCAAGATTTATTATCTTTCTTCCTCTTGTGTCGGTACGTGACACTCCGATCCCCTACTACTATGTGTCGGAACGTGACACTCCGATCCCTTAATTCTACGTGTCGGTTCGTGACACCCGATCCACTAATACTATGTGTCGGAACGTGACACTCCGATCCCCTAATTCTATGTGTCGGAACGTGACACTCCGATCCCCTAATTCTATGTGTCGGTTCGTGACACCCGACCCACTAATACTATGTGTCGGAACGTGACACTCCGATCCCCTAATTCTACGTGTCGGTTCGTGACACCCGATCCACTAATACTATGTGTCGGAACGTGACACTCCGATCCCCTAATTCTATGTGTCGGAACGTGACACTCCGATCCCCTAATTCTATGTGTCGGTTCGTGACACCCGACCCACTATTACTATGTGTCGGAACGTGACACTCCGATCCCCTAATTCTAACAATTCATCAAGCCTTCTTTTATACCAAGGCATCACCAATCTCATTACTTTAGTTCATCAAGCCTTCTTTTATACCAAGGCATCATCAATAACAAGGTGAATTAGGGTTTCTTCAAGATTTTGGATTCAAAGCTTCATTAAGCTTATTTTATCACAAACACATAATCACATTCATGAAAGCATAAGATTAAGCATATAGAAGGGTTTACAATACTACCAATACATATCATTCACTATTACGAGTTTACTACAAATAGTATCAACCATAACCTACCTTCACCAAGGATCCTTGATCAAACAAGCAATCTCTCAAGCTTCTTGGTTCCTCTTGGTTGTCTCTCTCTATAGATCGTTCCTCTCTTCTCCTTTTTCTCTCTATTTTTTCTTCTCCCAAACTCTCTCTCTTTTCCCCAATTTGGCATATAATTAGGTATGAAAGATGAGGAAACCACCCACTAAATAACTCAAGGTCATCTCCTTTACACCCCCAAGGATTTGAGTTATTAACATTGACCCACTAAAATTTATAATTATAGCAAGAATAGTCCAAAACTCCCCTTTAAAACTTACCAGAAATTTGACCCAGACTGGGATTACGCAACCTGTGACGGTCCGTCGTGCCTACGACGGTCCGTCCTGCACTTCCGTCACGACGGACAGAGAATTGCTCTCAGTACCCAATTCTCAAGAGTTGAAGTGTTCTGAAACGGAACCTCACAAACGGTCGTCATTGTTTGACGGTCAGCCTGCAGGTCCGTCACAGCTTCATGAGAATGCTCTCAGTACCCAATTCTCAAGCGTTGAAGTGTCTTGAAACGGAACCTCACAAGGTCCGTCATGTCTGGCGGTCGTCCTGCAGGTCCGTCTCAGATTTCAGAGAATTGCTCTCCAGTACCCACTTCTCAAGAGTGAAGTGTTCTGAAACGGAACCTTACAACGGTCCGTCATGTCTGTGACGGTCCGTCCTGCAGGTCCGTCACAGAGTTCAGAGAGTCGATTTCAGCACTCAAATATAAGAATTCCAAGTGTTTGGAACGAGACACCCTCGACGGTCCGTCGTGCCCATGACGGTCCGTCGTTTGATACGTCGTCTCAGACAGTTTTCCAGAAATAAAATCTGCTGCTCAAAACGACTAAGCAGGTCGTTACAATAGATACCAATTTACCCATCGTTCGTCCTCGAACGATCAAAAGAAGAAAGACAAGGATGAGAGGGAGTACCTGAATCTGTGAACAGATGCGGATATTTTTCTTGCATATCAGCTTCCTTCTCCCAAGTGGCCTCTTCAACTGGTCGATTCTTCCATTGAACTTTGATCGATGCAATCTCCCTTGATCTCAACTTGCGAATTTCTCTATCTAAAATAGCAACAGGTTCCTCCTCATAAGACAAATTTTCATCAAGCAGAACCGAATCCCAACGAAGATGTCGCTCCATCCCATGGTAATCTTTTCAACATCGAACATGAAATACGATGTATTACTGAAAGCCATGGAGGCATGGCTAATTCATAAAGCCAACCTCCCTACTCGCTAAGTACTTCCAATGGCCCAAATATACCTTGGACTTAGCTACCCCTTTTTCCAAACCGCATCACCCCTTTCATGGGTGAAACCTTCAGCAAGACTTGTTCACCCTCCATGAACTCCAAGTCTCTAACCTTTCGATCTGCATATTCCTTTTGCCTACTTTGAGCTGCTAAACGCTTTTCTTGAATAAATTTCACCTTCTCCAATGAATCCCTCAACAGATCAGTACCCCAAGGTCTAACTTCAAATGCGTCAAACCAACCAATGGGAGACCTACATCTCCTCCCATACAATGCTTCAAATGGGGCCATGTCAATACTGGAGTGATAGCTATTATTATATGAAAACTCCGCTAAGGGTAAGAAGTTATCCCAATGACCACCAAATTCAATCCCACATTGCGCGACGCATTCCTCCAACACTTGAATCGTCTCGCTCAGACTGACCACGGTCTTGAGGGTGTGCAATGCAATAGTACTAAGGTCCAACCTAGTACCTAATTCCGCGTTTGCAATGTTCTCCAGAACTTAGGAAGTTAAACTGCGTACCTCTATCTGATATAATGGAGAGTGGAACTCCATGCAATCGAACAATTTCTGAGATGTAGATTTTGGCTAACTTCTCTGCATTGTAGGTCACCTTGACCGGAATGAAGTGAGCAGACTTAGTTAATCTGTCCACAATTACCCAAATAGAGTCAAACTTACCCAATGTCTTTGGAAGACCAACCACGAAGTCCATTGCAATTCTCTCCCACTTCCATTCAGGAATGGGCATTTTCTGAAGTGTTCCTCCGGGCCTCTGGTGTTCATACTTTACTTGCTGGCAATTTGGACATTTGGGAACAAAATCAACAATGTCGCGCTTCATTCTACTCCACCAAAAGTGTTGCTTTAGGTCACGGTACATCTTGGTTGCACCAGGATGTATAGAATATCCGGAACTATGAGCCTCTGTAAGGATAGTGTGGATCAAATCATCAACATGAGGCACACATACCCTTCCCTTAATCCTCAAGACACCTTCCTCATCAATTATTGCCTCTTTAGACTCGCCTCGCAACACCGTATCCCGAATTCGACTTAGCTTTTCATCATCAAACTGTTTTCCCTTGATCTTGTCAAGAAAAGAAGATCTTGCCTCCACGCTGGCCAAAAATCCTCCTTTCTCTAGTATTTCCAGTCTCATAAGGTCGTTAGCCAAATTTTGGACTTCTCTAGCCAATGGGCGTCTAAAAACTTGTAAGTGGGCTAAACTACCCATGCTACCTGCTTTTCTACTTAAAGCGTCAGCCACCACATTTGCCTTTCCTGGGTGATACAGAATGGTAATATCATAGTCCTTCAACAGTTCCATCCACCTCCTCTGCCTCAAATTCAAGTCTTTCTGGGTAAAAACATACTGTAGACTACGATGATCTGTGTAAACCTCACACTTGACCCCATATAGATAGTGTCTCCATTGCTTTAATGCAAACACTACCGCAGCCAACTCCAAATCATGGGTCGGATAGTTACGTTCATGCACCTTTAATTGCCTCGAAGCATAAGCAATTACATTCTTCTCTTGCATTAGCACTGCACCCAAACCAGAATAGGATGCATCACAATAAACAATGAAGTTCTTACCCTCTACTGGCAAGGTAAGGATAGGTGCAGTAGTCAGCAAGGTCTTGAGTTTCTGAAAGCTTTCATCACATTCATCCGACCATACAAATGGAACATTCTGCTTAGTCAAGTTCGTCAATTGGGAAGCAATAGAAGAGAATCCCTTGACAAATCGACGGTAGTAGCTGGCTAAACCAACAAAGCTTCTTACTTCTGACACATTAGTAGGTCTTACCCAATTCTTCACTGTTTCAATCTTAGCAGGATCCACCATCACCCCATCCTTAGAAACCACGTGCCCTAAGAAGGACACTGAATCCAGCCAAAACTCACACTTGGAGAATTTGGCATAAAGCTTTTTCTCCCTCAATACTTCCAACACAATTCTCAAGTGCTCCTCATGTTCCTTCTTGCTCTTTGAGTATATCAGTATATCATCAATAAATACAATAACAAAAAGATCCAGATATGGCTTAAAAATCCCGTTCATTAGGCTCATGAAAGCAGCAGGGGCATTCGTAAGACCAAAAGACATTACTAAGAATTCATAATGCCCATACCTGGTTCGAAAAGCAGTCCTTGGCACATCTGCTGTCCGTATTTTCAATTGATGATAACCGGACCTCAAATCAATTTTAGAGAAGACACAAGCACCTTGTAACTGATCAAACAAATCATCAATGCGAGGAATAGGATACTTGTTCTTAATAGTTACCTTATTCAGCTGCCTGTAGTCTATGCACATCCGAAGACTTCCATCTTTCTTCTTCACAAATAAAACAGGAGCACCCCAAGGGGATGCACTTGGCCTAATAAAACCTTTACCTAACAGCTCCTGAAGTTGGGCCTTTAACTCCCTTAACTCAGCTGGAGCCATTCTATAAGGGGGTATGGAAATGGGTCGAGTACCCGGTTCCAGATCAATGCAGAAATCAATATCTCTATCCGGTGGCATACCAGGAAGATCTGCAGGGAACACATCCAGAAACTCACGGACTACCGAAACCGACTCAATTGAAGGTACTTGGGTAGTGTCATCCTTGAGATGTGCCAAGAAAGCTAAGCACCCCTTACTAATCATTCTTTTAGCACGAAGAAAGGAGATGATACGAACCGGAGTGGAAGTGTAGTCCCCCTCCCACACTAACGGATCTGTCCCAGGCTTGGCTAACGTCACAGTTTTAGCATTACAATCCAAGATCGCAAAATTCGGAGAAAGCCAAGTCATACCAAGAATTACATCAAAATCAACCATTTCTAA